>CALQYR020007443.1:228984-267476 GCA_943334845.2 Auanema sp. JU1783 | reverse complement strand
ATTATAATCTTGTTCATTTAAGACCGAACAAACCTTTGTGAAGACATTCACTGACCAGTTGTTTGAAAGTACTGTTGTTGATTGGTACGGATTCCCGAAACAGTTCGGACGTGATACTGGTGGACCGTTTGACGGAGACGGGATTACCACTGTTAAGCAAACAGATTTTGACACTGACTTACAACAGTTATATCCTCAAATAGGCAACGGAAATAATTACGATCCAAATGAGTGAGTGGATTTGTTCTCTCATTACATCCAAGACGTCGAACGTTTAAAATAATGAGATTTTTTCAGGTTGATAGATGATTTGAATGGCGTCACGTTCCTCGACGGAACAGATAACACATGTCTCATCCTGTTCTATGGAAGGTAAAAGCGTTTGTTATTCAAATTCTGTAGTATATTGAGCGTCATTTCAGTGATGATACTCTAAACACAATCAGCAACCAACACTTTGGTAAAATATTTGGAGTTCAGATCAATAGTAAGAAACTCTCAAAAGCTTCCAAACGGTTTAAATGTTTTCAGAAGCTAAATTGAGCGGCACCGGAATCGACGATAAAAATATAATGACTGTTAAAGACTTCTCTCAAGCGGAAGCTGACCAATTGGTTCAACTCATAACATCTGGAATGTAAGCAGTGCCATAGGGGCTTAGTAGTCAAGAGCATCCTCAGTATTTGTAAGCTTTACTGTAACATATCGCTTGGTTGTGTGAGAAATGATTTCTCGATCTCATTTTCATGGAAAATTATAAATATAACTTGAGCATGAAAAAACTTTTAAAGGTGTTAATAAATTTTTATTGATGAGGGACGTTTTAAGCTTATAATGAGATGAATGAATCGATACTCAGTCAAGTGAACTGATAACGAGAAGAGTGAGCTTCTTTCATTTTAAAAGAAAAATCAAAAGAATAACTAAGATTCTCATTTATTTCTAACGTATTGAATTGTTTATAACCTTTGCAACCTATCAATGATCATAATCTCCGAAACACAAGAAACATAAATGTGATATTCACTCAGTGCGCAGCTTAATCGTCTTTGTCTGATCTCATCTCATAGAATGCCCTGTTCATATGATTAAAATTTATATTTTTCTGTATTAAAATTAAACAAAATGTTAAGCGAAATCTTCAAAGGCAATAGCTGATTGAGTCTTAAAAGCATAAGGAGCGGAGATTGTTGAACTACAGCTTTAAGCTGTGCTCTGACGCTGGATGTGAGTGGCGCGTTCCTGAAACACGTATGAATCAACATGAGATTATATTATTATCTATACCTCTCCTTCCTTATTGAATAGGATGGTTTGGACGGAATTGCCTGTTCCGAAGGAATCTTCAGCATCGAAGACCAATTGGTCAGGTGGGGAAGCAACTCCTTGGTTGCGGGCGAAGATCTGTAAATGTCAATAGATAGATGATTCATCATCACATCAAAACACATACCTTCACTGTTTTTCCAGCTCTAAGGACAAACTCTCTAGGTAAGGTATACACAATCTCGCGCTTTCCATCGATTCGGCGTTTCAACTTCCACTCACCGACATGCTGAATACCACAATTCATATTCAAACAAAAGTTTTTTTCATTAATACTAACCTCGTCTTTGGAGCGGTGGGTATTCTGGAGGACGACGTACTTTCCATCAGGAGAGGCCTCGTGGATGGAGACATTACCCTTGGCAGAACGTTGGAAGGATTGTCGAGAAGCTGTTTCTCCCTTGACAACTCTCATTGTCTCTGAAAGTAATAAGTTTTACAGATTAAAACTCTTTCTCGCAAACCTGTATCTGTCTCTTGGGTGATGGCATGAGTCTTAACGACTTGTTCAACAAGTTGCTTAAGGCCGGCACGGTTTTCTTCTCCTTCCAACATCTTGCGGTAAATGGCGATTTCAGCATCAAGGGTTTGCTTGGTGTCGAGGAGCATTTGCAATTCGACCATAAGGGCTTGGCATTCCTCACGCATCTTACGGATTTGGGAATCGCGATCGTTGAGGGCAGCTTCGTAGGATCTAAGATTAAATTGATCAGTAATGAAATCAGCGTTAAATTATAAGTTAAACCTTTGATCATCTTCAAGTTGATAGTTCAACTCTTGGATTTGTTTCTCGAGCATGGAGTTCTGAAACGCAAAACGAGTTTTCTCTGGTTCAGCTCAGAATGAAACTTACGCGGCTTTCTAAATCAGCCAACTTTCCTCTCAGATCGCTGAGTTGAGTTCTGAGTCTCTTGACCTCTTCCTTAGCATAGCCATGTTCCATAGTCTATAATTGCAAAAGTAGACAACATACTCAAAGGGGTATGTACCTGGCGAGCGCTCTGAGTTTGAATCTCTTGAACCTTCAATCTGTACCAAGACTCCATATCATTACGATGAACGTTGCTGACCTATCATATTAAGAAATAAGTATAAGTTGTTAACTATAACCATACTTGATCATATTCCTCACGAATGTCTCTGATGGCAGAAGACAGTTCATTCTTGAAGAACTCGCGATTCTCAGGTGTAGTATCACGAGAAGCCAAAGTCTATAAAAAGATCGAATTGTGAGTCTGCCTCGCATAATCTCTTTCTGTACCTGAAGATCCTTGATCTCAGAATCGTGAACTCGTCGAAGGAAATCGATCTCTTCGAGAAGAGTTTGAACTTGATTTTGATAATCAATTCTGTTTAATGTCTCTTGATCCAAATCCTAAATCATGTATATTGTAACGAATAGATTCAGCTTAATCTAGCTTACAGTTCTAGCACGTTGAAGCTCACTCATCAAACGATGGTTCTCTTGCTTGATACGCTTGACTTCATCCTCAAGTTGAGCAATACGTCTCTTGAGCAGAGAAATTTCAGCCTAAACAGTTTTGATAATGATTGAAATGAGGATTAGATGATATACCTCGAGCTGGCTAAGCTTAACAAGAAGATCATCAATCTTGGCTCTGTCTTGTTCTCTTCCACGAACAGCTTCTTCATATCTGATAAATGATGGTTATTGTATTGTATTCAGAAACATTTCATTAAGACAAAGCCCAAGACTAGCAAAAACTAGTTATGATGGGCCATTTACTCGATCAATCGGCTTAGTTGTTTCGAAAAGATTGACAATTGACGAAATTTAATTCTCGAAACAAACACAACTTCTGAATTCTATTCTTCAGCTTCTCCCTTCTCTTGCCCTAGCATTCGCTTAACACAAACGGAATAGGAATGAGCAATCATCAGAAGCAACAGAAGAGAAAAAAAGATTTGTTTGCTTTACAAGCAGCAAACTTTCTTTCTCACATAACCTGATTACGGTAATTTGATGCTTTAAAGACTTATGCTTACGTATATTCAATCGATTTTTCAATATTTTTCGTCCATCAAAGGTCTCAAACATACTTTCGGCGGATATCAGCAAGTTCATCTTGCATCTTCTTGATCTGATTCTCAACATCCTTTCGTTGTTTGTTCGTTTCTTCAATGAGCTTTTGAGCATCCTGAAAAACACATTTACCTTATATGAAGTTCTATTTAAGCATAACAGTCATCTTCCCTTCTCCCATCACCTTGCCTTTCTCTATCTCTCTGACTCTTTGTATCTTTGACAACAACTCTTCTAACTATACTTTATGTGAGCAAATAGGCCCATAAAAGGAAATTTCTTATTTATGTAAAGCTAACACATGAATGATTCATCTATTCAATCACTTTTTCTTATTTAGAAAAAAAGATCTTTTCTAATAAACATACAGATAATTCTCCTTCGTACATGTTGCGGATGTTGTGAGTATCTTTTCCCCATTTGCCACGAAGCATATCGAGGTCAGTAGCCAACTTACGGTTCTGAGCTTCAAGGAAACGAACCTAAATATATCATTTGCATATTCATCTATCTAACTACAATAATACTTTTTCGATGTAATTGGCGAGACGATCGTTCAAATCAGACATTTCCTTCTTTTCGCGTTCGCGAGAGTCCCTGATGGTACTCGCGGCATTCTGGCCGAATGGAGACATTCCAGAGCCAGCTCCGCTACGCATTTCCGTAACGATTTTCAAAGTACGGTCATGAGCTTTAATGAGTAAATTAACAATCAATAGCTTCTTTGAATCTTACCGATGGTGCTAGCAGTACGGCCAGCTAGAGGAGCTCTAGCGGCGGGTGACGATGTGCTGTACGACATCGCGGAAACTAAAAAAAAACAAAAATGAAATGATGTATTGTATATGAGTAAGTGAATGAATTAAAGAAGTGAAGAAGTTATGGCAGAAGACCGACGGTCTCTTGAACTACGACTAGATCAGATGCCGAAGACATGACGAAGAGCCTTCTAGGAGAACCCGCCCTCTTGGTCATATTGACGAATGTGATTAGAGACGATTTCGTTAAAGGAACGAAAAGAGAAATATGAAGAGACCTTCGTGATGAAGTTATAAAACTTTACGAAGGCACATACACGAATTACAGGATTATGTGGGAGAAGGAGGAAAAGCTTAAATTTGCTCAACAAAATTGTTACAAACTGTCCGTCCAGTTTTTTGCTGTATGGAAGAGAGCTGTATAGGCTGTGAGAGAAGAAAAAGGAGAAAACAATCAATAATGTAAAATTTCCTTTTAAATATTTGTAAGTAAAGATGATTTTGAGTGTGATTTGGGACAAAAAGTTCGTCAATGAAATTCTAGTTCTATCATCAAGCTTTTTCAAGTGGAAGTATGTATGTCCGATACCACCGAAAGAAAAGAACGAACGAGGGTGAATGGTAAATGTGGAGAGAGTAACACTGAGAGGAGAGGGATGAATTAAACGACAAAAATTTTTGAAAAGCATTTTAGACCACAAAAATCTTCTGAAACCATTTTTTGAAAGGTATGACGATGCTGTCGATGGACGGATTGAAACCAAGGTAAAAGACATAAAAGGAATCAGTTGTCATCGATGTTTCTTCACCTCCTTTAGCCAGTTGGCCCATAAAAGACCAATTGTCAACATTTGGAAGAATAGCAAAATGGTAGAACGTGAAACGACGTGTTTAAGTCAAATTCTGAGATGACAGTCGACCGTCATCACCTATTATAGTGGCAGAAAATTGAAAGAGGCGGACGTTTGAGGTCTTCTGAACTATCCGACGAGAATCAAACAGCCTTTGAAATTCTTCTAGTTTTCGTCAAAATCACAAAAAAATGTGAAATTGATGAGACATGAAGAAGAGGAAGAAAAGGTGGAGCCCCTCACGGTATGTGAGATAAAAACTGAGAGAGAATGTTAAGAAGGCGATTGCAAAATCCGAAATAGGGATGACGTTCACCTATACTATATGCTTTCAATGTCTTAACTCTCCAAACTGGTATGCTATAGAGGCCAAACACATACCACCACACCCTTAACTGGTAATAAAAAAAATTGTTTGATTTCTTCAAAAAATCCATGATTATATGCAAATAGATGTTTGTTTAACAAAATGAATTAAGAACAGCAACCGGTCAGAGCTGCATTGGATTGGAAAACGAATGCTGTCATCGGTACAGACGGTAGTGAGTAAGCCTAGTGAGAAACATACTTTCACGTGTGATCTCCATTGTAGTATGCAGCTTGATGACAAGGCTCTTCTACCAAATAAGGAGATCTTGGGTAATCTGTAAAAAAATATTATTTTTGTCGTTCAAACAATAGAAACCAGTAAGTGTCTCTCATTCAATACGGAAAAAAACGAAAAAGTTTCTTTAATAATCCATAATTATCGGTCAAACTAGATTGTTTCGAAGAAATTGTTGACGTTTAGAACGTAAATGTATTGACAAAAAGGGTTGAAAATGTAATTTTCACTTTTCTTTTTTCGAGGGCCAGGTCGGAAGCCTTTGTGAGAATGTGTCTGGTAAGGCTAGAACTGTGTTTTTTGGATTGAAGGGAGTGTCCAAATCAGATAAGAAAAGCAAAGTTTCGAGGAAAAAAATGGAAATACTTCTGGTCATTGTGGTGTTGATTCACTAACTGAATGAAAGCATCGAGATTATAATAAAGAGGGAAAGAGAGAGAGAAAGGGAAAGAGGAATAGAAAGAGATGTGTGGAGGAGGAGTGAGAGAGAGAGAGAATGGATGATGATCGGCTAAAGGTAGAATAGCTAGTTGCTGTAATTATGGGATATAACCATTGAATGTAGAGACAGACTGGATGTATTTATAAATTTTTAGAAGGAATAAAAATGGGAAAACGATACAAATATTTCCCTCTCGACAGTCATTGGGTGTATGTAACGTGTGTGTCTGTGTGTGTGCGTGAGTGAGTGAGTGAGTGAGAGAGGAGAGAAGAGAACTGACTGTTAGATATTAGAAATTGAGCTTTTATACATTACATTCTACCGCCCATTTACCTAAAAATGGAAAGGAAAAACCGTAAAATGGTTACGCTGAAGTAAAATTCTAAAAGTTAATGTGAGTCATCAGAATTCAGACTTCTGACGACGAGGCGGGTAACAAAGGCTAAAGTAAAAAATCTTTTCCATTACATATTACATTGAATGTTTCATAAAATAGAATTACGGTAGCTTTCAAAGGATTTCTAAATTGTAAAGATCTTTATTTAAGAATACATATTCATATCATTTCTAAATGATAGTGATGATGATGATCAATCGTCCAAAATTGCAACCTTCCCAACTGAAATCCATGAAATTAGCATATACATTCATTAATTGACGTCTACGTGAAAATATCATTTTGACATTTGATGTCGCATAGAGCGGTTGCATATTGTCCTCCTCCTGTTCATCGTTCGTCTTCATCTCCAAATCCTTTTTTTATTATTTTTTTTGTTTCTCTCTCTCCCTCAATAACATATATTTAAGATTTATAATAGGATTTAAGCAAAAATAGATAAAATAAACTTTATTCCATATAAATATACACGAAAATGACATTTGGCTATTAGAACACGGAACTTCCAAGCAATCACGAATCAATAGTACATTAGGTTGTGTATAAAAGGAGTTTGAATGGGATCTTCTTTTCTATTTCAAAAAGAAAAAATAGAATTATAGTCATTACATCCACGTGTTTATCTCACATTCTGCGAAACAAAACTATAATTTTGCTTTTTCCGCTTTCTTTTTTTCCCAAAAACTGTTTTGAAAAGTTTTTTTAAAGTTATATCTATATATATATATGTATGTGTATGTATGTATGTGTGTGTACATGCACTTTGTTGTATCGTTGTTCAGTTGGCTGTCGTCTTAAAATGGATGTCTTCGATAATTCGTTGTTTATATATTTGTTTTCGTTCAGCAGTTACAAGAAGAACATGCAGAACATCGAGCACGTAGCAGTGATGTCCATCACTGACTGACCTCACATCCCACACACCCACACACACTCACACTCACACGCATCTACTTCCAGACGTCGGAGTTGTTATGATATCCGGAAAGTTTACAAAGTGAAATGCGTCTTTGATTGTCTCTGATAATACTTCTAATCTGTTTTTTTGTATAAATATATCCTCTTATCTATAAATAAGATGATGGTCTGGAAATTATGAAGAATTATCAGATCCGTAGCCCATGGCTGCGGTTGTTTTGGCTTCTTTTCATGTTGAGAATAGAACTTATTAGGTTTCTTCATGTAATTTACGTAATTTATCATCACACTCTTCATGAATTCACATTTGATTGAAAAGTCAGCATTGTCCCAATCCAATTATGATAAGCATCGTCATTTCCGTAATTGTCTTATTCAATTTGTAATTATATACTTCTCCAATCATTCTTGCCTCCAACCCAAAATAGTTTTCTGAAATTAAAGTTTTTTCTCCATATTCCTCTTCTTCTCTGAAAGTGTTGTTTCGTTGATATTTTTTGGCCACATTTTATCAGAAGTTTAAGTATGGCTGACGATAGCGTGATCATAGCTCCTCATAGAGGCTTCAGCAATAAAGCTCGTGAAGTATTGCTTGGACATGATGGCTATCCAAGTAAGTTTTTTTTCTTTTCAATTATGCCACTTCGTTACAAACGACTTCCTTTTCTACCCTCGCTCACAAATGTTTGCTGCTTAACTTTCAACGGATAATTTCCTTTTTTTGAAATGATAATATTTCCGACAAACGCCTCCTCGGAGCTCTCTCATAAAGCTCAAAGGATATCAGTTGGAGATGCAGCTTCGGTTGTTATGGTGACCACCCTAAGCTTTAGCTCAACACTTTTTTTTTATAGTTTTCCTCCTCTTCCCCCATCTCAAGTATTTTCATGACGACATACCTATTATTCTTCTTCACTTCCAGGAATGCCACCTAAATCTTCCAGTGAATACGATTTGAGAAAACGACTGAAGCTGTGTTCTCTGATAAAACGGACTGATAGTCAAAATACTACATCAAACAAATCCCAGTCGTCTACCCAATCTGTACAGGATCCCCGTAAGTTATCATTATTGTCTGCAAAGTATTCAGTCTCATATATTCGCAGCTTGTTTCGACTCGATCGGAGAAGAGCCAACCGTTAAACATCATTTTAAGCTGTCACAAATTGGAAAAACAAAGTCAGTTTTCAACTGTCTCCAAAGCAAAATGTTCAATGTTCGAAAACAGAGACGAAATAAAAGAATTTTTCTACTAAATTAGGAATAAATTTGTTTTTCTTCAGATCTTGTGTTGAATTCAAAACAACGGACAAACGTCTCATACGAACCTTCCAAGAAGATAATGTTTTAAAAATGCCAAGGTAGAAAGGTTTCATTTGAATGTCATATGCAATTGATTGAAGTATGGATTCGGATATGGATAGTTTGATGGTAACGAAATCAGATTATGACATATTGGATGTTAATTACAAGGTATTTATCTTTTCCTCCAAGAATACCATTTCCGATGCGCTTTCAGACAAGCCTCTATGCTATTTCTGATGAGGAAAAGAAACGAGATGTCAAGAAATGGTTGGAACAATCGCAATAATCTTGCACCTGAAATATACTTTCTTTCTGTCATAAATGCAAATGTATAATATTATTATGAAAAATGTTTTTATAGAAAATAAAGACCAAATACCTATGAGTCTTGATGATCACATGAATCTGTTTGAACTGTTGAGATATCACTTTCGTGTACCATCTCTTTACCTTTATACTCACATTAGCATATTCATGCACATCAGCAGTTCTCACGTTCATTCGTGGAATTAGCGTCCTTATGAACGGTTGTTTTCTCATCCTCTCCCTTTTCATCTTTTATTTTTTCGTTTCAGTTGTTTCCTTTTCGCCTACTTAGCCTATTTGTTACGTTTTTATATTCACATTGCTCTTACTGTTCATACTTCTCTGCCAATGGGGGTTGTATATGGTGAGAAAGGTTATGAAACGCCGAGCTGCTTCACCTACGGCTGTATTCAAAGGAACCCCTGGCTACACTTTATCTATTCAGCCTACATACATGTCTCATGAAATTCATTCATTCATATCCGCTGTTCTGGTGGAACGCTCTCTATTCTTAATCTCGATCATACTACCCATAAGAGATTATGAGAGAGCACAACCAGTTAGTGGAACGAGATTATCGAGCGCATCAAGAGAATCCATTGCTGATTTCTGAAGGAGCCGAGCTTCAAGTTTATACCAAAATCCACGATCAGGAAGAAAATCAATTCGTGCAATGTTTTGAGAAGCAACTTCAAGTCTCAAGTGCGGAGTGTTCAGAATCGGAGTCTGCTCAATCAGATGAAAGCACTGGAGAAGCAGATAAGGAACGGTTTGCAAATGTTTGTGCCAACTTCTTTGCTAATGATTGGGTACTCTGTGAAGTTTTGAAGCGCATCAATGATCCTCGCGTAAGTTGTGCTTGTTATACTTTCATATGATTGCTGTGTTTCAGACGAGACGTGATATTGAACTAACTTCGAAGAAGTTTTATATGTTATCAAGAAGAACTCCCTATCATATTGGATATACCAACTTGAGAGTGAATGTATCATTCTATGATGAAGAGCTGCAGCAGTTCTGCAAAGTGACAGTTGAGGGTAAATCTGGGTCTTATTTCAAAATGTTACATGAATTCAGTAGACGTCGTTCCGTATTAGGTAATTGGAAGATTAATTAGTTTCTATCAATTAGAATATTGCAGGTGATCTTTTGCGTTTAATTGGCCAAAGGTATTCTCGTCACGTTTTCCGTCTCACTATACACAGCGTGATTGATTTGGATATTCTCAAAATTTTGAATGTTTACTATAGTCGTATCTTTGAACTATATTGTCATGGGTTTTCCTCGAAGACATTAGATTTTCGTAAGTTTTCCCGATGGAAACGTCTCTTCATGATTTATTTTTCAGTATATTCCCCAGAATGTACTATAGCCCGTCGAATAGTGAAATTGGGATTGTATGACTTCAGTGTTCCTGCAAAATGGCAGAATCTATGTTTGGTAAGGAGATTCTGATCAAAAATAGTTCATGTTGTTTTGCGCAGGTTCCATTCAAGAAACTTCGGTCGATAAGTCTCAAAGTTTGGCAAGGATGGCCTCTGAAACATTTAATTCAAAATTTGAAAGAGATTCACACCTTGGATTTCATTAGCATCAGGTTTTCTTAGTTAATGGCTTCAACCTAAAATGTTTGGTTCAATTTCAGAAACTCTTGCTCATATTACAAACGAACGAAAAACGATGAGTGTCCGAATTTCACAAAACTGGGAAGCTTCTGTAAGCAAATGAGGTTGTGTGATCAGAACATTCTATCTCTTCCTGTTCAGGATTATATTTTGAGTACTAAAAACGTGAGTTCACATAGTTACCTACTTATACTCAAGCCTTCTTTGCAGATCACCCATCTTGAACTGTGGCTATGGAGTTTGGTGGAAATTGATATTGTCCGGTTCTTCCGATGTATGTATTACTTCTTCTATTAATCTGGTAATACTGTTATGTTTCAGCCATTCAACTTGACCAATTAGTATCTGTATCTCTGAACAGGTTGTTGTTCACGGACAACATCATATCGGCTATATGCTCAAACCACAGCAAACATCCTATTTTGCGAGATCTACACATAGAGTAAGTGGAAGATTGTTGGCGTTCTCATGACATCTAATTGTTTTTCAGTGGAGCTTACGATTATGCAATGAGTAATGATCAACTCTTCAGAATTTGTCCTCCGTCTTTAGAATCTTTGACGATCAAGCAATGCAGCATACAGTCCACTGATCTTGACATGCTGCCTCAAGTAAGAAACAAATCGGATATTCATTTTGATATCTTCTTTTTAGCTCTGTCCAAAGCTGAAATATCTTTGTTGTGATCCTGGAATCATACGTGAGGATATTCCATTCGAAGAGCGAAGGCGCTTCTCCGCCAAGGGTATCAACTTCATCTGCGTAATAGCTCTCATGGTTTTATGAAATAAATCGATCTGCTTATAGACAGTGGTAAATCTCCCTCATCTCGAACGTTTCGTCACTCGAATCAGGTTGCCACCCTTCTTTCTCGAGCCACTCTGCACGGAGATGACGACGGTAGTGAAAGCTCAGTTTCCCATTCATAGAATACGGAAGGATAAAGTCTTTGAGCTGGTAAGTAGAATTCTAGAAAGTGGCAACTAATACATTCTTTTAAGCTCAAACTCTATTTCAAAGTGGTGAAATTCACCAAATATCCTTATATTTTGGACTTGGAAGATTCCGATGTGCAAACGGGAATCGAAAACAGAAGAGAAGTCCTTCCACCATATCTCGAGCATTTCCCGTTCGGTAGCATAGAATTCTGCGAAACCTGGCATGTGATTGTAGAACAAAGGCTAAAGAATCCTCCTACTGTTTTACCAGATTTTCGTGAAGCGATTGTTCACGGACAATTGTGTTGTTGTGATCGTATTAATTCGTTATTCTAATATCCATTTCATTGAATAAGCATGTACTATAAAGTAATGAATGTGATAATCTATCAATACACTTCTACTGTTTCACTCAGTTCTATTACCGTTTACTAGAGGGAATTCAAATTAGAGTAAGCGGAAACGACGCTGAAATTAGCATAACCACGATGAGCCGCGTGTGCAGAAGTTTATACAAACCATTTCGCTTGCACTTGAGTTTTCAAAACAATAGGGAATATGGTGGTAGATCAGGTTAGAAATGATTTCCGTTTGCAGTATTGATATCAGTGTACTTTGTAGTTCGCACTGAGAAATGATGATTACTGATACATAGAAGGGTTGCATTCCTAATTTCCTGCGTAACTAAGGTCAGTCATTTACTTTATCATTGAGCAGTTTGACGAGTTGGCATATTTTCGTTGGTTTTCCGAAACAAGTCAAGAAGAGGGGGTGCTGGAGGCAGGTGTTTAGGGCATTTTTGATTAAAAGATTCAATCGATCTTAAATCAATTTTTGTAATTCAAAAATATCTATCTCTTTCCACTCGTTCATCTTCTCTTCAATCAGTACACTTCGTTATCCACTATTCTCTCTAGACAAGCCTAATAGCTTGTTCAGCATAAAAAAAGAGATATCCTCAAAGAGATTTCTCTGTTAGTTTCAAATTAATTCACTCTCGGATCTCGGGGGCAGCTAGAGGGCGATAAAACGTCTGGATGAATCCATTACAGCAAAAGATGCGAAAAGAAATAGGGAAAGAGATTTTCTTCTATTTTAATTTCCACAAATGTTCTCATTTATGAGTCATAGTTGTGGAAGGCATTGGCAGGATGAATGAATGACCACCAGAACTGATTTCTGATAACCTCTTGGTTGCAAAACTATGAATCATAGAACCATGTAATGAACTTATAGTTTGGTTTTGCTCCTGATTTGACGGTTCCATTGTTAATTCGTCCTCAACAGGTAATTGGGAGGGAAAGATCAATCTAATGATAATGTTCGTCTTTACCTGATTGTTTTCTCTAACTTCATGACCTTTCGTATGACGAAAGTGATGAATCAATCTCATCTGGGGTTATCTTCTTAACGTGGTTTTGATTCATTCACTTGAGGCACGAAAGTCCTTTGACGGCTTTTTTCTTACTCCATTCCCAATGACTGCTGTTGCTTTTTCTCTCTCCATATATTCTGTTTTTCTAATCTCTCTCTTCCTATCTGTATTTCTCTCCCATTCTTTTCTTTGCAATAATACTTCGAATTTTCCAAGGAGGCTAGTGCCGATGTAACAGTTGTCGGTTGTAGGCCATTTAGTCGGATCGTTCTACCACGTCGCCTTACTTCAGTCTTCTTAACTTGGCTCTTGCACTAACAGCTCCAGATGGCTTTTGTTTCTTTTTTCTTTTATCTATATGATCATATTTCAATATCATATTGAGCCCATCTGTAAACTTCAAAACGATGATATTGGGAAGGTCTTTGAGGTTTCAGACACAACTGACACACTATATCCTTTTGTACAAGAACAGTCCTATAACGCTTAGACAGTTCAACATGTTCATGTATCCATGAGCTATCCGATGTCTATCGATATTCAAGACTTGATGTTGTTTAGGGTGATTTGATCCTGTTACTTAATGCTCTTTGCTCTAGGAGGAAGAATCAACTCTCTCTCTCCGACATAATAGCATTACCTTCTTACTATTGGGTGACGAAGACCTCTAATCACATTCCTTTATCCCAACACCAAAGACGATAATTTCTTTTGATGCGGAGGCGAATGAATTATGAACTGTTCCCGTAATGTTTAGAAACCATATGGACCATGTATAGTGTACACCTCTAATTAATGTATATGTTGTCTTATTGAAGATCTCTCCTTTCTCGACATCTTTGTACTCTCATTATTATACGTTCTATATGTTTATCTTATGATTCAAGTCATACTGGAGGTCAGCCTATTCCTCGGCCCGTCATCAGCAGTACTCCTCCTTTCCTACTTCGCACCCCTCATCTATCCCTCTTACCCCAATAACTCCGCCTTCATTCCTAACTTTTCCGTAATAATTATTGCATCATAATAATCTATCTTGAATAAGGCACTTTATCGATTATATTACGAGTTGAAAACTGTTTACTCACTTTTTTGTGCCATTCATGTGTTATCGCGTCTTCTCATTCAAGTAGCAACTTCTTATTCTGATAATCTCCGGAAGCAAATTGAATTGCTACTGGAGAGCTGATAGTTTGTTTTAGGAATGATTCGGGACATGTTCATTAACCTCAATACTTATTAACTCTGATACTCTTATACAATCAATTACTTGACCTAGGCTTCCCTCATCGTATTTGGCAAACTTCCATTGATTACTTCTCCAACCACAATTAGTTATGTTTCGGATGGTCTTCTATTAATCTCTCTCCCGCTCTTTCGACTGTCCATCTGTTGAAACTTTTTGAAGTTTTCTTCGCGTTTCCTTCATTTTTTCCGTAATGGAGGTTTTTCATATTGTTTTTTCCTCCATCATCTTTGGTCATGTGTGATGAGTCAATGCTATAGCCTTTCCTGCAAGGATTTAATCAACAAAACTTATATAGCATGTTGTGCTGTGTGCTACATTCAGACCTCTGAATGATATAGGTTAATACAGTTATGACTCTTTGAAGAACTCAGCAGTACGACATCTGTTGACCATAACAGTCTTAAACATTCCCTTCTGACATAATATTTCTGATATTTCTACTTCATTAACCAACTCCTATCCTTCTTCTTCCATTCATCTACAAAAGAAAACGCACTTGGACAAAGATAAAGAAATAAACTTTTTTCTGGAAGTTCTCTTTCTCTTCGTTTCTCAGTTATTCTCTGCAGCTGCCCATATGGTTTTTTTTGCCTTTTATCTCTATTTTCTCTCTTTCATTTTATACTCTTTCATCAACAGATGTCTTCACGCCGATCGACGTCGTGCATTTTCTTTGATTCTACAGCTGCCACAACTAAAAAGTTCTTAAACGCTCATTTTAACTTTCATCTACGAAATCCTCTAAGGCTCGGATCTTCCAACTTCTCCATTTATAGTCATTCACTTGTATTTTCACGCTCAATCTGTTATGGACTGTTGACTCAAATGATAATCATTTGCATGAAGAGATTGACTAGAAGCTCTTGAAGCTTGTATGAATAGGTCAAGTCCGACACGTGAGCAACTCACGTCTATCTAACTCGCCCCATATTTGGTCTCATCTATTACTGCCATTACTGTCTTTCTTTGCTGATGTACCTTTATAGCATCTCTCTCCTCTTCTCTCTCAACATTCTACTACTCATCTGTGCTCGTTTGACCATTTGCATAACGTTTGTCTACATAATTCTTTTTCTCTCGTCTCTCTCATTTTTATGTTTCCTTCTCAATTGAAGCAGAATGCACGTACGGACATACTACTTCCTATCTATTGACTTAACTTTGTCTTATGGTCAAGCCAAACTACTTTAGGCCAATGGCAAATGACCGACTTGTATACAGGTCCTTCAATCGGCTTCAGTATTTTATAGTTTAAGCAATTTCTCGCTGTTTCATTTTTTTATATTTTTTTTCTTGATGATCGGTTGTGTCTTTCATTTCTCTCATGCAGTAAGACGGAGCGGTTGCTTCTCTTCTGATCTCACAGAAAGTTTTATATCAAAGTTTCAAAACTGTTCCTTTATTTTCAGAAGATATCATAATCTTCAATCGCTATATCGTCTCACGATGGTGTTCATTTGCCGTTCATAATGAATGTCTGAGAATGATAGATACTGACTGACCTCCATTGATAACAAAAATGCCCTCCTCTCTTATATTTTCCGTCTCTCTTTTGCTGTAGTTCTTTTTTGTTCCACAAAAAACGAAAGGTGTTCTTTTATCATCCAGCCATATCGATCTTATCATCTACCATCATTACTGAGCACTGTTAGCTTAAGAAGTTGTTACATCTTCTCATTTCGTAGTTGTCTCTCTTATCAATACCTATAGGCGTTTTATCAAACTTTCAAATGTTTTGAGATTAATGTGCTCTCTCCTACTTTTCAACACCTCCTCTATCCGTTGACGCCAAACTTGATGGAACCGTTGAAGCTTCAAATGTTTCCTGTTATTTATAGTCAAACATGGACTGACAAAGAATAAAATTCCCATCTTTAATAGGACTATTTGCCCTGATATAACTTTCCCATACTATTTGAAAGTCTTCTTGCACTCATTTCATGACAAAATGAGGAGTTAGGATAGTCTGACAGAGACATCCTTTCCCCCTACTGTCTGTCTTCAGAGGGCGCCGGATTTCAGTTCAAATATTGTACCTTGGTTCTGTCACATACGACCTTTGTATTCAATCAAATAATTTAATAATTCGATATCGTTTGAATCTATTTCTCATCCCTGAACTTAATTTCTTTTCCAACTTTAACTTTTCTAGTATATTGAGCCATCGCGGGTAGCAAATCCCATGAAAATATTGCTTTACCTGTTGGCCCTTGTGCCTTGGATAGCTGGTCAGCCGGCGGAATTATATCCTTCCATTGATCCTAACCATTATGGAGCTGGTAAGTGATTAATACATCGAATTAAGTTATATTTTTATATTACAGATGGAAATCCATGTTATGACAAGGAAACTAAGAAACCTCAGCGATGTGTTCCTGACTTTATTAATGCAGCTTTCAACTTAGAAGTAGAAGTTACTAACACTTGCGGAGAACGCTATCCAACAAAGTAATATTTCATTCGTCCAAAAATTCAAATTGTTTTTTTTTCTTAAAGATTCTGTGTTCAATCTGGAAGATCTGGTATGCGAAGTGTATGCGACAGCTGTGATGCTAGACATCCTGTAAGTTTTTCTAAATCCAAATAACTTACGATATGAGACTGATTTTAGGCCTTTGCTCATCCAGCCAAATATCTCACAGACTTCAATAATGCCAATAACGAGACATGGTGGCAATCTGAGACAATGAAGGAGAACATGCAACATCCTAACACAGTTAATCTCACTCTAACCTTAGGTAAATTCTACTTCCTTCGTTCAGTTCTTACTTCTGTTTTGCAGGAAAAACTTTTGATATCACTTACGTTCGTTTGAAATTCATTTCACCTCGGCCAGAGTCTTTCGCTATCTTCAAGAGAACCACACTCGATGATGATTGGGTTCCATGGCAATACTACTCGTGAGTTTGAAACAACATAGCAAGTCTAAGTCTGTCTTTAGTGGTTCTTGTCGTTCCACTTTTGGACTTCCCGAGAAAGCTCCAATTCTTCCCGGAAATGAAGCTGTTCCACAATGTACTAAAGAATTCTCTGATATCTCTCCCATAACAGGAGGTAACATTGCCTATTCCACCTTGGAAAACCGTCCCAGTGCCCATGCTTTCGAAGACAGTGAAGTGTTGCAAGTAAGCAGTGAATGACAATGCTTGAACTACTCTTCTCTTTTTTCAGGAATGGGTCACTGCTTCTGCTATCAAGATTGTTCTCACCAGAATGAACACTTTCGGAGATGAAGTCTTCGGTGACGAGCAAGTACTCCGCAGTTATTTCTACGCCATTTCTGATTTTGCTGTTGGTGGTCGTTGCAAGTGTAATGGTCACGCTTCTGAATGTGTTCGTTCTGCTTCTGTTGAAGGAGATTCTCAACTGGTCTGTCGTTGTGAGCACAACACTATGGGTAAGCATTTTTAAAATGAGCGTTGTAACAGACTGATCTTTAGGTCCCGACTGTAATGAATGTCTTCCATTCTATCAAAGTCGTCCATGGCTTGCTGGAACATCGACTGAAGCCAATGAGTGCGTTGGTATGAGCTCACTAGAAGCAAACGATTTTTACTTCATTTATTTCAGCTTGCAACTGCTCTCAACTTTCAAGTCGTTGTCATTTCGATCAAGATCTATACGAGCGCACTGGAGATGGTGGTCATTGTTATGATTGTCAAGGAAACACTATGGTTAGAAAAAAACTAGCCGAAACTGAATCTTATTGTCCTTTAAGGGTGTTCATTGTGAAACTTGTGTTGGTGGACATTGGCGTCGTCCAGGGGATAACTACTGCGTTCCATGCGGATGTAGTGAGGTACGGGATTATTCGCGCTCAAAAAATTAGAATATGCCGTGAACGAGATAAATCGACGTCATAGTCATCATTTTCGACTTCGAAAGCACGTTGAACGGCTGTTCAAAATATTTTGCTTTGGAACTTACAATTATATGAATTCTTCAGACTGGTTCCATCTCAACTCAATGTGATGACCAAGGACAATGTATTTGCAAGCCTGGAGTTGGTGGAAAGCACTGCGATCAATGTCTGGATGGGTACTATGATTTTGGACCAAACGGTTGCAAGTAAGTTAAGAATACCGTTTCACTTTTAATATTATTGCTTAAGGGATTGCATCTGTGAAGTTGGTGGCTCATACAACAACCAGCCTCTTTGTGATCCAAAGAGTGGAACCTGCTCTTGCAAATCTAATGTCGAAGGTAGACAATGTAACAAATGTAAACCAGGATACTTCGACTTATCTATTGACAACCAGGTATTGCTTACTTCACAGTTCTTTTTCAAAGTTTCTTTTAGTTTGGATGTACTCCATGCTTCTGCTATGGACATTCTTCCATCTGTACAACAGCCGACGGTTACTACGCTATGAACATATCGACTCAGTTTGAATCAGGTACGTTCTTCTACACCTTATGATCATTTTTACTTTTCTCTTATCTAGATAAGCAAAAATGGGGTGCTATTTCCCAAATGGGATTCCAAGATGCTCAATGGACTGAATTAGATCATGCAGTTGCTGTTTCTGATGTCAATGGGGCTCCTGTATATTTCAATGCTCCTGAGCAGTTTTTGGGAGACCAGAGAAGCTCATACAATCAAGATCTTCTTTTCACGCTACGAGTTTCTCAGCCTGGAGCTCGGGCTAGCGCTCAGTATGTATAAAATATGTTTATATGTTAAAGCATAAGCACTACAGAGATGTGGTTATCGTTGGAGGAGGTGGTCAAGAACTATCTTTAGCTATCTTCGCTCAGGAAAATCCAGTTCCCAGTTCCCGACCACAGGTAAAAGAGCTTCTAGATATCTTAGTTGATATTCTTTCTTTTAGCAATATCGTTTCCGTATTCACGCCGATTCTATGTTCCAATGGAATCCTCGACTAAATGAACTTGACTTCATCGGAGTACTCTCAAACGTTACCGCTCTTAAGATCCGTGGAACTTATCAACACAAAGATCTTGGCTTCCTCTCAGACGTTCATCTCGGAACTGCTGGATTAGCTCCATCAGAAACCGATCCTAGAGATGCTAAATGGGTGGAGAGTTGTGATTGCTTGGAAGGGTAATTACTTCTTTCTTATTATAGTAATGCAATTGTTATTAAGATTTGTTGGACAGTTCTGCGAGTCTTGTGCCCCAGGTTTCCGACGCGAACTCAAGTTTGGCGGTCCATTCAACAGATGTATTCAATGTGACTGTCATGGACATTCCACCAGTTGCGATGCTGAAAGCGGTTAGTCAAATGCAGACTTAATTTTTTTATTATGTTTTATCAGGAGCTTGTATTTGCGAACATGACACCGCTGGAGATTCTTGCGAGCGTTGTGCCCGTGGTTTCTACGGAAATGCTTTAGCTGGAACAGAAAATGATTGTGAAAAATGTCCTTGCCCTGACGATGGCCCTTGTATCCTGCACACGGATGGAGATGTCATTTGCACTGAATGTCCTGCTGGATATACTGGAAGAAGGTTGGCACTGATACCAGATGCAGAAATTTATGGTTCCTCTTTTAAGATGTGACGAATGCTCTGATGGCTATTTCGGAAATAAAAAAGAAGACATTGACTGCCAAGAGTGTGCTTGTAACGACAACATCGACCCTAACTCAATTGGAAACTGTGACAAGTTCGTTGTTTCAGTTTTCGATCAATTAATATTATTGTTTACAGAATCACCGGAGAGTGTAAGAAGTGTATTTTCAACACTTTCGGATTCCATTGCGAGAAATGTATTGCTGGATATTGGGGAGACGCTCTTGCAGAGCCTAAAGGAGATTGTAAAGCTTGCATGTATGTCATGAAAATTATTGTATTTATTAATCTGATTGTTAAACAGGTGTCATCCTCCCGGAACTCGTCGTCCATCGAACGATTACACTGTTCTTGAATGCTCTCAAACTGATGGTCAGTGTGAGTGTCTTCCTCATGTTGTTGGACACAGATGTGATGAATGCGAAGTTGGATTCTTCAATATCACCTCTGGTACTGGTTGCGAAGCTTGTGAATGTGATGCCCTTGGATCTGTCAATGCCACATGCGATGTTCAAACTGGACGATGCCAGTGTAAGCCTGGAGTTACAGGAAGAAGGTATATTCATGCATATATCCAAGGCATCAACTCTCCTCTAATTCAGATGCGACCAATGTGCTCCTTACCACTTTGGTTTTGGACCTGCCGGCTGTCAACCTTGCGACTGTGAACCCATTGGTTCGGAAAGTGCCCAATGTGATCCTGCAACAGGTTAGCGAGTTCATCAAAACTTTAGCAACGAAAGTGTTCGTTTAGGACAATGTCTCTGCCGTGATCATATTGAAGGACGTCGTTGTGACCAATGTATTGAAAACAGATACGATATTAGAGCTGGTTGTCTGCAGTGCGATGATTGCTATACTCTGATTCAAACACGCGTCAATGATTTCCGTGCATCTGTTAAAAGTTTGGATAACACCCTCAGAGAGATAATTGAAAATCCAGCTCCGGTAGCTTTCTTAAAATTTGTTGCAAATTCATTGAATCCTTGTAGGTCAACGACACCGCATTTGATGATAAAGTGAAAGAAGTTGCTGATGAAGTTCAGAAGCTGGCTAACACTGTTACTGAGAAATTAGGTATATCTTTCCGTTATCAGTACAGTTATATGAGTTTCTCTTCTAGCTGCTGACGATTCTCAACTAGTCGGCCAAGTTGCACAGTTGAAGAAAGATATTTCTGAAGCTCTTCGTAACGTTAAAAGTGTTGATGAAATGATCGCTGGTGCCAAAGGAAAGGTCGAAGAAACCGAGACAGGATTGAAACGTTGGAAGATCATTAACGGTATGTATATCTTATAATGAAATGACAATGTTTGGTTGTTTAGAACAAGCTAGAAATGAACTTCAAAATGCTATGCATTACCTGGAAACTGAAGGCGCAACTCAATGGGAGTTAGCCAAAGAAGCTTCTAAGAAGTACGGAGAGCAAAGTCAACGGATGTCTACACTTGCCCATAAGACTCGTGAAGAAGCAGATAAGCATGAGAAACAGGCTACTGATATTGAGAAGCTTGCTCAAGAGGCCAATGCTTCTGCCAAGCAAGCTCATAAAGAAGCTCAAGACGCTATCTATGGAGGTGAGAGTTCATTTGATTCAGTTTTTTAATTATTTTTTAGGTGAACAAATTTCTAACCAAATCGCTGACATGAAGAATAAGCAAGCTCAATTGAACGAGACCCTTACTAGAACACTGGATCTTGCTGAAGAACAGAAGAAAACCGCTTCTGCTGCCAATGAAGCTGCTGCTGAATCTTTGGCTAACGTCGATAGTTTGAGACTACCAAATATTGATCCTAAAGCCGTGAGTTCATTCCAATGATTTATTTTTGTTATGACTTCTCTTTTAGCTCAAAGCTGAAGCTGAAGCTATATCTAACGAATCAAAACAAGCTATTGAAAACACCAAAAAGGTAGCGGAAGATAACGAATCTCTTCTTGAAGAAGCTGAGCGTGTTATTGCTGAAGCTAAGAATGAACTTTCGAGTGCTGAAGAACAGCAAAAGCTGGCTGATCAGCTCTTAGCTGATGCTGATGAAGCTAGAGACCGTGCTCATGAAGCTTTGAAAGTGGCTGAAGAAGTTTTGAAAGATGCTGAACAGACATTGCAAACCTTGAATGGTTAGAAACAGTTTTATACAATTTTACTGAACATTAATTATAGAATTCAATGAACGCGTCGAGAAATCTAAGGCAGCCGCTACTGAGCAACTGAAACAGTTGGACGAGATCGAAGAGAACATCAAGAAGGCTGAAGAAACTACAGTTAAGGCTGTGAACGCTATCGGATCCGCCGCCGATGACGCTAGAGATGCTAAAGAATTAGCAACGAAAGCAGGAGAAGACGCTAAATCCGTATCGGATGCTGCTGACTCTTTGAGGCAGAACGCAACACTCTCGAAGAACTCTGCCGAAAATTTGAAATCCGAAGTTCAATCACTTATTGATGACTTACAAGAAACTTCTACATCTTTGGAAGCTTACAAAACTCAATCTGAAACTGATAAACAGTTAGCTACAGAGGTCAGATTGTTTCCAGTAGAAGTATTAACTTTGTGATGTTTAGGCTGTACGTAGAGCTTCATTAGCCGAGAAAGCAGCTAGAGAAGCCAACAACACTGTGGCTAGCGAAGCAGATAACATCAAGAAGGTTATAGACCGTTTAAGTAAGTGCTTTGCGAACGAACAACTCATTGAAGTAAAAACATTGTAGGTGCATTAGAAGCTGTTAATACAGCAGAATTAGATGAATTGGAGAATGAAATTGATACGATTGAGAACATTCTCTCCAAAGCGGACCTAGAAAGCCAGTTGGCTGAATTCAAGAGCTTCAAAAGTGAAGAAAATAGAAGAATAATATTAATAAAAAATGAAATTGATTTCTTGTCTAAGGAGGTTTGTTGTTTCCGTCTTTGATCTTTTCAAATGACAATCATTTGCAGGTTCGAAACCTCGAGGAAATTCGGGATGCTCTACCCATTAAATGCTTTAACCAAGTTCGATTGGAACAGGAGGGGCAGAAGAAGCGAAAATAAAATTTTTGTCACATTTAATCTACTATTGTTGTTAATTTATGTTGTAAAAAATGAATAAAAATTTTAAACATGATACATGCTTTATGACACCTTTTCGATTTTCGGTTTGTATATCTGAGTCAAGAGATCCTTTGAGTCTATTCAATGCCCAGTCTTCCTGCTATTGAAGCTAACCGTTGAATTTTTTCCGCGTCAACTTGGCGACGAATGAGAGTTAACTTGTCCTCGATGTTGTCTCTCGAAGATATCAAACGATCATCGTAATTCCAAGTCAAGTTTCTAAACTCAAATTAGTTTTTGGGCTTATGTTACTCATTACCCAGGTGCGCATAGTTCCAGTTCAATCTTTCCGTCTAGCGGATTGAACCATGTGTTTCTATGTTTCGCATCCATTCTTAAAAGGTGGGATCAGTTCGTTTGGAATCTTATTGAAACTAACGAGATTGGTAGTGAAGCTCTGCCTAATTTGACAAGCTGATTAGTCTTCCAACCATGTATCATGAAATCTCGCTCAGGATTCCACTTACTATTGGTCAACCAATTGTCTCGAGCCCAACCTGTACCCTAAGGTGACTACTTACTTGACCATAGTGTTAATCATACTTTTTCTAGAATTTTGATGTTTCCAAAGTTTTCTTGTGCTCCAAGAACTGATCTGATGCAAGCCTCATAAACAGAGAGGTCTTCAAAATTCCGTGAACGATTATATAGTCTCACACAATGATGATATTCATACTCTCGTTGAGGGAAAACCGTCTGTGCTATATATATCTGAATTGATATTAGTAAAACGGTTATGGGAGAGTACTTACATGCAAAGCTCCATTATCCGTGCCATGAAAGCTATTGGGTAGTTTCGACTCCCAATTGGCGAACTCTAAATTCGAATATAGAGGTTCGTTAAGGCTTCGTCGGTACCTGTCAAGTACTTGTATGTCCATCGAGAATTCTTTGCTATGTATCCTCCTGCACTGATTTCATGGTTGAAGAATCTGTCATAATGGATTATATGGCTTTGATCATCTATGAATTCCTGTATCTTCCTGAACATACAGTTGATAACATGAGCTAAGCTTTTTCCTATACTTCCTAGGATTAACTACGCCGACATCTGCGTCTAAGAATAAGGTGTACTCAGCATTCTTCAGGAGATGAGCTACTACGCAGTGTCTTCGAAAGAATTTCTGTAAACTTTAAAGAATAATATATTCTGCTTTGATGTATCAAACGCCTCAGAACGGTTGCATTCATATAGCAGTTGTTGGAACTCACGTCTTTGTGGGTGCAGTTGTTTTCGAACATGTTGTCGGGAACTATTTCCAACTTGTATCCATGAATGGCGCAATAACACTTGACAGTGTCTGAACGAAAAGAGAGTTAGTTATCAGAGGCATAACATACCCAAAGCATATTTGTATATTTTTAAATCTGTTTTAGCCTCTACGACCATGACTATCTGAATATCCTCAGAGGATACATTTGATTCCTTATGATTAGCATAGCGATAAATCTGTAAATGCCAGTGTAGTTCATCATGTACAGAATGTTCCTGACAATGAAACTCACTTGGTTTAGATATGCTCTTTCAGAAATCGATTTTGGTAATGAGAAGTAATAGAACACTATTATGCAAATTATTGAAAGACAAACGAGTTTTTCTCTACCAATCTTAGGCATACCAGTCAAGTCCTTATTCTGACTTGAATGATACGATGGTTGTTTGTTTTGCGTTATCACTGTCACGACTAGATCATTCTTTACCACAAGAGCAGCTGATAAAAATTTCATTGAAAGTGTGCAAGCATGAGAAATGAAAGAACATGTATATACAGAAAACTCGCTGTATTTATATGAATTGTTATGGGTGGAGCACTTGAAGCCTTTTAGTTAGATGGGCTAACTGTTTGTATTTGTCCATATCAACACTGCGCCGGAACATGGTCAGCTTGTCTTCTATTTCGTCCGTAGTTGCTAGAAGCCTAGGATTATATGACCAGGTCAAATTGCTGAAAAATAATTAAGTTTCCTCAGAGCTTTTCCTACAAATAGAACCTTGAAGTGCACAAATTCAATTGTATAGATCCCTGTAGTGGATTGAACCATGTACTTCTCGACTTTTCTTGTATGCTAAATTGAAAGTTGAGGAGATACGGAGCATAGGAAAGGACTCACCTAAGAGGCATATGCTCTTTACTCAAATCCATTAGTTGATTGAGTTTCCAACCGTGGATCATGAAGTCACTATGAGGATTCCATTTACTGTTGGTTAGCCAGTTGTCTCTCGTCCAAGCCGTACCCTAAAACCATGTAATACTCTGTGAAGTTATAACTCTTCTTACCTTTTCCAGGATTTTGATTGGTCCAAAGCTCTCATGGCTTCCCAATACAGATCGTATGCATGCTTCATAAGCAAATAAGTCTGCATAATCCTTTGATATTTTGTAAAGTTCCATACATAAATAGTATTCGTATGATCTTCCTGGTAGGATTACTTCGGCTAGATAAGCCTAATCAGTTTATATATATGATAGGTATTGTTGCTATAATACTTACGTGTAAAGCACCATTATCTGTTCCATGGAAACTTTTTGGCAATCGGAACTCATAGTCAGCAAATCCTATCAAATGGTGACACAGTTCAGTGTACTCTACACCCACCTTTTAGAAAGTTAAAAGACCAGTCACTATTTTTCACCAGATATGAGCCTGCCATGACTTCTTGATTGTAAAACCGATCATAGAAGACTATTTCAACATCTTTGCATATGAAATCCTGTATCTTCCTGAACATGTAGTTGATAACATGAGCTAAGCTTTTTCCTATACTTCCTAGGATTAACTACGCCGATATCAGCGTCTAAGAAGAGCGTATACTCAGCATTCTCTAATAGGTGAGCTACTACACAGTGCCTTCGAAAAAATTTCTGTAAACTTCAGGAGTATATATCTTTCTCTGACGCCTTAGACGCTTCAGAACGGTTGCATTCATATAGCAGTTGTTGGAACTCACGTCTTTGTGGGTGCAGTTGCCTTGGTATATATTGTCGGGCACAATCTGCAACTTGTATCCATGAATGGCGCTATAGCATTTGACGGTGTCTGAAAGGAAACACTATAGCAGTTGGCTACATAGGCATCACATACCTAAAGCATGTTTGTATGTATCTAAATACGTTGTAGCTTCTATCACTATGACTATCTGAATATCCTCAGAGGATATATTTGATTCGTGGTGATTAACATGACGATAAATCTGCAAAAGCTCGAGTTCATCATGAACAAAACATTCCTGACAATGAAACTCACTTGGCTGGAATACACTACGTCAGTCTCCACATTTCGTTTTGACACATATATTATGAATATTATGCAAATTATAAAAACAAAAAAGAATGCTCGTGTTTTTCGCAAAGCAATTTGGTTCATTGCCGAACGTACAGCATGCGAGCACTACAGGATAATTCAGTTGAATAGTCTGTTCAAACACACAAATTATATATATGTTGAACTGATGTATCAATAGTGACCTCACTTGTGTAACTATCAAGCAATGAATTGGACATTAATAATTTTAAAAACTACAAGAGTTAACTATGTAGAAAATTGAGCATATTAAGATTTGGCAAAACGTCGATATAGCTTATGCGCAATGCTGGGCATCAACTCTGTTCTCACCACGCTGTGAGTCTCCTGAGATACCGTTATCTTTCGCCCGATTTCTCCAAGAGTGCAGGTTACTATTTATGGACAGTTGAATGCAAACACAAATGCATTTATTTCAAACTATCATACATGTATCAAGCTAATTAGAAAAAAAATGAAATAACCGATTAGTTTAAGACATGATAGGGTTATTTGCTTCAAGCTGCAGGAGCTGGTGAAATAGTATGGTTGTCTGGCTCTGAAAATTTGAAATGTTAGATGTGTTAGAGTCCCTTCCCTACCTTTTGGATCGTTTTGAACTGCTATATTTGTAGCTGACGAAGGTTGAACCGGCTCCGATGAATTCATTGCACCTGAAGAACTTCCAGATGAGTGGACAACTGGTTCCACAACTTGAGCAGAATGCTGCAAAATAAAGACTATACACAATGTCAATCTTAAGAACTGACTACAGCCGTTTTGTTGTCCGAGGATGTCATATTGTTTAGCATTGAGGTTACAGCTCCATTATGGGAACCATCTTTTGCCGCTTCATACGGACTCTGAGTCGTAGCATCTTGATTTTGAGCGAACAAACCATCTGTGACAGTAGGATTTCTGTATATCTTTTCACATCTGGGCCATGTAAACGCGAATATCAAACCTGACGTAGAAGACAGTAATCAGTACTGCTACAACGATGAGTACAGTTAGCGAAACAACTGGGACGAGTATTTTTGGAGACAAAAATTGTTTGAATTCAGGCATTCAGACAACTTGCTCCTGTCGTTAGTTGACTACAAACTGAATTTTTCCAAGCTATTTGGGGATATGTGCTTAAACTGAGTCTTAAAATCCTCCATAAGCTATATATTATCCGAGATAGCTTCCTTCTTTTTGTCGCCTTCCCCGCATTAAGTGTCTCAATCGGATATATGACGTTAACATACAATATCTCTGTATATTGATAATATTTGTATTATATTCAAACAATATATTTGTACCCTCTCAATTGGCAGGATTATGCAAATTACACGTGACACGTACACCAACGATGTACTTCATTTGTCCGCTTAGTGGTTGTAATGAACGGTTGCATTTATACAAATTTCAACATGTTATCATAGAACTGAGTCTTTTACTGTCTGTAACGCAATAATCGATAAATTCGAAATTTTGTCTAATTTACAGCAAATAGAGTTGCGTAGATGTTCAATTGTCATTTAAGGAATTTTGTTATAGTCTAATCTACAAATGTCAATCGATGACACAACACGCTGGTTCAGCTATTGATAAGAATGGTGGACAAGTGTAGAAGACAATCTTTTTTCGTTTGTTGTGAAGTATTTTATTCATTTGTTGAACTGTTAAGAGAGAATGTCAAATGCTTTGCGAGCTTCTCATCTGTCTTCACTCACAACAACAACAGCAGAGCAACCTTCTACATTTGATATTATATCACAAGAGTCTCTAACCAAATCACTCAAACCTGCTCTGGGTCATCTTCTCAAGGTTACCTGCTGTCTTTCACATGTTATTCTCATTTTTTTTGTTTTTCAGTTCCTCAGCTTAACTAAACCCCAAAAGTTCCGGACGGCATATCGCTATTATGAAGAGTTATATCTGATATTTGATTTCTTACTTCAATCTCATTATCTACGTCATTATGGTAAGTCTCGAGTATGTTTTCGCGACACAATGCGACTTATTCAATCAAGTCGATCAATAAAAACAAAGGATATGTTTTTTACTAAAATTACGAAATAACTCACACGCAAACACTGTGGTCTTTGTTGCCATGAAACTTTGACATTTCTGAATAAGAGGCTTTGTTTCTCGCATTTCCAAAAATCTGCTATGTGTTCATGAAACGCTGGGGCATGTAGGGAGACCGTGAGAAATTTACGCAAACTATGAGCACGTTACTTTTCAGGAGGAACTTTCTCTGAAAACTTCTATTCAATGAAGAGAACTGGTGACACTACTCTTCAACCTCCCAGTAGTGGCATGGCATTTGCTAAATCACTGGCAATTACCTCGTTATGGCCTTATTTGAGCGATAAGCTTGATGCTATTCATAAGCGCTTGAAGGATGAACTGCAGCTCCCACACTTATCCACCTCATCCGTAAGCAATTTCCACAACATTTTTTGAAAAACAAAAAATACCAAGAAATGCATTAGAATGTTTTTCTTTGCGAAGCAACCGCTCTCTGCGTACGTTGTTATTAAAATAAGATTTGTTGTTTCACGTGGAAACTCACGTGAAAGCTAAATAACTAGTTGGATTCGAGAATGATATAGTAATGTGATAACTATTATTATATTGCAGGAGGCAGTCAAAAAAGCCAAAAAGATGTTTGTTGCTTTGTGGCCTTGGATTAAGCGAATTCTCTCAATAGCCACAACAATTATGCAAATTTTGTAAGTGGTTGATATTGAGAAAGTGATAAATCTGTAAATCTTCAGGTACATGATCAACAGGAGTCGTTTCAATTCTCCTCTTCTGTATCTCGCAGGTGTTCGTTTGGAGAAACTCACACCTGAAGACATAGCAAACTTCGAATCGATCCCTCTTCATTTGCAGGGAACGGGGTAGCATTGAAGCAGAGCCAAACCTTCTCAAATCAAACATTTAGTATCCTTAGTCGTCTGTACCGGTTCATTCTCAGTTTACCGGGTGTTTTCTCCAGAATATTCGGCTATTGCTTGTTTTTCGTCCAATTTATCGACTACATTTATAGCGGAGACTTTAATTCGCAGCTGACGAAGTTAAGTAAGGGGAATACCCTAATCCCACCAGCACCTCACGAGGTTCGCACAAAAACAGAAACGAAGCCTCTAAAACCGAAATGCATTTAGATGTTAAATTCAGAGTTCGTGCACAGCATGGAAACGAGCAAGTGTCCTTTGTGCCACAATAAACGGATAAACGATACAGCTCTTTCCGTTTCAGGATACGTCTTTTGCTATTCATGCATCAGCGATTATGTTAAGAAGTATAAGAGGTAAGTGTGTTGGTTGTATATATGTTGTTGGCTGATGTAGCATAAACATATATACATCGCAAGTCTGAACTTATGTCTTTCCAGATGTCCTATTACCAACAATCCGACAACTGTGGCAGATCTTATTCGTCTGTACACACAATAAGTTGGCTTTCAGATTGGAGAATAATAAAGTTTTCAATGATTTTTGATGTTTTGGAGCTTTTTCTTTTTCAATTGCCAATCAATGATCTTTAGTTCAAAATGGATAGGCCAGTTAGAGGTAATTAACATGCCGCCTTATTCAGGCTTCAGCAACGACTTGGCCATTCTAGGCTTCCCAAATTAATTATTTGTTGTCCTTGGTTGAACGATTACCAAGCTATTAAATGATTTGGATGAAAGTTTTAAAAACTTTATAAGGAACAAATAGCATATACCAGATTACAAATATCGCAAATAACAATGAATGACATAGTGGAGTTTTCGATAAGCATGAAGAAGCAAGATGATGACGCGGGTAATACTATTGGAATATCAGATGGAGCTGGGTTGTGTTAATTAGATTCAGCATAGACATAGCAGGTGATGCCGAAAATAGAAATGAGGTTGACAAATATGTTCGATAATGATAAGTGAAAGTGTAGATAATCTATGCTCAATTTTGATCGGAAGATCAAACTAGTCGGCTATCATGAGGAAAAGCTTAGACGAATAAGGAAGATGATGAAGCCTCGAGATCATAAACAAGTGAAATTTCCAAATAAAAGAAGACGTCTCTCCAAAAATGATCTGCTTTGTTCATTCTGAGGTATTGTCTTTTGGGATTTATTGCTTATCCATGCTTCTGCGATCGTCCTTACCGGCTCCGTGTATTTGAGCAGCTTTTAGTGGAGCGCAGTTCTGAAAAGAGTAGACGTTAAATGTTTTGTTCCAATAGTTGAATTCAATAGTCTTTGTGTTGTATTTGGTTATATGGGAAAGCACAAGAGTCTTCTCAGCTGATAGATTGATGCCGTTAGGGACTACGCAACTGATGAAGATCGCCAATGTTTTGACACTCATGAACTTCGGAGGAAGAGAAGAAAGATGAGGTAGTTGACGTCAAGAAACTCGATGATGACGTCAAGTTCGCAAAACTCAAAATGAACTGTGTGAGTTACCCATCACTTACTAGTATTCTTTGTTTTTTCAGCAAAAAAAATTCAAATGGGACAAGTTACTACAAGATACGGCTAAGTCAACAACTTTGTTTTGTTGTCTGCTTATTCCTTTCATTTAACACAATTCTGACAGGATTTCTTATTTCGCAAAATAGGAAATCACAGAAATTTCTATTAATATTCTCAAAGGGAATGGAAGGCTTTGTCATGCAATGAAGAGCTCTTATGTTCTGCTAGTTCAACATAGGTCTTTCAAGGTCTCTCCTCCACACCAAAAATCATTTGGTATGATCCGAGTTGGATACATATGGGTTTAGGAACAATGAAACTTCTAGAATGACCGGTTATGTCTTTCATCACATCATCGACGTCCGCTCTTCTTCTTCTTCTCCTCTTCTTGTTCGTTTGTCTGCACATATGACGTCAGTCCAGCGAAAAGCACACGGATGATCAGGTACGCTGACGAAGACGATGACGATCACAGTGGAGAGACGCTTTTTGTTCAGAAAAAAAAAGAGGAAGAAGAAAGAAAATGGAACACGTCTCCTTTCCCGGCTTTATCTCGAAGATCAACACTTTGCTCGCGTCAGTGTTGAGAAATGAGGGAAAGGTGACGATTTTCGACAGTAATTCTGAGACATCTATGTTTGTCATCGGCCAGGATGACCAATGACGTCAAACAATTTCAGATGGAATGTGGCAAGTTCGAAAGTCTATAGAATGCGGAGAATTTGTGAAGTGTGACACAAAGACTTGACTAGATTTGGACCGGAAATGTTTCAGAAGCTTAAAAGTAAAAGGACCGGCTACAAGATGAGCGTTCACTTTAGATATTCATGAAGATGAAAGTACATTGAGTTTCAGCGAAATCTGATGTAATTTCAAATGACGGAACAGATGTGAACCGCTTATCAGCACTATTGCGAGACTACAATTGCTTGTGGGTAGGTGCATTTCTATGTCGGCTGATATGATATATCGGTACAGATGTTAAGTGTGCGGGCAAAAATGGATCAAATACTTTACCTGGTTACGTATGAAGAAATCAGATGCTGAACTACGATTGATTGGTGGTGGAGAGACTAATCGTTGACGACAGTGTTGGTTCTCTGTGACAGTAATGCCATTTTCGTCAGTTATGCGGATGATGCAAGAAGTGGACATGCTTGTGTCTCGAGAGTATAGGCTTGCAAGCTGTACGGAACTGAAAAACTGCAGAAATGAGTATTTAAAAAGTAAGTGAAGTACTGAAGAAAGTATGAGGTTTGTTTGAATTTAAACGAAAAGAACAAGTAGGTGCATTTGAAGGATGTTGTCGATCAAACAACGATTTTCATCAATGGTTCTCAACACAACATAGAGGAGAGCAAAAAGAAGGAGGGAATTCATGTGTATAGAAAACACAAACGGAGGTATTTTGAAATTTGAGCATAAGAAATGTTGAGGTTGTGAGGTAAAAGTTCAGATGTGCAATGGTTTGTTATTCACATCTGTTCGTAGAAGCGAATTGAGAACAACATGACGACGGCAGTGATATGAGGGATGAGCCCGTTCTAACATGTAAACTCATTTTCAATCTCTGTGTGTGTATGTTTATGTAAGAGTTTCAAGAAATGAATGAGTTGGCGGAGAACCACTGCAAGCTAAATCTGCGAGTGCCTAAGAAATTTTCAATAATTTTAGTTCCATAAAAGGTTCTGCTGGCTTATAGTTTCTATCGGAGAAAGCTTTTACGTCAGCAAAAATGAGGAGAGCGAATGAACAAGAGCAAGTAAGTGAAGCAATTTTGGCAGAGATTAAACAAGACGTCTTTAGCAGAATTGGATTGAAGTTGAAAATTCTTGAAAGACTGATGCAATTGGGAGGAGGAGAGAAGAGAACGAGAACTGTTATGAAGTAAGTTTCATTGACATTTATATATGGATAGATAGGAAGGAGAGATAATAAGAAATGGGAGGTAGAACACGAAAATAAATGTTTTGAAGGTCTTCATATCTTTAGAATGTAGTTTTCTGTAAAAAAATAAGAAGTATAACATTATAAAATTAAAAATAGAAGATGGGACAACCATCTCGCATACGGCTTCAGTTGCCGTCTGAATATCCTTTCTGACAATTTGGGGGAGGGCCTTTTGAAGAAGGCAGAAATTATGGGCGGAACTCCGAAAAAATGATGTGACGACCACGTTGAGCATCAATCAAGCTTCATCAACCGTGGACAAATATGTAGACTAGCTACGAGAGTATATGAGTGTTTCGTTGGAGAGGCTTTCCCCAAATTTTAGCTCCGCCTCTTCGAATGGGTGTGTATCTCTTGCAGTCTCGACTCTCTCTTTACTCTCTTTTCTCTCTCTTTTCTTTCTTTCTTTCTATCCGTTTTTCATCGTTTTCCTGACGTTCTTTGCTCCTCTCGTGGAACTGTCCGATGGAAAGTAGCTACAGATAGAAGTGAGGAAGTGAGGAGACAGAGAAAGAGAGAGAGAAGAAGATTTGAAAAATGAAAGCAATGATTTTCCTCCAGACTGCCGACTAAATAGGAAGCTGAACAAAAATTAATTAGAGCTATTAGAGAGAGAGAGAGAAGTTGTGTATCATCAACAAAAGCAAGAAGTGTCAGCTTCAATATGATTTTTCAAATGTCATCAGCTGAAGATATCAACGATCGGCTTAACCTTCATCTTATTTTTGAAAAGATAAACTTCGAGCGAACGAGGTGAGTTATTCGTTCCAGAGGAAGTGGGGCAAACTTTTGGAGGGAAAGAAGTAATGCAAATGAAGTTTAAAGATCAAGAAGCATTCTTTATGAATTTTTTGGACGAAGGGACCCTAAGTTAACCATAACCGGATTGAAGTAGTTGGGAAGATGTTACTGACGGGAAGTCTTTGATCTGTCCATTCGGCAAACTCTTCCGAAAACAAATGAACCCTCCACTCACACTTACACTTACACATACGAACGTGATGAGTTGTGTTATGTGTAAGGGGAAAATCATAAAAATAGTTGTTGAGTCCAAAACTTGATTGATGAGTGTAAGAATAGCAAAGTGCATACGATTTCGGTTGGCCAGACTAACTTCTAAATATGGCTCCTGAAAATTATAAGCCACGTCGTGTAATAGCAGATTTCGCAACACAAAATTGGAGTCGGAATATATTTTTTCCAAAAATTTGTTAAAAATGGAAAAGGTGTTTTGTACGATAGAACTGAGCCGACTGCAAGTTTTCTGATCTTTGAAGTTTGTTGATTTGAACGAGAATAAACAGAACCCATAAGTTAAAATATAATATATGATTGCCATATTTAGCATATTTCGACATCCTCTCTCTATCCTTCTATCTCGAACACGACTATGGCGATGATGGCAGCGATGAAGAAGTTTTAATGTTTTCATTAGAGCGGGATCATCAAGCAAAAAGACAAATTCCAAAGTTCTCGCCATAATGTACGTGAGTACGTGACTGCGTAAACTTGCTATGTTTTTATTTTTGGCACAGAGGTGGCGGTGATCGGTTGCGTTCTTCTTTTTTTCTGCTGAATTTATTATTTCAAGTTATTTTCAGAGAAAAGAAAAGAATAATGGCTGTTATGGAATTTTATCGTTTTTATGACGCACGTACAAAGGATAACAAAGAAAATTTCAATAAAAAACACAAAAATTGATAAGAATCTGATAGAAACGAAGAGGGAGGTTTCGAAATGATCAGCGAACTCTCTCTGTACCTCGCTCTCTCACTCTCTCTGACATTTCGAACTATGTTCGTTGTGTCTCTCTCTCTCTCTCAGATAAATAGGTATGTTGGTAAATAGAGGGAGAGATATTGATTAATTAAAAAGTATTTATAGGAATTCTGTGTGCTAGGAAAGAAAAACGAATTATCTGATTAAGGGAGGATGAAACCCATTGTTGTACTTCACGTGAACAGCATTCGAAGAAATATTTCAAATGTTTTTTTGATTGTTTTTCATGCGAGTGATTCACGAAAACAAAAATTTCATTTATCAAATTAAAGAAGCTTCAGAAGACACCAGAGACGTCTCTATGCAAGTTTATCCGTTCTTGAACCTTTTTTGAATATTTTATTCAGCTGTGACGCTCTTGAATTGACGATGTGTGTCTTGGAGGAAAAAAAAGGAAGCTAATTGAAGACAGCCAGTAAATCTTCTGCTAATCATGAGATCCCCTAGTAAGTAACGTTTAGGCAGATAAATGACTTTTGTGCGTTTTCTGCTCAACACTCTCTAAGCTTGAACATTCGAAAGAACATTGGCCAACGTCTGGCCGGAATGACGCTTGCTGTATCCTTTCATTTTTTATTTTGCTTACGCCATTTTGCAACCAGAAATTCCGGAACGCTTGAAACCGCAAAAAGCTTGTTTTCCGGAAATGGTCAGCTGTTTCTTTCGTTTACGCATAATCAGCTGAGTTGGAAAAGTGAAATGATGTTGCCTGAGCGAATTGAGATGAGAAGGAAACCTGAATTGCAAAAACACCTGATGAGGCTTTTCCTCACTCTTGCTTCTGCTCGATCTCTCGCTCACTCATCGGGGGAAAAGAAGGAAACGCAAAAGCGGTGATTTCATTTCAAAAAGTGAGTAGATATTCCTCAGCGGTTCAGCAAACTTTTTCCTAATAGACATGAAAAGCAAAGGTTTTGCAAATCACTTGGGTAGTAGAAGATAGAAAAGGAGATGAGTAGAGATTGTCACATGGTTGCAAAGAGGATTCCCAGTAATTTATGAAAAATGAATACCTGGAGATTCATTATGAGCCTAGTAGACTACGTCAAAAGCCTAATTAGCAACTCATCGACATTTAATTTGAATTAACTATCCGAATTAGAAATGCATCTTTACAAAATGATATATTGGAACTGAGATGCATTGTGTCAGTAGCTCAGTTCTAAAAATAATCAGAATAGTAGTAGCGATCTAGAGGACAAGAGGATGATAAGCATTAGCTCTAAGGTGATCTGACTCATAACTATCGTTGAACGGTACTTAAACACCCACTCAGTCATGTAAATATTTGACCAAAACTGTCAAATAGCTTATGAATTATTATGAAATTTTTTTGTTTTTCCGTTAATTTTTCTAAAAGTGGAGCACTTGAAGTGATTGATCAAACTAAGTTGACGTGCAAACGTTCATAATTGACGTCAACACATTTAGATTCTTCCGTCTTGATTGCTCCTAAAACTTTCTTTCTATATATAGCGAAGAGAATCTTCTGGACTCGCTATATGAGAACATAAAAAATGAAAAAGCTTCTTCCCACAAATGAATTTGACGTCATTGACCGCGAATCAGTGGGGGAAGAAGAATTTGAGAGTAGATTGGGCTTTGATTACTCATTCACTTGAGCTGGAACTTGACAACGGAACTTAGTCATTGGATATCGAAAAATTAGGTTGTAATTGAATATGGTTTGATATTTATTCATAAAATGCTCTTATTTCATTTTTATTTTCTATGTTGCATCCGAAAGTTCAATAGTCCTTGTTTTCATATGGATCCTGTTGGCATGACGTACACAGGACGTTTGGAACATTCCTTTCTCCCCTCTCTCAATGTCTTTCTCTCTCTCTCTCCTCTCTTTCTCTCTCTCTATCATGTATCCTTTGTCAAGAGTTTTGTGTTGTCTTCGATTTATTGATATGTTGTTTACTCTACATTTTTTGACAAAAAAAACGTTTCTGACGTCATTTCTGTTAAATGACTCAATTCTCCATATGTACACACACACACACTTTTTGTTAAATAATCACTTCTTTCTTCATATATGATGTGTTTGTTTTTCAATAACTTTGTTTATCTTCCTCATCAGCCTTCTGTGTTCTTCTGATCTTCTCTTACTCTTTCCGCTCGGAATACCTTCTTTGCAACTCATTTACTCTGATAAGCGAAGAGTAACAATCGAGCCGTTTCTTGTTTTTCTTCAAACATCCACAGCGGAAATCGACCGGACGTTAACTACAAACAAAAAAAAATGAACTAAATCACGTAATGTTCACGTGAATTCCACGTTTCTTCCTCAAATTGAGGGATACCAGCCTGTTGACTTTGCATTGTCATTACGTTGATCTTTGAAATTCATCAAATCAAACTTGAGAGTGATACTTTCGATCTCCCTCAATGTATGATCAGCATTTTTCAAAAATAACTTGGCAGCTTTCTTTTTTAAAGAAAATGTTCCAGGCCGATGAATTATTCCAGCTACCATTATGTCATCACCTAACAACGAAGGGTTGCGGCTTCCAAGTTGATCATGTAAAGGCATGCCAAGATCTGACAGAGGTTGGTTTCTAAAATTGATTCAATTTCATTCCTTTTTAGGTTTACGTCGCAGTTACTTTTTGCGTCAGATTGTTGAAGGAGATGTAACAGTTCCGTACCAAGGAACACATGACTCTGGAAATCTCTCATCTCTTGAACAGAAAGCTGAATTCTATCGTTCGTTTGCAACTTTTTTTCCTTGCAAATGTTTCTCTTGCAGCTGTGAATTACTATGAACGTGAACGAGTTCGTGATTTTACTCGGAGCCCTCGACGCGTAGCTACAGCTACTACAGTTCGATCCTCGTCTCCTGAGGTTCTAAAATCATCTAAGCGCATAAGGTAAGGAGATCCTATCTTCTAACTCAATAGTAACCGATAGATGGAATGAGTCTGGTGACAGCATTAGAACCTTCTCTCCGGAACGTTTGAGACCACACAGTGCTGACTATGTAACGGATGGTAATCAGAGTTTGTTTGGATTCGTTTGATTTGAAATGAGTTTCAGTGAAAACGCCTCCTAAACAACCATCCGTTAAAAAGAGAAAGAAGGTCAAGTAAGTGGGCAACACAAAGAGCAACTGGTTGCTTACTCTTTTTTTCAGGAAACCTCGAAGTAAAAGCGAGGAAAAAGTAAATGCTGAAAGGCAGAAAGAACAGAGAAGGCGTGAACTAAGTGCGGAACGTCGTCGTCGGGAGGAAACAAAACTTAAACAAGAAGCAGAGAGAAGACGCAGGGCTCAACAAGACATTGAAGCGGCTAAACGTAGAGAAGCAGCCAAAAAGGAGTCGCGAGAAAACAGTAAACGATTCAACCAGAAGAAAACGAAGTCCAAACCCACTGTTGTCAAAACAGTCAAACGAAGTAACAGCATCGGAAATCACAAATACCAAACGAATGTAAGTAATTGTCATTGTGCACACGGCCGTCGAGTAAGTAAAACCAAACAGGGCGTCGTGAAGGTTTCAAATGTTCAAAATGTAGCTTGGTGAGAAAAATAGAAATAATTTTCACAACTTCCGCATGTAACGAAAGCCACATGAAGAGTTCTTGTTGAAACCCACGAGAAGCTCGATTGCCCTGTTCACTAACGTCATTCCATGATAGTAGGATGAAACTGAGCGGTTGTGTCCAATTTCAGAATCTTATATTGTATTTCAAACTTACTTTTTAGAGTAAACCCAAGCACTCATCCAATTCAACCGGAATGCGCCGTGCCAAATCCGTTGGGGAGATCCGCTTCCATGAGGCCAAAAGAACGATGGCTCCAAAGGTTTTGTGGTAATTACCGTTACATACTTACATTGCATTACAGATGAAAAAGCCTCGATGGAATTATGTGGGAGACCCAACAAGGAAGGCATTCAACACGAAAGTTCATCATGTGGTTTCTGATTTTTATTTTTAACCTTGTGGAAGATTGTGCATTCACTAATGTGCGAATGAAACTATTCATATATTGTTTGTTTCTATATATGGAATGAGCGGAACGAATAAAGATGAATGACCTAAACATTTGAGAATATTTTGATCGGATTTCACATTCCATCGTGTACTTTAAGCTACTCGGTAACGAGAACTGTGAAGGGAAGTGTTTAAACGGGATTCATATGTTACCCGGGAAAAAAAGAAAAGGGAAATCGAACCAGAGCTTAATACATCTGAGCTATTGGCTACAGATCAAATGAGCCTATCAGCTTCTAAAGAAGTATTATATAATCA
>CALQYR020007443.1:154831-199157 GCA_943334845.2 Auanema sp. JU1783 | reverse complement strand
CGAAAGAAAACCTTCTCACCAAGATTGTCCTACCTCATCGACTGAAAACTTCTTTCAGAATCTTCTCGAACCTTGTAACGACGTCAAGCAACCTTATAAGTTTCGAATAATTGAAAAAAAAATCAGTAAAAGCAGAGAAAAACAAAGAAAAAAGTCGAAAAAAAGTTGAAAAACTTTTGGAATTTTTCCAAATTTTTATTGGTCCCGACACGAGATCAAGAGAGAGGGAAAAAATAAAAATTCAAAAAATACGACGCTGAGTGTCATAACTTCGCCTCCCCCTAGGGATCTGGTCACGTACGACCGTGAAACGTGGAAAATTGCACGTACTTATCAACTTCCGCGCCGTACATCGTACGACGAGATACTTCAGGAGTAACTTTCAGACAGAATATCTTTCGTTATCATGAACCAAATGAAGAGAGCTTACCATATTTGGAAAAAGCGTAAAAATCTGAATCGAACGAATGTACGAAAGATCACATTGTTCAATACCTATAGAAATCATAAGTGATCATATTCAGGAACCATTTAGCACAACTTTTTACTATAAGTTCAAGAAGAAAATTTCATAAAGCAGATGAAGGTTAATAAAACATAATTTTGAGCTACTTGTCTTATTAGCATATCTGGAGTAATCTCCCGCCTATTGATCGACATCCGGTTTGAATAATATCTGGTACTTCGATCAATTTCAGCTCTTCTTCCTTGGAAACAAATGAGTTGCTCAGCAAATGATATTCACACTAACGATCAAGCCATCATTCAAACTTTCATCTTTCCTTGTTCAGCTTTCATTGCTGGATTGATTCTCGATGAAGTAAGCTCTTCTCGTCGTTTAAGCAAAATGATCTTGTAGGTTAACAAACGCTTGAAATTTCTTGGTTTTCCTGACAGTGTTGTACAGTTTGTCTTCGCCATGTGTTGCAGGTAATGAAAGATCTTACGTAAACTTAAACTTGAACTCAGCTTCATGCTCAACAAATTTCTGCCCATAGAAATAACTCGAAGAATAGATCAAGCTTATTCGTGGATCACCTTGGACCCGCAAACAATTTTGATGGTGATTTCATCCTTATGAACAGATATGTTAAACTCTTTTCTAGCTCATGCTACCGCCTCTCATTTTTGATTCGGCTTTTCGAATAAATTCACATCAATTCTTCTCCAAAATCAAGATGCTAGTCTCTTTAACAGTATTCATCTATCTAGGAACGTTACTCTTATCCTCTGCGTTGATGATGCCATTGTTAACGTCCACACAGAATCTTTCTGTTTCTGCTGTTGGTTTATAAAACGAGTTAACACAACCTCTGATATTCAGGTCTTTCTCTTTGTTTCTATTATTGTGGCAACTGATCCAGTCGCGGTGGTAGCAATGCTTGAAGAGTTTGGAGCACCGCATAGGTGAGTCTGAACTGTTTCAATATCATAATAATACCTTACGCAGGCTTCGGTTAATGATTGAAGGAGAAAGCTTACTGAACGATGGCCTTGCTTTAACAATATATCGGGCACTTTTAGAAGCTTTTCGGGTAACCAAACGCTCGCTTCTCCATAAGCAAGTCTGTTCAGTACGAAACGTCTGGCCACGGGATGCATATCTTTCCCCTAATATTCTCCTTCTTCATGTGCTTCATTGTGTCTCCAATCTTGGGCATATACGGAGCGTACATTCTTGCTAAAATACTCGGGAAAATAAAGGAAATTAAAAAGAAACAAGTACGATTTACTCATATTCTTGTAGGCTTACTCCTTTACAGGCGCTCATCTTGTCTTCTGTTTTCACAATGTTCATTCTATGCGATAAGATCGAAGGCTCTCCAGCTTTGGGTATAATGTTCTTTGGAGTCACTTTGAACTATAATAAGTTTGTTGAAAGTAGTGAACAAACCAATTTTATCCTTTTCAGGGAAGTAATGTCACCCGAAACCTCACAAGTAGCCCTAGAAGTCTGGCAGTCTTTAGGATATTGGGCGAATAACGTAATTTTCTCCTATGCTGGCTATCTTATTGGCAAAGAGATGTTTTCTACATCAGTAATCTCTCCGCATACTACAGAAGCTAATGAAAATAGATTACTTTAGTGTGTTAATGAAAACTCTTACGCTGAGATCGCTAGCAATGACGTCTTCACTCTTATCCAAGGTGTGCTCATCTTTCCTATTCCCTTGTTTGGCAGGATTATTTCCATCTATTTCTACTACAAGGTTATTTGCAGCAATGATTCTGTAAAACTTCAGTTTAGGTTTATCCTTGCTTCAGCAACCACCGCCCGTCTAAGTCAGATTTCGTACTCTTAGCGTACTCAGGGTTAAGAGGAGCTCTAGGGTTACTGTTAGCGATGGAACTCACAAGAGAAGTAAAGAAAAAGTTTGATTGTTCGAACTTCTTTCTTCAGGAAGACCTGGGAGAACCTAATGAGAGCAAAGTCATTCTACTTCTAGTCTGTTCCACAACTGTAACGTCTCTAGTGTTCCAAGTATACTTCCTCCTTCATACGATAGTTTACGCCGACTGTTTAGGGAGTGTCATATAGAATCATTGTGGCACGAGAAGGAACTACAAAACGCTCCCGTTATGTCAAAGAAACTTGCTCACGATTCAACACACATATTGAGAAAGAAGTTAACCACTTCATTGAATCCTATTCACCTCTTGTTTCAGTTCTTGAAAAAATTCTACGCTGTAAAAAGAGATAATTATGAAGAACACGTGGGAACTAACTGGGCAGTTGCTGAAAACGAAATCTTCAACTCCTTGAAGTTGGATTCATCCGTAAGTATAACAGATCCCTGAAAACAAAAGGAACCTAATATTATAGAAAAAATCAGAGAGCGACGCTGAGAATAACTCTTGGCAAGACTCTGTTGTAGCAGATGCACGGAGGATTAAACAAGCTGATGCTACAGACGCTAAAATAGGACTTTATGGAAAGCTTCTGGCTAGAGTTAAGACTGAGCTTCTTCTAAGTTTCATTTTACTATTAGGCTTACGAATATTGGCAACAAGGAGCTGTTTCTGGCAATACTATGCATATTCTGACAGCAGTATTGGAGCACGGTATCGATGAAGGAGATATTGCTCTGTCTAATATAGAAGGTAATAGCTTCTGGAACTCACAAACAAATAGATTTCAGATCAGCTGTCCACTGTAGATCCGGCGTGGTTTGTGAAGCTGTTCAGCAAGAGCATAGAATGTATATACGTAAGGCTTTCAATACATTCTAATTCTGAACTCAAAAACAGTTAAAACTTGAACAAATGCTTTGCCGAGAATATCTCAGCTTCTGTACTGTTGGCAAGCATAAGCTCTTCCCCGAAGCGAAACCGATTGAAAGAATCATCAAACGACCAATTGAGAAGTTCTTAACTATGAATTCAGAGTCGCTTGTAATGATATTCTAGATGGTGGGTTTTCCACACAGCAGCAGTTTGTTTATACACTGGAATAGTTGCTTGGTCTTTTCATGTTGCTGTGAGTAAAATGAGCTCTTACCTCTCCGTGAGTTCTAATTCAGACGTTACCATCCATCAGCATTTATCTTGCAAACTTCTGGATTCTATGGCTCACTTGTGTAATTGAAGCAGTTTACCTAGGACATTTCTCATATCAGAACAGAAAAACTCGCTCAATGTATTATGTAGGTTTGATAGCTCGTGTGTTTCACATTACCTGTTATAGGATCTCTCACCGGTTATACTGCTAGTAGCTTTCACTACTCTCGCTTTCGTAGCAGCATTCATCATTCTCGATGGAGGCAAATGTCTCCCTATCAACCGTGAACCAACACGTAAGTAGTTGCATGGTTGCTTGAGATAACTTGTCATCAACTCGTTCAGCGGTTTGCATGTATTTGAGTAATATTTTCTTCTATTCACTTCTGGCCTCTGGAATGTTTAGACTTTTCCGTGCATTACCAGTCTCTATCATACTTCTTCGAGAAGCATTTCTGAGAAGAAAGGTTGGTTGGTGTAGACTAAGAGCATGTGTTAAAACCTGTTCGTACAGTTACTTGCAGACAGAGTTCGAATGGCCGTTCTCCATTTCTTCCATATAATCCTGAAGGAAACCCAAATATCGCCAGAATTCTACAATGATGAAGCTTACCAAACAGTAATCAGTGAAATTAATCGCTTGACTTTGGTACTGTCTCCGACATCAGATAGAAAGTAAAATTGTCCTATTTAAGATAATAGAAAGTTTCATGCGTTTACACTTTAAAGAGAACAATGATGCGTCCAATGTTCTCCCCGTTATCAAAACTCGGCAGACAGTGCGAATGATGTCTTTCGCGCTAAAAAGTCTTTTGAACGAAATGAAAATGTTAGTTTCTCCTGAACACTAGAACACTTCATTTCAGAGAGGGATACTTCCCCGCAGAGGTTGAAGACAAATGGACGAACGTGGTTGCCAATATGCGTGAGAAAGTAGATGACTTGCTGCTGGTTCCTGCAACACCTGGAACTCTAACACTTTCTCACAAGAGTTCAGCTGAGTCTGATCACAACTCAAGGATAGCTGCAAATAATAAACCATAAAGTATAATAAATGCTTTCTTCATCTTGTGAAGATCACGTTGAGACATACGAGCATAGTATCTTCAAACTTACACACACCGGTAGATAAACGAGAACGTTTGAATGCCACATTCAAGCATAATGACTTCAAAACTTCACAAAATACTATTATGTTGAAGGATCTTGCAAAATTAGAGCAAAGGCAGCAGATTGCGAAACAGTAAACCAATTAATGAACACTGGATATGTCATAGAAAAACAGAGGAGGGGAGGGTATGGTTTACAGTGAAGGCAGTCGACATGATGATGGGTCATCTGAACTGATGCAACATATCAGTAAGATTTCTCATACAAAAGGAAATAAGAAGGGAGAGCACTATTAACTAAGATATGAATGTAATGGAAGCTCTTCAGTTAGTTATCGCCAAATCGATTTCTACTGAATCGTTCCTTCCGTCAACTTCTTAGGAAACCACGCGATGAATCAAAAATATATTTATTACACAATAAAAATCTGGAAAAAAAACACAAAAAGTATTGACAAGTTCCGTAAAAATGATTGGAAAGTAAGCTAAGCAGTTCGTTATTATCACCCATTATGTATGATGAAGAAGTTAAGAGTCGTACTTCTTGATGTATCCCAAAAGTTCTTCTACATCGTCTTTTGATCCGAGGTAGATTGGAGCACGTTGATGGATCTGGAAAATCAGTGATATAAAAGGGATCGACATGAAAGAATAGCAGTTGGCTTAATATCGAGGATTGATCCTGTTCTACACTTACAGCAGTTGGCTTAATATCGAGGATTGGTCCTGTTCCACTAGTAGCTAAACCTCCAGCTTGTTCCATGATAAAGGCCATTGGGTTACACTCGTACAAAAGACGAAGCTGAAACCATTATTAGAATCAAAAATTCATAAGTGAAAGAAGCTACCTTTCCATTTGGAGCAGCAGCAGTTGGAGGGTAAAGGAAAATTCCACCATTCAACAAGGTTCTGTGTACATCAGCAACCATGGATCCAACATAACGTTGTCCCATAACTTTCTTTCCTTCCTCAGGGTCCTTTCTTGTACGAATATATTCAGCTAATCCTTTGCTCCATGTCTTGGCATATCCTTCGTTGAGGGAATAGATGGATCCCTTCGACTTACATTTCATATTGGGGTGTGTAAGAATGAACTCTCCAATAGACTGAAACATAACCAGCTTAGAACTCCACTTCAAAAAACTTTACTTACGGGATCAAGAGTGAAACCGTTAACTCCGTCTCCGGTTGAAAGAACAACCATGCAAGCAGACCCATAAAGGGCATAACCTGCTGCAACCATTTCACGTCCAGGGCGAAGAACATCATCAAGAGTTGGCTCGTTGTTAACCTTAAAAACAAATAATATTTTGAGAAGGTTGTTGAGAAAACACCTTTTTGTAGATTCCGAAAATAGTTCCGATTGATACGAGACAATCAATGTTAGATGATCCATCTAAGGGATCAAAGGTAACAATATAGTTTCCGCGTTTCTTTTCCTCGACCTACAATTTGAAGATTTTAACTGTGCACAGTGAGAACACAAAAACCTCAATCAGCTCATCGTTTTCTTCAGAGACAAGTAAACATGTGGTGTAACTGGACTTGAGCATATTGATCATAAGTTCATTGGAAAGAACATCAAGTTTCTTGACTTCTTCTCCTTGAACATTGGTGTTACCAGCAATACCATAGCTATAAATGGCATTGATTCTATGAAAAGAATAAAACAAACTTACAGCTTAGCAAGTCCAGCCTTTTGGGTAGCACTAGCAATAGCTTTCACAGCAGTGAGAAGTGAAGTAAGAAGACTTGAGAAATCTCCAGTAGCGTCAGGATGATTCTTTTGTTCCTGAAGAACAAACCGCTGCAGGGTCATAGAATCGGTAGCGATTCCATATTGTGAGCTGTCAGTCATGGCTGAAAAATTAAAGCTTAAATAAGATTTCCGAATAAGCAAGTGAAGCAAAGTAAGACGAAGAGACTGAGACCAAATGATCAAACGAGTAATCAATCCAATCAATAAGAGATGAATGTAGTTTTGACCTCAAGCAAATCAAATGCAAACCATAAGAGCGAAAGAGCAACATGTGCGAAGCATAATACATAATCGACTGAAGGATTACTACTACAGAAGTTATGTCAATATGGTTTCAGTAGAGAGACCCAAAAGAAACTTTCTCTGGGACAGATCAATTTAAGAGAAAGATAAGAAGAGACCGCTAGCATGCAGGAAAGTAAATTCAGAACTGGTAGACATGAAAATGGCGATAGGGCCGAATGGCAAGCGTGGGGTGAGAAGTTACCCCGACGAATGCCAACGACCTCTACGTCATGATGATACAACTGGTATTTTAGAAAGAGGAAAGGGGGAAAGACGTTTAGGCAGAAACAACGTGGTGTTAATAACGATGATACGTGATAAAAATGATAAAAAAATATATTTTATTCCAACGAATATAACGCCATCCTATATGGCAGCAGCAGGCGAAAGACGATAGTGTTCAAGCGATTTCGGTTTTGAATGGAAAAAAATTTTTATCAATTCAGCCATTATTAGTTGGATTCGTAAAACACAATAACAATAATGATAAGAAGGTTTTATCATAACAATCATTTTCAAATGGCAAATGAAACCTGGCGAACCTTGAATCAACGCATTTGAAAAGAAAAGGTTTGTGTAAGAAACTGATCAATTGATCTCCTACAACGAACAATATGAGGAAAATGGGAAGTCGAGTTTCAAATGATAGTGTGTCTACGTGACAATATGTTGAATCCAACACATTTGAACTTGAGCTTAGATCTGAGTGCATCTTGCACCTCATCTGTTGAGCAACGTGCTTATGGATCATGGCATTTTGATTTTTTCTTTCCTCTTTTTCTCTACCAATCTCTCAAACGTCATGAAGCCTTATAAACCTATGTTCTCATCTTCTCTCTCTTCCTCTCTTTCTCTCTCTACTATCTGTTCTGTTATTTTCATTGATTTTTTGACAATGTATTGGTGAAGAGTTTGCTTCACCTCAAAGAACGATCATATCGGTCGAATCAATCGAAGCAATTGGCTACAATTCCCTACACAGTGAACACAATGACATACGAAAACAATTCATATATCCAGATATATACAAACTTGAAGAAACACCAAACAGCAGTTGATTTCAACAAACTCTTCGTTCTATCGGGTAACGAAAAGCCATGTTCATACTTCCAGCTTCAAAATACTTCTCCACAACGGGTGATCTTGTAACTGCTGAAGGGGGAATACCCAACGTCACTTTTCGGTAACAGGGCTGAAAAAAAGGAAATATCCGTTACACTCTCAAAGCTTACGCGTATCTCATCATCACAATCATGTATGACATTGAAGTTTACATTGACATTCAGAACTCCGTTGCTAGACCCTGATAAGTCAAAATATCCTTGTCTATCAGTGAACGTTGCAGCTATAAGCTTTTCTGATCCTGAAAAGGGATTTGAGTCTCACAGTCCCACATTACGGTAACTAACGAAAGAACGGTTGTTCCATGATCTGAACTGTAGCATTATTGATAGGTGTAGTTCCGCATAGTAAGCGTCCTCGCACTCCAACGGATTGTTGAAGAACAGAGCATGAGGTAGAGCAGACAGATAGAAACATAAGAATGACTGAGAACTTATTATGTCTCATATTCGAAAAGGCATTTAAGTCCTGAACGAGAAGACGTTTCTGGACTCAAGAAGAAGCTCTAGAGAAGGTGAGAATGAGAGCTATTACTCATAATAACAAGAAAAACAAACGATCAAACGAGTTTATTTGATATGTTGAAATCGATCGAAAGAGCTTTCTCAGATATGTTTGAATGGAAAACAAATCAGTTTCCGAAACGATGACTTCTGTGGGACAGGTCAATAGGCAAAAAGAGGTTGAGACTCCATCGAACAGGATAACAAAACATAAAAAATATGAAATTGAGGGTGGATTATCATAAATTTTCAAGTTTTCATATTCCATAACTACGGAAAGATGCGAAATTCAGAAATCAAAAACGATCAATGAGACTGTGAGGATGTAATCCAACAAACCGGAATCACTTTCTGCACAAATAGAAAAGCTTATATTTGTACAGATATTACTAAGATCATACGTCCGACAGGTCTTGACCGATCACGTCAGAAGCCACGTAAACCTTCACGCCTACCACGGGCACTTCATTTTCAAGTTGTGCACTTAGAGAGTGGCTGTGTTCAACACCATGTTCATCACCTCAGCATAATTTCCTTTTTTATAGCAGCAGTCTGAAACAATAACAAATCAATCCATCACAACAACATGCAAAATACTTCACAACAGTTTCTTCGAAAAACGTGAGTGCGCAACTTCCATTATGATTCATACGGGATATGACCTCTGGGGGTTAGGAGGGGGGAATTCGGTGAACATACAACTGGCACCTGAAATAATCAATAACTAAGATTCGGCGTTATGTGATAATAGTATCTAGTAGCTTAATGAAGAATCCGAAAACAAAATCCATGCAGCTTGTATAGCTGCGATTGAGCATGCTTTTGAATCAAACTACACACTCATCCCCAACTTGGTGTGTACAGAGTATCAAATTATAATGCAATCAATGAGTTTATATATCATACACTCTTATCCCATACTTTGGCCATAATGATAAATGAAAAAGAAGTGAACTTGCGCTTGGTTTGAGGTTGAAGCCATCTTCGAGGCGTCTACTTGAGGAGGGTACGGTAAGATGGCGCCACTTTTTGATTTGAACACGACCCTATTAGCATGTCATATTCCATCTGTTCATAGTGTTTTCTTAGGTTAATTTTTGAAAACTAGTAGCATTCAATTATAGATATGGCCCGGGGCGACAAATCGCCAATAAGTGATTCGAGTGAAGATGATTATTTAGGTATTTAAACAATTAATTACCTTATATGTACAGTGTTGTAGAAGAAGAAAGTTTGTCGAAAAAAAGAAAGAAATCTCCATTAAAAAAGAAAGTTCCAGCTAAGAGAGAAAGAAAGGTTTGTTCTAATTATTATCCATTCCTATTACTTTAATCATATAGGAAGTACCCCAAAAAGCTGAAGAAATAGCCAAAAGCATACAAAATGAAAACGGATCTGACGCTGAATTAGATGATGAGTTCAGATTCGCAATTAACGATGATGATCTTCTTAATATGGTGAGTCAAATATTATAAATCATGATTATTCAATTTGTTTTCAAGGAGATACCCCCTAAGCCAGAGCCATGTATGAGAGCTGATGGTACAGGAGCCCGATTGATGATACGAGAAATTATTGCAACTAACTTCAAATCCTATTATGGAAGTCAACGAATAGGTCCTTTTCATAAGGTACGTTTACATTTATAAGTTTCTCTGTTTTATACTATTTAACATAGAATTTCTCTGCTATCATTGGTCCTAATGGTTCAGGTAAAAGTAATGTGATTGATTCCCTTCTTTTTGTGTTCGGTTTCCGGGTTAGTGAACAGTATATTTCTATAATCACTTTCATCATTTAAGGCGAATAAAATTCGTCTGAAAAAATTAGGAGATTTGATTCACAATTCATCTGGAAAAGAAAGACCACGTTTCTGTACCGTCGAAGTCATCTTCCAAAAAATTATCGATACGGTATGTTCTCGCTCAGAGCTTCTTTTCCATTAAAACATTCTTATTAAAGAGCGACGGAGAATTCGAAATCGTTGATGGATCTGTGTTCAGTGTTGCTCGAACTGCTTACAACGATAATACCAGTAAATATACAATTGATGGAAAAGTAATCAAGCTTCCCCTAATTTCTTGAAAATATACCGAATTCAGACACGTTCTATCAAAGATGTGGTCAATAAGCTGAGAGAAGTAGGAATTGATTTAGTCCACAACAGATTCCTCATTCTTCAAGTATTTAACAATCACCCAACTGAATATAATCTTTTATAATAGGGAGAAGTAGAACAGATCGCCATGATGCAGCCAAAAGCAGCTAACCCTAACCAAGAAGGCATGTTGGAATATCTCGAAGATATCATTGGATCGAGTCGCTTCAAAGTGAGTTAATACTCAATGGTCATGTCTATTTATATTCTTCCAGGTACCTATAGATAAACTGGCGGTTAAGCTAGATCAACTGTCAGGTCTTCGTTCCCACCAAACGCAAAAGTATGTATCGTTTCATGGAATTGCATGATATGATCCTTTCAGGGTGAAACAAGCTGACAAAGAAGTTCAAAGTCTTCAACAACCTGTCAGCGAAATGTTAACGTTCTTACGAACAGAAAACAACATTTCTTTATTAAAAAACAAATTATGCTATTTGAAAATGTAAGTTTCTCCCGTATCTCTATCACATGAGTGGATATTTCTAGGCACAAATTCCAACGTGAAGTGGAGAAACGTGATGTTCTACTCGCCGAGTTAAAAACTGAAAAAGCGGAAATCGAAGGAAAGTTGGAAAAGCTTGGAGAAGCTAGAAAAACTTCGGAATTGGAAGTTCAAGCTGTTGAACAGTTAGTTTACAAAACTGAAGAAAAATTATATTTTATCGCAGGGAGAAGAGCGTTCTGATGAAGAACTTGGAAAAAATTCAAGCGATTCTCACCGAATTAGAAGCTAAGGAAACTAGAAGAACGATTGATTTGACTAGAGTTAACAAAGACATTAACAACCTTAAGAAGTCTTCTGACAAAGAACGCGCAGCTGTAAGTTCCATTACAATCATCCGTACTATTCGTTTGTTCAGTTGAAAGAACTCGAAGAAATTCCTGAGAAAGCAGCGGATGAAATTGAGGCTTTGGAGAAAAAAATAGAGAAGTTCGAGAAGATAGTCGCCGAAAATGAAGAGAGGGTATTTTCATTCGCCCAGTACTGGTTAAACTGTAGTATCACAGGCTGATGACAATCGTCCACTCTTTGAGCAGAAAAGTGCTCCTGCACGTGAAAAAAAACAGAAGATTGAGGAGGAGTTTGGTATTAAACAGACTGCCGTCGATGAAATTAGTAGCAAGGTTGGGGATGAAGAAACTGAACATTCACTAATGGAAGATTTAGGCCGCAATCGCGAAACAAGAGTATGAGCTGTCTACTGCCGAAGCCGAGAAAATCAAGAAACGCATTGGAGACATCAACGCTCAATTGGAGTCAAACACGAAAGCGTTTGAGGAAAAGAACCAGTAAGCTTCATCCCACTTATTATCTTTCGAATACTATTCTGACTTGAAGAGACCTCAAAGAAATTCAAACGCAGTTGCCGCAAAAGGAGAAGGAGCTCAGTGAAGAGAGAAAGAGAGTTCCGGTTTTGAAAGCTGAACTTGACAAACTGAATTCTGAAGTAATAACTAGCTAATACCAGTTCCAAGTTCTTTTTTAGGTGCACTCCCTTCGCAGTAAAGTGTCTGAAGAGTCGAACTTCCTTAACTCTAAAGGAGAGGGTAATAGAACCATTAAGTATTTGAAGTCCTGTCAGGAGAAAGGAGAACTCGAAGGCTACTATGGTCGACTGGTAAACAACGCTTGCTTTATTGAAGATCAGCACCACATTTAGGGAGATCTCGGAGCCATTGATCCAATGTATGACGCAGCCATATCTACTACTGTTCCTCAATTGAACTCGCATATTGTTGAAACTAAAGATGGAGCCATGAAATCAATTAATTTGCTCATCAAAGGCGGTATTGGCAGAACGAATTTCATGATTGTGAACCAAGTCGCTAACCAAGTATCTGATAGTCATATGAATCGTCCCGCCAATCACTTGTGAGTTTAGTTCCAATAGACCAGGTTGTTAATCATCCATATTCAGCCCTGCTCCTCGTATGTTTGATCTCATCAAAATTCCTCAAGAAAAAATGAAGAAAGTGTTCTACAGTGCAGTAAGCTTTGATCTTCTCTATATCCATGCAACGGTTTAATCTAGATTCGTGATACCTTGGTTGTGAAAGACTTGGCGGAAGCCAAGAAGATCGCTCAGGAACAAGCATCCAAAGGAAACCGAAGTTAGTCGAACTCGTTAACGTTACAATTGCATTGATTTAGATAAGTATCGCTTCGTTACTTTGAATGGATCTGTCATGGAACATACTGGAGCTATCACTGGAGGAGGAAAACCCAAAAAGTGATACTCAGAAGCAGAGTTAGAAGTTGACCAGTGCATTTCAGGGGCATGATGGGAACTCAGGTGAAGAATATTGATGACGAAAAAAATATTCGCGAGAAACTAACATCAATGAGTAAAGATATCGAAGAGAAGAATGAGCGTATTCAAAAGCTTAATGATGAATCTAGACAGGTTACGGGTTACATTGAGCAGCTCTGATAACTTTCTTTTTCAGGTGGATCAGAACATCTTCCACTGTACTAGTGCTATCAACAAGCTAACTGAGCGAAACAGAACGCTCAAGAACGAAGTTCCGGTAGGAAATTATGAGTCTCCTCTGTTCTTAATATCACCTTTCAGATTTTGAAAGATAAAATCTCAAACTTAGAGAAACAGTTGGAGTTCCAGGTTTGATCATGTAGCGTTCATAATTCATAGTTTAACCTTGCAGAAGAAACAAGCCTCAACTCATACAATCGATGAAGAACTTGTTCAAGAAAAGAGAGAAGCTGTCGATAAACTTATTGCTGGTTTGTAGTTCTATCAATTTGTTTGTATTCATCCCCGACCATTCAAGAGAAGGAAAAAGCTATTGAAGAACAAAAGGAAGTTAAGGAGGAATTATCTAAAATCAGCGAGAAGCTGGAACTCTTATGGAAAGAGTTGTGTGGAGTTAGTTCCTTGTTCTCGAATTAAATCTTATCGGATTCCTTAGGATTACCAACAAAAAGCAGAGGATGCCAAGAAGAAGTTGCACAATGCTGAGCAAGAAATCGCCAAGACCAAAAGTAAACTGAATAGTGTTGAATTCGATAAGAAGAAGGTATAGAAATGCTATTTTTCTCGAATTATGATTCGTTCTTTAGGTGGAGAAGAAGCTAAGCTCTCTACTGGCCGATCTTGAAAAGAAAACAAGCTGGAAGGAAGAGTTAGTTGGTACAGAAGAGGAGTACAAAGAACAGATCAGCACCCAGAAAGAGGAGAAGGAAAAAGCTGAGGTATTGTCTTATCTCCTGGTTAAGATAGTATTGTACATCTTTAGACTCTAACCAAAGAGATGGATAGCAAGATTAAGGAACTCCGTTCTTCGTATTCACATATGAATGAGGAGGAATCCGCCATACAAAAAGATTTGATTGATTGCAAGGAGAAATTAGGAACAGTTGAAGCAGAACATTATGCTTTCCAAGATGAAATTAAGAAACTCAAAAGAGAAGTAAGTGATTCCAGTAACAACATCTCTCATCTTTCTATCTACAGATTGGAGGATTAAAACTTCATGATATGAAGCAGTATGATGTGCCAAAGAAAGTTCGAACCATGACCAAAGACCATTTCTTGGATCAATCTCTGGAAATGGAAGGAGAGGAATTGATACGGCAGAAAGAAGCAGAAGGAGAGAGTGCAGAAGACGAAGAAGCTGAGAGCGTAAATTGTTTTTTCAAGTCAATTGTTTTGAATGCGCCTTTTAGAATGAAGATGAAGACGATAATGAAGCTGAAGCTCCACAGGATGTGGACTGTTTACCAGAGCTCACTCCCGAAGATCTGGCTGATGAGTCCAAGTAAGTGATCAACAACCGTTCCAATTCTAATACTCTGTTTTAAGAGACCGTTTGCTGTTTAGAATTGATAAGCTCCAAAAAAGGATAACCGCGACAAGAAAGAACATCAATATGAATATTTTGAAAGAGTTCTCAGCTAAGGTATAAAATGACTAACCGGAAAATTCAATTTTGTTGTGAAGTTGCAAGCATATGAAACCGAAATGGACAGTTTGGATGGAATCAAGAAGAACTACAACAGTCACGGCAACCTTCTAGAATCTTTGAAGAAGCAGAGAATGGGCGAGTTCATGGTGAGCATCTAATTCCGGTTCTTCTGAAAGTTCAAGTATTCAGGAAGGGTTCGAAAGGATCGGTTTAGCTCTAAAAGAAATGTATCAAATGATTACTCTTGGTGGTGATGCAGCTCTTGACTTGAAAGACTCCATGGACCCGTTCTCTGAAGGAATTCAGTTTATGTAAGTTCAACATTCCTTTTACCTCTTTGACGTTGGATCAACATTAAGGGTGCGACCACCGAAGAAATCGTGGAAAAACATTGAAAATCTCTCTGGAGGAGAAAAAACTCTTTCATCTCTTGCTCTGGTGTTCGCTTTACATCATTATAGGTTTATCTTCAAGGTCTTACAGTTCTTATTCATCACTTGTTTAGACCTACTCCATTATATGTGATGGACGAAATTGATGCTGCTCTCGATTTCCGTAATGTATCTATCATCGGTCACTATGTTAAGGATCGAACAAAGAATGCTCAATTCATTATTATCAGTTTACGAAACAATATGTTCGAGTTAGGAGATAGACTAATCGGTATTTACAAGGTACTCAGTTGTTTGTTCACGCAGTGCAACCTACGGTCCTATTTCCAGACAAACGACTGTACTAAAAATGTTGTGGTTGATCCAAAACAAATCATGGAACATGCTAAGAAATACAAAAAGACTTTGGATGAAATGCATTCCAAGGTCTCTGTCACAAGCCATTGAGCATAACTTAATATTTGTAAAATAAACTATTTGCCATATTTCTGTACCATTTAATCATTGATAAGAGGAGGGTAGAGAAGGGTTTATTAAATTGAACAAAGAAAAATATAATTTATGGTTATTCATGGAAAGTTGAGACTGAATCGCAGATATTCAAGGCTTATGAGACATTTGACAGAGCGAACATGAACGTTCGAACGCCATTGAGGATAACGTTGATTATGAGTTTCTTGATGAGACTATGGACAACTACCAGTCTTCCTGAAGCTTCAGCAGTATGTCTATTCCATGATTAGTTGACAGTAATGTGTATAGAGAATAGAACATTACTCCTATACATTTTATTAGTTTCTTATTACACTTCTTCAGCACCCAGATGCGATATGTGTCTACGACAAAAAACCATTATGTGTTTGTAATTCTGGAATGCGTCTTGTATGAATAGCAGTTTCACTCGGCTACCTCATTTACTATGAAGAAGTCGGATAAGACTCGATACAATCGACGAATTCTGTAGAAAAAAAAAGTGGTGGCCTTGTTCCTGGCGTTACTATATAACAGCCAGTCATGCTTCTCACAACCATACCTTCATCTCAGTGGTTTCATCACACCAAGTAATATTACGATGAAAGTTGCTCGATCCACCGCTTTGGTCCTTGTTTCCCTTGGACTAGCTATGGCTATTCCAGCTGGACATGCTAAGTTTGTTCACTAATGAAGATCTTTTCAATACTGTTCTTATTACAGATATGGTAATGTCAAGGGCGCATCCGATTATGGAAGCGATGCTGCTCATCACTCCGATTCATTCCACGATGCTGCCCACGGCGAGCAGAAACACGGACAAGCAGGGTAAGCCTTGAGTGACGAATAAGGAAAACAAAGTTCTCATTAGTTATTACGGAAACTCCAAATCATCTGATCATATGGAGGCAGCAAAGGCTGCTGCTGGATCTGCTCACGACGCTGCTGGACACCAAGAAGGATCTGATGCTCACTATTCAGCTGGCAAGAACGACTATGGAAAAGGCAAAGGACCCCGTTGTACTTTAACGTAACGATAGTGATTCAGATGCCAAAAGCAAAACTTTCGGATTCTTCGACTATAAGTACGTTCAACCTCAATACCATATGGAACAATTCCAATCTGACGAGAAACACGCCAACAAGTATGGAGCTGACGAGCATGCTGAGGGAGCTAAGAAACACCATGATGGAGGTTATCACGCTAACGGATATGAAGGCTATGGTAGTTTATTGAAAGTTGAACCACTCGATTTGTCCTATATGTAGACAAAGCTCACAAAGCCTACGGAGGAAATCACAAATCTTACCAAGACAAGGATGCTGCTGAAGGCTACAAGTACAACGACTACAACCGTGGATACGGTATGTTGTTAGAAACTAATTAAAGAAATGAGAATGAACAAACCTGTTTACAACCGTTCTTTGAGACTTTTTATGTGAAAATGATCATTTCACGCATGCGTGAAGACATATTAGAATATTCTAATGAGATTAATTAATGTAGGAAACTATGATGACGGACATTATGATCGTGGATACAATGGATACGGAAACGAATATGGATCACACTACGCTCCAACCTACCATCATCAAGCTCATCCACAATACCACGGACACTACGCACCAGAGGGACAATACCGTCCATCTCATGGATATGGATACGACTACGGATACAATCCAATGTTCCTATAAACTAACAATCTATGTAGTCATGTAATCTGTACAGTGTTGTCATCGTAGTATTTGGCAAATAGTCATATTTGGGAGCAAAATAGATTTTTTTGAACATTCGTCTTGTATTGATTGAGCCACTCAAGTCATAGGCGATTGTTAGGTAGATCAAAGCTTTATCCTCTCTCTTATCAATCAATACTACAAAATAAAAGTTTATTGTATGTTGTTGTGTTTAATTAAAGAATAATGAAAAGGAAGATTTGGACAATTGAAGATTCTTCCCCATTTCCTTTGCTCTATCGCATATATAAAGATCCTCAAAGCTAGCGGAAACAGCAATTGCTATGAGAGTACTAGATGATTCTATAATAGTAGCATTGACGTCATCATAATATTATTATCGCCAGAGGGGTTTGTGTTTGGAAAATCTGCAAATAATTGTTCGCAGTTCAACACAGGAAACGCAATGAATTGACATATTGAGAGAAGGTTCTACTGAAGCAAAGCCGCTGGGATTGCCACAGGCAATCGGTCAATTCTGATAATACAGAGTAGTGTCACTGTTGCAAAACATGTCAGGATAAGGTAACAACCCAAAGATCTGTTAGTATCGAAGTGCACGATGTGTAGTGTGTAAATGAGTTTTCCCATGAATTGTGTAGGCAAGGTTGGTGCGAAATCTATTGCGGCTCAACTTCCTCATATGCTGCATCTGACAGATTGAGATACACGTGTCCCGTACGTACATGGATATGCTTGTGACAATTGAGATGTTTCAACTCATTCATTGCAATGATTTAGTTAGAAGTGTAGAAGAAGCTTCATCATTATCTTCCTCCTCCTCCTCCTCTTCATCCTCCAAAATCTTTGTATTATTTTTATTTGTTGGCTTGGTACATCTATCTGTCAGTTGCTGGAGACAGAGAGCGCATGAAAAAGTCTCCAAAGCGTTCTTTAGTACCTTTCGTTAATTAAAAAGCAACTATTTGTTATGAATGTCATTGTTGAAAGCATTTTTGGCCTTCAAAAGATATATATTAAAAGAAGAATTTGAATTGAATTTGAAGAAGAGATGCTGCTGCTGCTTCTGCTGCTGCTTCAACGTTCATCAGTTTTGCTCGAGAACTTTGCGGTTCACTAAACTTTTTTCTTCTTTTGATGAATAAGTTATAGCATTTATTCCCCTTTTTTGCGAGTCTAAATGGATTGGGAGAAAGCCAAAAAAGGAAGGAAAATAGATGGAAAAGCCTAAATTTGAATTTCGTGAAAGCTTCCTTGAGAGGATATTAATCTCTTGGAAGGTAAGCATCTAGCTCAAGATAGATAGGTTTGTGGCTGAAGGAGATACACAAAATGTAATTTATGGTCACGAAGGCACGTTCATTGTTCAGCAGATGGAAAAAAACGAAGACGATTTCATCGTTTCTGCTAAATCAAACAAACTTTTAAATTATTTACTTCATTTGGCGAGCTTGAGTTCGAGATGTTGCGTCATCAAGCTTGCCATTAGCTTTGTTCTATAAATTCTGTCTTACATGCATCTTCTCTCTGTATTTCTTCCAAGAACGAACGAATTGGCTTTGTCTACATTCCTACTTCTACACGTGTTTCTCTGAAAAATATTTACAATGAAAGTAAATCAGAAGACGTACAACTAGATAAAACATGCTGGAGCGATTGAAAGAATGAGGAGAAGGAGCAGCTGTCATGAAGCTGGACTGTCTGCGACTCAGGTACCAATTGTCCGATTGCTTGACGCTTCCTGAACTTTCTTATAACATTACGTTTTTAAAATGTTCTATCTTTGGCTTCAAGTTTCGTGAATCTCATATCTTCTCTCCCAACTAATAAGCTTCATTAGTCGTCAAGTACTAGTATACAGCTGTTACAGCTTATTCTCAGCTTTTGATCTTTACTGATTACAAAGACTGAAGAGTGTGTGTGTGTGTGTCTCTGTGTGTTTTTGACTAAATCCGATATGAAAATCTGACGAGCAACCTTTGACAGACAGAGAAGGCTAACAACTTGGTCTTGACAAGAATAAGCTGATCTAGACAAGCATTTGTCATGCGGCTTTAATGTCGTCGCCTGCCACTCTTGTTGCTTCATTTTTCTCGTTTGGATTCATTTCATCTTTTGGTTTTGAGAGAAAAAATCTTTTCATATACATTTCCTTTATTTGGAAACATGTCGAGCATATGCAAATTTCATTGATTAGTTACCTAGCCAGTCAGTAAGAGTGATCGAATCAATTAATTCCTTCACGTCGATCTCATCTTCCTCTCGTTCTTTTTCTTTTTTTTTCTTTTTCTTCTACTTCTTCTTCTTCTTCAAAATTTTATTTTGTTTGTCCTGAACGATGGTTCGTTCACAGACTGAATGATCAATTTTTTACTTTTTTCTTCTTCCCCCCCCCCCCCCCCCTCCTCTCCTAGTTCCTCACAAACGTATCCAAGCAATTTGCTTTTAAAAATTTGCATAATATGTCTTGAAGCTTCTTCATTACAATCGATAGTTGAAGGTGGATGAAGGAGTAAACTTATCAATTCAATCAGTTGATCGAAAATCTTACTATTTTCAAAAAAAATTGTCATGACAAGTTGTTTATATGATTACATTTGTTATTTTGACCCCCCACCTCTGTTACCCTCCTTGCATTACCTCAGATTTCATTCTCTAGCCCCTTCTTGTGCTCTCTCTCTCTCTCTCTCTCTCTCTCTCTCACACTTTCTCTGTTTCGGTGTGTCTCTATGCTCATAGTTTGAATTGAATAGAAGAGGGAATTGCTCTTTCGATTTCATCCAAGATTGATACTTGTACTTGCAACTCCATAAATCTTACCAAAATCTGCTTCGAATATTCTTTGAGAGAAAGTTTTTCCGTTCAAAAGTTAATTAAATCCACATGAAGAACATGTTGGAAATTGGATTGAAACAAAAAAAAAGCATTCAAACAACCGCTCTTCAAGTCTCATTCTATTGAAAATGAAAGAAAAACAAAACAAAAATGTAATTTTCACGTGAAAGCACGTGCCTCATTAGCATATGATGCGAATAATTGTGATGTTTAATGTGGTATGTATGAAAGAGATTTTTATATAATGCTGGGAAAGTCATGGTTCACAAAGAATATATAAAGATACCTGATTACTTAGTCTCCTCCCCAGAACAACATCAAAGCTCAACAGACAACAGTTCTTTTCAAATCCATTTCCCCTTCTCTTAATGGAAATTCCTGCAACACAAATGACAATAATATTTTTTTTTAGTCTGTTTCAAACACAAAAATTAAAAGAAAAAAATCTTTTTTCTTCATCTTCTCCTTTCCTTCCACTCATACACATACATAGAGAGAGAGAGAGAGAGAGAGAGAGAGAGAGAGAGAGGGAAAGTAAGTGAGAGTGGCTCTCGAACTGAAGCAAAGGAATAGTCTTCTCACCCTTTCATAGTCGTCTCCCATAAGACTCCATTCATTCCCTTTCTCATACTACTACCTCTCTCTTTTCCTTTTAAACACAACTATCTCACTTTCATCATCCAAATCATATGTTATCCTTTGCTTGACAACTTAATAACTCATTTTCTTTCAATTTCACCAATTTATTGCTTCATCTTCATTCATTCTCTCAACATGTGTTTGGCCATTTTTTAAAATTTCTTTTTCTTTTTTTCAATTTCTTGATCATAACCGAGCATATGTAAGCTGGAAGCACTAACTCATATGAGTCTTTCAGCTTTTCCTTATCGAAAGTCTTTTTTTTTGTTTTCACAAGTTTTGAGCTTAATTTGCTGAAAGCCGTTAATGCCTTAAAGCATCAGGTAGCCGTTAGTTTGAATAGCGTCTCTCTCATTTTCAATTTCTCTCTCTATCTCTCTGTCCAACTTTCTGTCTCTCTTTCTCTCTCTCTCTCTCTCTCTCTCTTGATTGAGATTAGTCAGCCATTCATTCACTGTTTTTCCATTTGATGCTCTTGGAACATCTCTTGCAGAACCAATGTTCTACCTTTTCTACCATTAAATTTTCTAATAAAAGTTGTTTTTTCAACTGGAAAATCGTCTCGACTTCATTAAAAACTACCTGAATGATGAACTTCATATTGAATATCAGGTGTCAATGACGTCAATAGATTAAGACTTCATCTTCACCGACGACTGTTGACGGAGAAGAAATAAAATTCAAATTTCTCTTTTTTCTTGTTGTTAATTAGCTGGCAGCCAAAAATAACTTTCTCTCTCCCCCTCTCTCTCTCCCTCTCTCTCTCTCCCTCTCTATCTCTTTCTCTCTCTTTTTTTTTCTTTGCAAAAGTTCGCAAGTGATTGCTTTGGCAAACTTAATCATCTGATTAATCAGAATTAATAGAGCCGTCTGTCTTCTCACTTTCCCTCTTCTCCCCTCTCTCTCTCTCTCTCTCTCTCTCTCTCTCTATCAGTTTGTTCGTCCTCTTCAAATTACTTTTCTTTCTTATGAGATAACCTATCAGATTGCCAACTTCACACAAAACTCTTTCACTTGTGCCTTTCTTTAACTGTTAAAAGAGAAAGCAAGAAGTCAGTGTTGTGGAAGAACATGGCCGTTGGCGATTTTTTTGTGAAATGTATGAGATCTCTTGAGAAGTGATGCTATCTGATGTACCTGAACAGTTGTTGAATGTGTCAGTTGGGAAGAAGTGAGAACATAGGATTGAAGCTGGAGAAGAGTTTGAGAAATAAAGTTTGATATACAAAAAGTAATACAAAGATAAAGAGAGAGAGAGAGAGAGAGATTGATAGAGAGAGGTAGGATGGATGGAAAGATAGTCTCTTCTTCTTCTTCTTCTTCTTTGGATGTTCCTCTCCCTCAGCTAATCATTAACTATTTCATGTTCAAAACCAATTTGTTGCGAGAATTTTCTTGAAATTAACAAACGAACCACAACATGTCCGTATAAATCTTATTTTCAGCTTTTTCAAGTACACAACACATGAAGCTTTCTTGGAAGAAAAAACATTGTTTGTTCCTTTTATTTTGCAACATCAGAATAGACAGAAGAAGCCAAAACACAACCGCTCTACACGCATTCATCCATCCCAAATGAACTATGCACGTTGTTTTACGTGAAATTTAAACTAAAAATTGCGGGAAAAGAAGAGAAGTGAAGTGAAAATCCGTTGAGGAAAAGCGATTAAAGCCTATTTTGAAGAATAAAAGTTCAAAATGGTAGGCAAAAGCTGAATGTTGTTGAGAGTGGGTGAAATGACAGAACGTAAACAAGAAAACATTTTCTTTTTCGTTATTTTCTCTTTCGAACAAAACAATTGAATGGAAGAAGATTCATTTGTAACTTACTCACGTTGATCATTGAGGTGTTGATTGCGACGATGATCCAACTATCAGACTTCTCTTCTGAATATCTTATAAGCTACATGTTAAGCTGAAACAAAACATTCTGCTTACGTTGTTTTCACAAATGAACTTCATAATGTTTCTTGACATGTTCAGCTTCTCCTCTCGTAGTTCTTCGTAATTTTTTTCCTTTTTTTTTTCTCCTTCTCCTTCTCTTCCTTTTCATCTTCTTCTGAACACTGTTTGCTCCGCCTCCATCTATCTTGGAATCGTTTTGTGGGCCCACGCCCTCCAACCTCGCCCTCTCTTCACAGCTTAACCTCCCTTTAGTTTGTGTTTCTTAAAGTTTTTCCTTCTTCGTCCTCCGATACCCATGAGACTAGCTGAAACTCAAGAGAGAGAGGAACAAGACAGGAAACAGAGCATGGCCACGTGCGCTTCTTCTTCGATAGAATATGAATAGATCGTTTTCATCATACCGATCTCTGATTCTTCTCTCCTCCTTTTCACTATTTTATATTTAGTAGCATTTCCTTTCTTCTCTCATTTTGGTGTTTTTTCCATGAAGGTCTGCTCTTTTCGATACGTCAATTCTCTCTTTACGAACTATTCATATAACGTTTGTTGCTGTGAAGAAAAGACTTTAGAAGTCAAGATCCAAAGATCATCTAAAGGCCTAGCATCTTATATCAGCTTCACCTTCTTCTTCTTCTTCTTCTTCTTCTTCGGCTGGTTACCTTCTTCTCTTTCTATCTTATCACTCCGTTTTTTTCTGTTTTCTTTATAGTTCACCTGAAACGATTGAAAAACTTGAAATGTGTTGTCGTTGTTTGCCGCCTTCATGCTCTTCCTTCATGCTCCTCCTTCGAAGATCTAAATCACCTTAGTTATATCTATGACTGACCCTGTTTTCAAATGGTTTACGTGTTGTTCCTGAATAGTTGCGTTTGTCTTTCTCTCCCTTCCTCTCTCTCTCTCTCTCTATCTCTTTTCGTTCTTCTTCAGAGGTTTTCTTCCCCTCTCTTTCCTTCTCTCTTTCTTTCTTTCTCTCTTCCTCTGTCCATTCTCGTTTCTCTTTCATTTGCCTTTTTTTGTTATTCCAATGTCTTTTTCTCACTTCGGCACTTCATTTCTTTAAGGTTTTCAATTGGAAATACTTCCCAAGCATTTTGCTTTCTCCTCAAAATTTGCATAAGAGTTCACGTGGCTTCTACGTGAACAAAGTCATTTCGTTTTGCAGTCAGGGCTTTAAACGGTTGTGTTTTTAACATTTTTAATGGAAAATCGTTTTTCGAATAAAAAAATTTAAAAATAACCTTATAAGATAATCCTTTTCTCCCGTTTTGCATCTTTTTTTTTTCTCGTTTTGGTTTCGTTTTTGCTTTTCGCCTCTTTGCTCTTGTGCCGTCTGTGCTTATCATGTATCTTCGTTCGCTTTCTTCAGATTTCTCCTTATTTTCATGCAATTTTCGGTGTTCGCAGTTGTTTTTGTTGAAACTTCTCCATGTTTGCCCTCTTTTACATAATCTTTTATTAAAAAAATATCTGAAACATCTGATGCTTCTTCTTTCATTTCTGATTATCCAATCTCATCGATCATTAAGCTGCAGCTCGTTACTCTCTCTCTCTCTCTTTGTTTCTTTGTTTCTCTCTTACTCTCTTTGTTTTTTGCGATACTTAGTTTGGATGAACCTATTGTGACTGATATGTCATTGCAGTTATACGAATCATGGGTAATTCGAATAGTTCTAAACTACGCCAACGATCTGAATCAATGCAAATAAAGAACAGCTCAGAACAGTCGTTTAATAAGAGCAAGTCAATGGTTGAATTAGCGCCGAAGAAGGCTCGTCAACCATCTGGGAATGGCAAAGATCGTGATAAGCCAAGATTACAATCAAAAGATTCAACGAAAGCAAGGTTTGCTTTACATTTTCAGTTTTTCAAACTTCCTCGTCTCATAATTGCTTCCGTTAGCTGCAACTCTCTTTCGACTTCTTAGTCATTGAACAATCGAAATTACCTTTCATGCTTACATCTCTCACCTTTACAACATTCGCAGTTGTTTTATGAAGACAAGAAAAAAAGAATTTATGTCATTGTCGCACATCATTCATGGATAAAGCTGAGTTATCATCCCCTTGAGACTATTAAGATGACGTGACGTCATCAGATGAAGCTCGTCATTTTTAACTTTTCATTGATGAATTGAGTACTCTTCTTCTATAATTTCAGTGTTTCACGTCAAAAGTCCATCCGACGAGATATTTCCCATCCAATATCTCCACAAGGCCGAGAGATTATCACAACTTGCTTCGAAAATCCACATTCTGAATTTGCGAATAAGGTAATTATCTTCACAAAAATCATTGAAAATCCATTTAACAACTTTTGTTCTGATCATTGGTGTCGCATTAGAGGCGGCTTTTGCCTTTTCAATGAGAATCTCTCAGAAACAGTTGTCAAAATGTCAGAAAAGTTCAAAATTTCCACTTTTTTTTAGGTCTTACAACGAATCTTCGAAAAACGAGGAGACTATCAGAACTATGTTTATTCGATGGGAAAAGAACGTTCATATAACATGAGCTGTGAATTGAAAACACTTATCGAAGAAGTTGTGGATAAGGTGAATCGCTATTCTATCTCTTCAATTATATTCTCAGCGACGACCGCTCAAACTCTTCCTTCATCTATATACCAAAGCTCCCAAATGAATTGTGCATGCACAGCCGCTATTCTTAGAAAAAAAGTAAAAAAATGAAAATTGCACAAAATAGGCGTCGCTTGTCAAAGAGGGGTACACAGAGAAACATAAAACTCGCCCGGAATTGTTGAACATTCATAATTTTTTTATCTTTTCTCCATATTTTGTCTCCGTTTAGAGGTATTCTCTTTCTCTCTCTCTCTCTCTAGCTCTCTCTCTCTCTCTCTCTCTCTCTGACTGTTTTTTCCTGCTGACAAGACCTTCCTCTATCCTTCCAGACACACAGAAAAAGAAAACATTTTTTATTTGTAAAAATAAATTTTTCATAAGCCTACACACATAACCAACAGCTTTTCCCCATTAATTTCGAACGCGAAACTTGAAGGAGCAACAAAAACGTGCTTAAATGAGATTTTTGGTAGAGAATAAGCGATTTTATTGAAAAGAAGCAAAAGCTTTCAACTACTGAGCATCAATCGTTCGAGTTTTAGTCCTCATAATCTCCAGATGTTTCCCCCCAGTATGGGCATCAATCATTCGCTCAAAATCCATTTTTTTCCTTTTTTTCTTCTCTCCGAATATCATAAAGAGCCTTTTCGTAGAATTCAACTCAATTTTTGAAGACAAAAAAAAACATTTTCGTATTATGAGTTAGACAATAGAATCCTTTGACTGAAATTAGCCATCGCCATTCTTCATTCCTCCTCTTTTCAGCTTTATGATCCTGAATACATTGCCGAAATTTCTCGGAAGTATGGTGAAGATCATGTGGAGTTGAAACAGTTTGGATTTAAACCAGATTTCTGGGTTGCTATTGCTGATGCAATTACCGTAGAAGGAGTTATATTGGATATGGCTAATCATCAGGTAGAGCAACTAACTCATTAGACACATGGCTAATGTTTCTCTTGAAGCCGGCAGATACAGTAGCAGCATGGTCATCATTGGTCACTCTCATGTTTTCTGCAGTTCGAGATGGGTATTACACGGCGTTAAGAAAACATCGAATGTCGTCACGTAGGATCCTGCAACGACAGAAAACAATTGATTCGCAGGATCATAATGAGCAATCTAATGTGATTCTTCTGTTTCTTGAACTCTTTCCATTTTGCATCTTCGTTACAGGAATCAAATAACATAATGACGTCATCGTTAAATCACAATGTAAAACGATTGTCAACAGTCTCGAATGGTTTATCAGCTCCAGCAATATCATCCAGAAGTCATTCATTAACCTCAAATGAATCAAATGGTGGAACACTTCCAAGAAGTATGATATCAATTGATCTTAGAAACTATTTGCTAACTGATCTCTGTTTCAGCAACTGGATCAATTAACATCATGGCTCCAGTTGTCAGTTCAACAACTACAACAAGTATATATAATGGTGGACAAGCCCTAGTTACATATCGTCAACGGCCAATATTCGAATGATATGCATATTGAGCCAGCCCAATACATCCGATCAGCTGTAATATTCTGATAATTCGCTTAAATCAGGCAAAGAAACTCTTTTGAACTGGAACATATATGGTTGCCAAACGCCCTACGGGTACCTCTTTTGTTATTCTCTTTTCTAAAACAGTGTTGATTGATCATTGACTCTCTACAGAACTCTTTTCCATTGTGTTGTATGTAAGTAAGTGGGAAAGAGAGAGAGAGAGAGAGAGAGAGAAGAAGCTGATGGCTATGGCTATGAAGAAGAAATAAAGTAATTTTTTAGTGAAAAGAAGACAAAAAACTATTTCATATCTCTATCTCTATTCTCTTATGTTATGTGACTAAATTTGCATGTGTGTGTGTATGTGTGTTTGAAGCATATGATGCCCCGGGGGCTATTACAGCTATATAAGGCTGTCCGTCGTGTATCTTGTCCATTCAGTTAACATTCCCTTAATGTTTGACAATTACCAAACAAACACAAAGAAACTTATCTTATTTGGACAATTACATACATATATCTCTATGTATAATCATTGTAATTATAATAATCCATTGATGTTTGATGACAAAAATGAAAATCTTCCTCTTCAAATGTATTGTCTAAAAGAAACAAAATGATAAATGACTGATATGAAAACTGCATTTTGTGTGTTAAACAAATGAGAAAACGAGGAAAAAACTGACATTTGCTTTCGAATACTTCGACTTCCGCCTTTCCTCTCCGTTCACAAATTACAACCAAAGACTCTAAACTTAAACCTGGGTTAATCTTAAATCAGGGATATGACTGAGAGAGAGAAAAATGAATAAGATATACATGATAGAGAGTGAGAGAGAGAGGGAAAAAGAAAAAAAAGAAAAAAGATAGGATGAGAGAGAGAGAGAGAGAGATGATAAGGTACAACCGCTCATGGCCGAAATAATGAAAAAAATGAAAATGTTAAAGGTTCTACGTGAGGGCGCCAAATTTGAATATCACGTGTGGTCTACGTGAAAGTATAAATTGAGGGTTTTTTATATTTTTGACCTTCTACTATATAATCTTATCGGTTACTTATCATTTATACTTTATTTGATAATTCCTATCAGACTTCACGTCTTGAGCCGACTAATGAAATTCTTAACTATTTTAACTATATTATATAATGTATATAACGTGTTAACTATTAATATTCAAACTACATATGGAGAAGTTAAAGGAACATCGTTAAGCTACAACGATCATGTATATTACTTGTTTAAAGTGAATCTTCTAATCTCTCTTACTGTCTCATTCACTTCTTGTTATTCAGAAAATACCTTATGCACAATCGCCTACAGGCAGTCGGCGGTATAAACAGCCGCTTCCCATCGATAGATGGTCACATATCTTGGATGCTACCAAATATGGGTGAGAGTTATCAAATAAGCAATGGAAAATGAAGTTTGTTATTCAGACCTGCTTGTATGACAAATTCCACTGTTAGCACAACAGCACCTAAGTGGATAAGTGAAGATTGCTTGTTCATCAACATCATAACAAGTGAAAGATGCATAGTTAGTCTAATAATAAGTTTCTTATTAAAAATAATAATTAATGAAGAATGAGTCATGTCCTGTTATGGCTTATGTGCATGGAGGCCAATTAAACTATGGATCAGCTGTTCAGTTTAACGAGACATGGTTGATAGAGCACTATGTCTCAAACGGTAGTAGCAATCATACGCGTCATGAGTGAAAGAGAGTGTTATAGATATCGTTGTTGTCCTTCTAGCTTATCGTCTAGGATCATTTGGACTTCTGATGCTCAATGATGCTTCTATCGTTCCTCGGAACATTGCTATTTTGGGTATTGCCAGGGACCATCCTGCTCTCTCTCTATCGATTAATTCGTTCAGATATGATTGAAGCATTGAGGTTCAACAAGAAGATTATTAAAGACTTTGGAGGAAATCCAAGCAATATAACGTTGATGGGACACTCTTCTGGAGCAACAGCAATTAGTCAGATTGCCTTTTCGAAGTATACACTGCCAATTATGGTTTTCATTTCAATTTTATATTTTCTCAGAAATATTGATGCAAAGGCAGAACTCTTTCAAAGCTTTATAAGTATTAGTGGAGCAGTGATGTGGAAGCCAAAGATGAGGGCATTAGAGATCACTGACGAGTTTATTAAGTTAGCAAAGGTCAGTCAACCGTTCTTCGAGTCTTCTCTCATCGGCAGACAGTGATGTTATCGATACACGTGACGTATCATTCAACATTGAATTTGCGTGTTAATTTCATTGAAATTGCAATTTGATCAAAATCACTTTTTCCAGTGCAACAAAAGAAATGAAAAAGAGAAGATTGCATGTTTGAGATCAAAAGAAGCCCATCATCTGGTTATGGTGCAGCAGGAGTTGGAAAACAGCGAAGTTCTTTTCACGGGATCAGTTCTTGACGCTCCATTCGTGTTGGAAAATGAGAATGAAATTGATTTCATTCAGAATCCACCGGTATCATTGGATACATAGATGACCTTCATACATCTAGTTCAGAGAAGGAACGCTATGTTCGGAGCAACTGCCAAAGAATTTGGGCCCAATGATCACGAAAAGGGACATTTGGATTTTCTCGGATTCAAACATGAGGATTTGGTGAAAGCAAAGTTCGATGCGGATCACAAAAAAGCGGAAGAAGGCATGTGAAAGACTGAAGAGGTTTAGCATTTAAAGAGAACATTTAAGATAATCAGCCACTTTGGAGTTATGAATCTCAAGCTAGTTATGTGACGAACTTCGTATATGGAAGTGAATTAGTGAAAGCAGGGGGACAAGTTTACTTGTATGAATTCAGGTATACGAGATGATGAAGTTCGTGCGTTATGCTTTCTTACAGTCAATACCCTAACCTGGCTTCTCATGCTGCTGACATGATCTATTTCATTGGACAACACCAGCGCCCTCTTACAAATGATGAAAAGATTGTTAACTCCTTCTATTCTCATTTCTTGTCGAACTTCATCAGAAATGAAGTTCCAGCAGAGAGTGAGTGAGGCATGCAGATACACATCCTCATAATGCAATCTATTTCCATATAGTTTGGACACCATTTGACAGCAACAAAGGAAACTATTTGAACATCGAACTCTATGAATCGAGAAATGTCTTTCCAACAATGAAATTTCCATATCATCCTGATATGCTCGACTATTGGTTACATAATATGACAGAATTCGATGAGAATTTGAATGAATTAGTAAGTCATCATCTTCTCTACTCTCGTCGTTCGATAACGTTGTCAACAACGTCAAAGGAATGAGAGCCGGCTGTTAACGGAAAAAAACTTTTTTTTTTGCAGACACCTGTGGTGGATGTGCGTGATGTAGTTCTGGAGAAGAAGAGTGAAGAGAAAACTTCCATTTCCATCATGACTTACATTCTGTTCGGCTTGATCATTCTTGTCGGTATAACAGCTTTGTTGAAGGCTTGTATTAGAAAGAAACGAATTAGAAATAATTACACTCAATTACCCAATTAATAAATATTTCGAAATAGCAACCGATCTTTGTGTCTGAACAGAAGAAAATGAAAGTGCAGTCATGCATTAGATGCGTATTGATTAGTTTGTTTTGTGTTAACTTGTTAAGATGGTCAAGTATGTATGATACACTCATGCACACAAACTCCATTAGAACCACATCACTTTTTATCATAAAAACTATATATTTATATAAACTATAAAACTGAAATAGATTAAGCTTGATGATCAAAGTAACAACTTCTATCACAACAAGAAATCTATAAAAGGCTCAAATGGACACAAGTGGGGTGCTGATTCGCCTGCCGACAATCTCCCAACTATGAATTATAAATGCGTTGTCTTTGATTTTGGTGGAGTCGTCATGAACTATGATAGTTTGAAAGCTGTTGTTAAAGGTATTTTCTGAGAAACTTCTGCTTATTAGAATCTGTAGACAACAAGTCGATGCATTTACTGTTATTTCCAGAAATTTCAACTGAAGTTAATGGAGATTACGATTTTCTATCAAAGCTCTTCTCTCACACAGTTTGTTTTTCATTATTTTGCTTTCTTTTTTAATTCTGTTTTCTTTTCAGTCAATTTTTTCATTTCCTGCCAAAGATCTGTTTGAAGGAGAAATAACAGCCGAAGATTTGGAACAGCACATGATGGATTTTGCTGAAAAGGAGGTATGTGATGTGTGTTGAGATGATAATGCAAGAGAACCCCTCTCATAGCACAAGATTATTCTGCCGAGGCACATCAGGCCTATCCAAGATTGGTTTCTTAAGCATCTGCAGTATGTAAGTTTACCTGCTGCCGTCGTCTCCCCCTCATGGGAAAATAGAAAATGAACTCCATTGTTTTCAGAATGATTGTGTGATTAATGCGATTGAGGCTTTACGCAAGAATGGCATTCAAACAGTTCTGTTAACAAATAATTTTTATTTGGATAAGGTAAACTCCTTTTGACTGCCCACGTGTGCGTGGACACAAAACCCTTTTCTCTTCTCCAGAAACGACTGACACCTCGAGTTCCAGTTGATAGCTTATTTGATTTGATTATTGAATCGTGTATAGAGAAATGTATGAAACCACATTCTCAAATATATCAAGTAAACTCCAAATATGTCAATCAAACTTACAAATTCTATTTATGAAGTTGACTCAATCACGTCTGCAGATAGACGATGGCTCTCAAATTGTATTTTTGGATGATCAAGCCGAGAACTTGGATTATCCTCGTGACGAGTTAAACTGGGCAACCATCAAAGTGAGCTATAATGAGATGGGCAGGTCAATGGATCATTGAACCATATTGCAGGTGAACCGCGATGATCCACAAGAAGCCATTCATCGTCTTCAGACGCTTCTCGGAATTTCTCTGTTTGTTTGAATTTTTGTCTTTAATTTTTCATTTTTTGATACTAACAAACAATCTCTTCGTTTTTCTCTTCAAATATGTTGTATTTGCTATGGAATTTTAATATTTGATCATAATTCACCTTTATATAAGTTGGTTGTCAGGTTTATCAAACCTCTTTTTGAACAAATAATGAAGTTTTCATATATTTTAATTTCCCCTTCTGGCTAACAGACCATCAAAAGATCAAACATCCATTGATAGGTTGAGAGTTTCCATATTTCAAATCGAAAAATCAAAGAAAGTCATGACTTTTCAACTCTTTGCTTCTTCTCTTTCTTCTATGTCGCAACCCTTTCTCTCTCTCTCTCTCTCTCTCTCTCCCTCTCTCACGCTCGTCTCTTATCAAGCGCTGTGATTAATACGCACTACTTCACAGATTTCATGACTGTTTTCCAACCAAAAAAATAAAATTCTGGAAAGTTCTCTATCAGAGGCATGACTGATAGAACTAACTTCGCATTTACATACATTTGCGATGAAGATTATGAAAAGGAGGGACTGTTAAAGAATACAAAGAGCAAGAGAGAGTATGGGCTTCATACTGTCAACCACAAGAGAGTTAGAGAAACAGAAAATGTGTTTAAACAGAGAAATCTGAATGAATCAGGTTTTTAACCATATATTGATAACTATCTTTGCTTAGAAAGTAAAAGTTACAAAAGTCGAGAAGATCATATGGTTTGAGGAGTGTCCAGAGATTCTTATTTCAAAGATCATTTCAGTCACATTGACATGACTCTTCCCCTGGTCCCGCCTCTAAGCCTTGACCGAACATACAGCAAATATATCTTTTTGTCTATGATCCCTCTTCATAATGCATGCTCTATCTCGCAGATGATCTTTGCCATAACAGGAAAAGTATAAAAGGAGCGCAATGGGACAGCCTTTTCACTGAAATCATTAGCTATGGCGTCATACAGTCCTCCCTCCCTCTCCGCATGCTTTTGCCTAACCTCTTAGACTACTCTGTTCACAAATGATGAACCATCTCTCTATGAATGTTATTGTTGTTGTATATATGTATGTCTCAGACTCACAATATATATGTTAGTTTATGTTTTCTTCGTGATCATTATCATTTGAAAATGCTTTTTGTCTCATTCATATTCTCAAGGCCAATTAATCATTGTCTGTCATTGATAGCACATGGATTTCAATGGAATTTTAATCAAAAATGAATGAAAACTTGCAAACAGTTCAAGTGTTCTTCTTTCTGAATGACTTTCACGAAATTCCGGGGCTAATCTTCCAAAAACAGTCCTTGAATCTGCATTTTCCGTGTGGAACTCATATATCCTGCAACTTGCTCATTTGCATAGTTTTCACGTAGCCACGTGTATTTCTAACGTGGGAGTTTGATTAATGGAATCTTTGACAGTTATCAAACGTTCAGATCGGTTGCTTGGCATTTTCAGCAAAATTGAATTATGAAATTGCTCATTTGTATGAAAGAATGTGTCGTATGAAAGAGAAAAGAGAGCAGAATGAAGTGAAAAACAATTTTTTGCGAAAAAAAAAGAAAAAAATTCGTTTTACATCCAATTTCCATGTTCAAATTATTCAAAAACGTTCTTCGACAACGATGTGAAGATGAATTTGGAATATTCAATTTATCAGCCGAGAGACCATAGTTGTTGAGGGAGAGAGAGGGACTATGCGAGAGTATGAGAGAAATAGATCAAAAAACCATTCTGATCTTTGTCGTAATTGCTGAACAGTCATTGAGAAGATGTGAGACAAAAAGAAACTTTTTTTCTCCCTCACTCTCTCACCTCTTCCTATTCTCTCCCACATACTCTCTCTTCTACACATACTCTATTTACCCGTTTGATACTGATCTTAGTCAAATAAGTACTGGAAAAGTATATTTTTGGGTCTTGATGCCGTCTGTGTATCATCGAAGTCTTTGCTTTTTTAATTTTCTTGATAAAGTGAAAGATGAGGAAAGAGAGAGAGGTTCATTCATCGCTCTTTCTCTCTCTCTCTCCCTCTCTCCGGATATTCTCACAGCTGACATGCACATGTTAACGTTTGCAGAGAAAAACGAAACGTCTGTTCTTTGAGTTCTTGAAGTTTTCATTTTTCACCATTAAATGATTTCAGTTTTTACCTCCCAATCCCAGATTATACACCTTCTGCTTTACCTTTAAGCTTAGATGATTCAGATTGAACTCATGATCTTTGGACACAGCATGTGTTCAATTTCAATTTTTTTTGGCTCATTTTTTGAGCTCTCTCGTCTACTCCTTAGGAATCGTGACGTCACATCTATCCCACTACTGCCTGAATATGAGCGAACTTTCCCTCTCTATCTCTATCTCTCTTATTCTCCATCTTTTACCATTCTCTCTCTCTCTATTTCTTTTTCTCTCCTTGAGAGAGATCGATTTATACCTAGAATTCAGAAAATGCCATTTACTCATTTAATGGTGAAAAAGAAAGTATTAAAAGATAAAAACGAACTAACTAAAGCTTTTCCAGCTGCTATTTTTTGTGTTTTTGGGGTCGAAAACGATTCTCTTTTATGTTTTCATGGCTTTACGCCATAAGCCTTGATGAGATGCTGACTCAACAAGCTTGCTTTGCTTCGCATTTTCTCTTACGAGTCAAGCGTGCCACTGGCTTTTTGAGTCAAAGCTTCAAGCAAATAGTGATGCATCGCCTTTAGAGGAATGTTTTCTCAATCCATATGCAGTTGCGCGTTTTAAAACATTAAAGCCACGTTCGGAAGCTTATCCCCCTGCGGCAATGCGTTTTCATGTGAGTGTGTGTGTGTGTATGGATGAATATGTGTGTATGTGTGTGGGGGGGAGCATGCATGTGCAAGTTTTTGTCTCTTCTGCCCTAAAGGCTTGTCTTCTCTTTTCGCTCACTCCCTTTTATGTTCTTTCTCTCGTCTTCAACTACTTGGCCAAGAAGCATTACTGCGGCTTCGGCTTGTCGATTTCAAACAAAAAGCACTGGAAGCCGTTGCTTTTTCATCGTCGTCGTTGTCGTCGTTGTCGTTGTCGTTGTCGTCGTCGTCTTCTTCTTCTTCTTCTTTTTTTCTGCCTTTTTGCTTATTTTCTTTATGAATTCTGAATATTTTGCGGTGTATGAGATCTACGCTCTGCTAAAAAATATATTTTCTTCTTCTGTTTTCAATGAAAAAACGTTGAGAGAGAGCAGGCGACCAATCATCTTTGAATTTTTCGTCTTTTTTTTAAATGAAATCTCACAAAGCGTTCGTCAAAATTATTATTTCTTATCAACCCTCTCATTCTCTTTATGATAATAGAGAGAGAGAGAAGAATTGAAAGGGAAATATAGTGAGGGAGAGAGATAGAGAGAGAGAAAGAATGGAAGGGCGAAGAATAATATTTTTTTTTCTTTCTTTTTCTTTTTTACTCCGCCCAACTTCGAAAGCTTCGAAGTTCATCTCAAATTTCTTGTTTCAGCTACCCTTGTACTCAACTCTACTTCCTTCATCTCTCTCTCTTTTCCTTTCTTTTTTTAACAAACAATGGGTAAGGGTTCATTTGAAATTTAATATTCTAATCCTCATCTTTCATCAGTTCAACAACAAACTCGCCAATCACCCATTGATATCACAGGCGATTATGCCGTACATGATCCTGACTTCTGTGCGGTTAGTTCATTATGCTTTCTCATAAATTAGAATATGAAAATAGACGTCGTTTACGTGAACTTTCACGCATCTCACATTTCATTTGTTTTCGTCAAAAACAGTTGTGAACGGTTGAATGAAGTCGACTTTCAAATTATATTTTATGAAATTGCCATTATTCAGAAGGACAAAATCAACGTAACCTATGTTCCTGGAGACTGCATTGAAGTTGTTGCAACGGAAGGACGTGGATTCACTGTCAATGTGAAAGATGGCTGCAAAACAAGTACGTTGCTCATACATTTTCATTTCAAATCTTTCTTTTTTTTTGTCTTTTACTCCAAAATATATTTTTTGTAATCAAAATAAACTGATTTGTTTGAAGCTCTTGCTGCTAACCACCTTCCTGGAAACTATGAACTTGTCCAATTCCATGCTCACTGGGCTGAGTGCGGAGAACGTGGCTCCGAACATTTGGTCAAAGGAAAAGCTTATAGTGGAGAAGTAAACTTTGATGGTTTTTTTCTTTCATATGTATTGTTTGTTTATAGGTTCATTTCGTTTTCCGCAACACTAAATATCCATCATTCTGTGAATCTCTTGATAAGGAAGATGGTTTAGCCGTCCTGGGTGTTTTCCTTCAGGTAATCACATTCTCCAACAACAAACAAACTCAATTTACTCTGCTAAGCAAACGTTTACTAATTATTGTTTTTCAGGAGGGAAAACATAGCGAAAACTATCAGCCATTGATGGAAGCTATTAAGAAGTCATCTGAATCGAGTGAACCAACCAAACTTCCTGCTTCTCTTGACATTCAGAATCTTCTTCCCAATTCAGGTAATTTGAATAATTCGGAGAAAATTGAAATTTTTTGTTCAGATGATCGTGAATTCATCACTTACCCAGGCTCTCTAACTACTCCACCATTCTCAGAATGTGTCATTTGGACGGTCCTTCTGCAGCCAGTTGAAGTTTCGAAGCAACAACTTGATGTACTTCGTTCTATCACCCCTGCCAATCACCGAGGATGTCAATCCATTTGTGACCGAATAATTCGTTGTTCAGTCAATTTCTAAGAAAACTCAATTTCGTTAAACCCTCCAAAGCTGTTTGAAAACCTCAACAATGCTTTCCATTTCTCTAGCACCCTCTCAAGAGTAGCATGTGTTAGAGCATGTGTCTTGTGTGCCCTCTGCGTGCACATAAAACAGCATCGCTATTGCTACTAGAAACATTAACACAAAAAAAAAAAGATAAAATCTAAGTCATTTTGATTAATAATGTGATATAACAAGTTTATAATAGTTTTATGTTTAGTTAAGAGAAGCTAATATTTAGTTGAGAAAATGATAAAACGGATTTTGATGTACAAAGATGGAAATGAGAACGAATGATTCTTGTTTCACGCCAAATACAAAGCCTTCTATTTTGTGTGTCAAATTATATTATATTTATAAATACTTATATAGATATTCTGAATATTTTATGAAACCATACTTATAGTATAATCAGCATAATATATATATTGAAATGGTACAGATGCAAACGACAGTCTGCATGTCATCAGCAACTAGCATGTCAACCAATTCAACCAATTCATGCACATTTCAGAGATGTTATGAGGAAGAGGAACAAAAAAAAAATAGAAAAGTCAAACATGGATGGATGCGAGTGAACCGTTTCATCAAATGTAATGTATTTACAGACAGCAGTGAGGGGCAAAATCTGATTGAAGCCAGCTTATGCCTGAAATGCATGGCTTCATTTTCTCTGACTCTCTCTATTATACAAGCTCTTTCATCTCCTTTTTTTGAATTCATTGTTTGATTTTTGATTTCAAATGGTGTTTTCTTCCTTAATTCATGGAGTTGTTGGAACCTTTCTCTTACCAATTACTTTCTGCCCTCCATTCAATCGTTTTTAATGAATAATTTTATTTAATTGAAAAAAACTTTTTTTCATGACGTCTTTCCAATTGCGAAGCATGAAGGAAGCAAATTCTGTTTCGAAAGAAGAATGATTATAATTGGTGTATTAAAAGATATCAAGATATTTGATGAATATATGTTTTAAATACCAACAAAGAGAGGAGAAGGTGATGAAGAGAGAGAGGGATAGAGAGAGAGAAAGGCGCTACTGAGAGGTATCAAGAGAAATGGAAAGGAGTCTCCTAGCAACTAAATAACCATCACTTATGAAAAGAACTAATTTCTCTTAAAGTTATGATCACAGACACCTTTTTAGTCACATTGTACCTTCATTAGAATATTGCGTCATTCTTACTCGTTTGAGTTTTTTTTTCTCATTTTCAGTTATGTGTGGCGTGCTGAGCGGTTGCATTCGATCGAAAGGCTTATAGCCAACGATAATAGTAAGTTCCTAGTTACGTTCCAGCTCCAAGACGTATTGGTGTGAAGGAAGAAGAAGAATCTATCATATTTCTTGTCGCGTGTAAAGTATTAATATGTCTTGTTCCCCTTTTAACCATTAATATATAGTTAGTATACTTTCAGCAAGAATGTTTCAATAAGACTTCATATCTAACAAATAAGAAGAAAAAAAACTATTTTGAAAGTGAGATAATTGGAGATGGGGAGGAGGACGAAGAAGAAGCGCTTCTGTGCAGCAGCATAAGAGAGAAGCATGTTGTTTGTCCTTCGCAAAAGACACGAAGCTCACAATAATATTATGAAAACTTAAGTTTTTGTGAATAAGACGCAAATCCTTATGATATTTCAGAATAAAACTATTTCGTCTGCCAAATCAAATGGCAAATGAAAGAAATAAATAAACAATAAGCCTTTCTCTATCGCGCCTCACATAAAGCCTTTCCTTCCTTTGCTCTCGCATTCTCTTTTGCTTGAACCTTTTGGCCGACCCAAAATATTTCTAATTTTGTACTTTCTCTATAAGAATTACAAGAAATCCTTTCTTACACCCCTGTTTCATGTTTAAAAGGTTCTTTTCATTTCAAAAAGTAATTTGTTGAACCAAAAAAGCTCTCTGTCTGTCTCTTATAATGTGCTTTGAATGATCGGAGAGCCACACATAAGGCATGTGTGAAACCTGAGAGAGAGTCTGGTGTATTTCAAACTTCACACCCACCCCCCAACTCGTTTGTTCATTTGAGGCTTTATTCTTTCAGATACAATGTATCGAGCTCTTATCGCTCAACAACGTGCTTCTATAGAAGAAGCTATTAATGATAAAGAAAATCTTCATCGACGTCAATCCCCTATTGATATTTCCACTAAGAATTGTATTTTTGATGGAAAATTGTGTGATGTAAGTTTAGCTCCTTTCTTGATTCTCTTTGTTCTATTCTTCTATCACCTAATCTCTTTCTCTCTCTCTCTCTCTCTTACTCTCTCACTCTCTCTATCTCTCTCTAAATGCTTCTTAAGGCTCATTCTTTCAACATTACATACACCCCTGGAGACTGTGAGAGAATCATCATTAATCCGGGCAAAGGCTGGCAAGTTGCTGCTGTTCCAAATGCTACAACAAGTTTGTTTTGCAAGTGCAATTATATTACAAATTAATAAAAGTATTTACATACAATTATAATATTCAGGCCTAACAGCTTCACATTTAAAATCAACTTATCGATTCCTCCAATTTCATGCGCATTGGGGTTCAACATCTGACTGTGGTTCAGAGCATACCATTGATGGAAAACGTTTCGCATCAGAGGTTAATTCACAACAACAACAAAAAACATTTCGAAAATTGAAAAACTGAATTTGAAAACGATTGAAACGTCACGTGATCATGATAATCAAGACATTCGTTGAAGATTCACTTTGTGTTCTGGAACTCCATGTACTCATCTCCAGCGGAAGCTCAGACACGAAGTGACGGATTAGCTGTTGTAGGAGTTTTTGTGGAAGTAGGATGAAAAATAGTTTTTCAAAATAAAAAAAAACATTCAAAGGAAGGAAATTATAATGCCGACTTTGCCTATGTGACTTCCCAAATCAGCGAGGCGTTGAACAATGATAACGTTGCCTACATCTCTAACGACTTCGATATGAACAAAATGATTCCTTCCGGTATTTCGCTAGTTCAAAATCATTCCGCAACAGAAAAATTATGTTGAAGGATCGGATTTGGTTCACTATACTGGTTCATTGACAACACCTCCTTACACGGAATGCGTAATGTGGACGGTGCTGTTAAATCCAGTGCAGATATCTTCTAATCAGGTAGATAGTGCAAGAATGCAAGTTCATTTCCTTCTTTAGCTATTCCATTTCCGCAAAATATGCTCAGACAATTGGAGAGAGTGTCAGCACCTGTATGGACGACAAACATTTTCTTCAAAATCATTCTAAAGATTGTGATGTTCACTAATAAATGATACGAATTGACCATGTATGGAGAGTGTTGAGGTAACTGTGTGGAGTATTAGATATGATGCCACCTTGTAGATAAAACATGTTTTTTCGGAGAGAGAAACTGCCGATAAAAGTGCTTTTCGCCCTCCAGACCTAAAGAGAAGAAAGCCAGTTGCTAGATACAACAACTACTTGTCTTTTCCTTTTTTAATAAAAAATTCTTTTTTCATTTGAAATTTAGGGAGTGAAGCCATCAATTATGTGTTTTATAACAATAACAAGTGTTGACATTCCATAATTAGATGTTTCCTCCTCTGACAGTTGAAAACCTCAAAAGCGCATTTCATTTCAAACTTTTTGCTACAGTAAAGTAAAATACAGAATGAAAGAGTTGTCGGACTCATATTATACTTGTTATCTCATAAATCTATCAACCATCAAAATCATCATCGTTGTAGGACCTTTTAAGAACATGAATGTGAGCTTTGATCAGAGACAACTCAGCCATGTACAGCCATTGTTAGCCATTCATATAGTTTAATTAAAAACTTGTTTGACACATTCTCAACGGAAACAATTCATATTCTGAAACTATTTTGATAAATCAGATTCATTTGCTGAAGTCTTGGAAAAGACTTCTTTGCGGTTTTTTTTCTCCTTCAGGGGAATCTCCATGCGAGATGATCTTCCGGCAAAGACAAAAGATGAAGAAGTGGGTATTGTCAATCTAGACTCTTCGATTCTTCAAGTCATTACATGGACTTTTTTTCTCTCAGAATTTCGATTGCTCATTTAAGATTTCCTGCTGACATATATCTTATTCAAAGTTATTTTTAAGTCTTTGGTCTTTTCGAATTACCTTATGAGCATATCATCATCAAATTCTTTCCATATCTCTAGTGCTTTAGATAGCTCTTCTTTGCTGTTATTCTGAAGACTCACAATCTCGACAAAAATTAATTACGCACATTTAGTAAATAGTTTATTACTCACACCTTTAGTAAACAGTTAGCGAAATAATCAATAATCTTTTTTTACTCATGTAAATTCAACCTCCTTTCATGATCAGAAATCTAAAAAAATTAATAGAAACAATTGGTGCAATAAAAGACGAGAATACCTGAAAATCGACTATGCTGAGATCATTTTTTCCATCAACGCCATAATTAGCCGAATGAAGATCAGACAGAAAGAAAATATGACGAAGCAAAGCAAATTGTGCCATTTGCTTGTCGTTCATCGTTGTATCAATTTTTCGTCGAAACCCAATAACTAAAATGTAAAATTTTTTAAATGTAACCCTTAAAGTTTGATTTACCGTCCTGAGTGGCGATATACAGACCAAATGTGGAAAGATGGCAATTTGGCAAGAAATGTACTCATAAATGATCTCATATATCTATCAACCATCAAAATCATCATCGTTGTAGGACCTTTTAAGAATTCAGCCATGTACAGCCATTGTTAGCCATTCATATAGTTTAATTAAAACTTGTTTGACACATTCGCAACGGAAACAATTCATATTCTGAAACTATTTTGATAAATCAGATTCATTCGCTGAAGTCTGTCTTTCTTAGAAAAGACTTCTTTGCAGTTTTTTTTCTCCGCAATCTTCAAAGATGATTTTGGAGACGATCAAAGAGGAGGAGACGACGAAATGAGAGGAAACAGAGAAGGGAAAACCAAAAACGTCTGATCATCTGCCAATCACTAACCGGTTTTCCAAGTCAAGAATTCGGCAAAGCCTGACCCCATATTACCAAATAAGCTAATTAGCTCAACAGCCGCAACTTTTGACATGGCAAAATGACGCTGCTACAAGAAGACGATGACGTTTCTCGTTCGTCAAATTTCCACTTCAGCCATTCTCCGTCAGAAAAAAAGGTCGAGGTGTCTGATAATTCCTGGAAAGATTGTATCTCCCAAGTTTATACATAGATGTGTCTTAATAATCTACTAGAAGACGGCGTTAGTCCCATTGATTCGAAGACTCGTTCCCTTTACGAAAATCAATTGAAAACAAATATCTTAACTTTTGGTAAGAAATTAGACATTTCTTCTCATGTTCAGTGCACATTCTCCTTTCTCCCCCCATCTCTTCCTTTTATGTATATTGAACTGATCATCAATTACCGAAGGTTGATTGCCGTCGATTATAACAACTTCATACTTTGCCATACACACAGTCTATCCTCAAACCCTTCCTGATTAGTCGTTTCTTCATTTTCATTTCAACTTAAGTCCTTTCTCTACATACAACCTAGTTATCTCCTTATACAGTCAATTAGTTACTACCACTCCACCATTTCCATAACACACTCACCCTTTCAAAACATATTCTCACATATGTGTTTTCAATTCGTCTTTTAGTATTCCTTTTCCTCTCTACAAAGTTCCCTCTTGTCTTCCTTCACCACCACCCTTTTCTCTCTTTCATCTATTCAATTCTCATTTCACCAATGTCGTCGTTTTGAACCGACAAGACCTGCCGACCGGTCTCGTCTATCACATCCGTATCACCAACAGTCTAGGAGCCGTGTCGTTTCAAATCTTTCTTTTCTCCTCCTCTCTCTCCCTCTTTCAATCTCTTCTTCTTCTCTCTCTCTCTTTATTTCGATGTCTCTCTAACCCACTCCATGGCGCATGTTTCAAGTAGATTTTGCTTTTTTGCAATTTCACGCAGGCCGACTTATTAATAATAATGACTCTCTTACTTGATTGTTAAAACATTGTATCAATTTTTTTTGAAAAACAATAAAGCGAAAACAAAAAAAGGAACCAAATTCCCAATCAGATGATTGCCATAGAGAAGCATTTCATAAACAAATCTTGAGATACTCCTGGGCCGTTGCACTCTTAACATTACATTCTCTCTAAATATTCAAAGAAAGATCTCTGATAGAGCAGAAAATGGTTGCAAGTCTCCCACACAAACGGCAATTCAACTGCCCATGATGTCATTCATACGCGATATAGCTCAAGCGTAGTCTTTTGTGTCCGCGATTATGATTCCGATCAAGACGTTCGATTTTGCAAAGCCATAGATTTTTGGAAATAAAAATCAATAAGAGGCTGAAGAAATGATTGCCTTGTTCGTATTAGTTAACGGTCTTTCTCCCCTCGTAAACTATTTTGCCGTGTTGATTGTTCTTCTTCATTTAACTAGCTAGATGTTCCATTCGATTCCACACTCTTCTGCCATTCATAAACACCCGTAATTGAATTGTAATGAATAATAAACATGTTAAGGTAAAAAGCACAAATGATATCCAATAGAATTTCTTCTTGGTTTCTGATTACTATTGTCATCACATTCTTCATTCCAATTACTTTACAAAATAATGAAGATGCTGAACAGGATGCAGTATTCCAGAATTTAAGACGACATCACATACGTGGACAAACTCACCGAAAACGGACACCCGTGTATGTTTCAACTTTTATATTTGTTAAATGAATTGACCCAACCAATGTAGTGTACAGCACAGTGGAATAGAAAGCATGAATATCATTATATTAAATATATTTCTTAAGATGTGTAAATGGCAAACCAGAAGGAGACAAATGTGCTTGTGAACAAGACTATGTAGGAAGACATTGTGAAAAGAAGAAGCATTGTGCTACGTTTCGCAGATACAGAAACGGATCGTAAGTCATGAAAAATAATCGCTCAAACCTTCTCTCGTCTCGCTTCTGAAAAACAACCATTCCTAAGCCGACAATATTTAAAATGAGATAAACACTCGGAAGCGGAAGAGACGTGTCTTCACGTGACTCTGCGTCTGCGCGCCAAAGAAAAAAATTTGAATTTTATTAATTTCAGCTGTCCTATCTGCGAGAATGGCTACACTGGAGAGTATTGTGAAGTATTAAATTGTGTTCACGGACACTTGAACGAAATCGCCACGGAATGTATTTGTGATAATCCTTATAGCGGTACATTCTGTGCAGATCTGAACACAAGCAAAGTGTATGGATTTTACAATAGAAAGGTAACAAGCTTAATCTGATTATTTGGGGAAGAAAAAACGTTTTTCAAGGTATATTGGTTAGGTCCACTTGGTGCTCTATCACTGATACCTATGTGTGCTTTATACTTGGGATGCGAATACATGGCACAGAAGCGTCAGGTATGTTCGCTCTCAAGAATGAATAGATTTTCATGGCTTCAGGTGAAACGTGTTGGACAAATGTTAGGCGGTCAGAATATTAATGTCAAAGACAAGACATTACAACATCTTCTCATGTCGTAGAAGTATTATAAGGCCAAAGCTTTAAAAAATGAAAATAATTCTCATACTTAAAGTAATACAGTATATGAGTCATCTTTCCTATTTCGTATGAGTTTCTTAAGCTAAGAAACTCTCGACGTTGTCCGACTGATCTTATCATGAGCTTAGAATCTTCAGCGTTTATAACATATCAGACTGAGTCCTCAGTTTTCACTTTCTTTTTTTCCTCAATGCTTCACTGTGTGAAAGTCTTATAATTGAAGAAATGCTATAGCATACTTTCTAATAAAAATTAGTATAAACTCATTTCGAATATCGTTTCTAGCTGTTACATGAATCATTAATGTTCAATCATAATCAATACATGAGGAGAGGAGGTTCAGCAATCCATGCTATCCAGAGAACGAATTGTGGCAACAATGTTCATTGTAAGTTGCAAAATGTTCAAAGAAAACCTCACACATCACATTACGAGAATTCAACTTAGAAAGGCCGTTAAAGAATACGAAATGAATCCAAAATATAAATAAACTCATTTCGTCCATTGATACGACCTGCCATCGTCCATTATTGCATTGACGTGAATAAAGTGCATGATTAGTTCAAAACTGATCGTCCCGCTCAAAAAACATCTCGACAACATTCGATACATTTCAATGGTACGCAATCCTGTCAGCACATTTGTTTGTAACAGCGGTTGTAGTGAGTTTTTTTTGTTTACGAGTTGAAATCAACTTCTTTAATTCAACCGTTTGTTCTACGTACACAATTAAGAAATGAATTTGTTGATGTTGTTACGTGAAGTACGTGAAGGACGTGAATGACGGGAAATATGTAAATTAAGTGGAATAGCGGAACGATC
>CALQYR020007443.1:130922-151655 GCA_943334845.2 Auanema sp. JU1783 | reverse complement strand
TGTCGACAGAACTTTCCCAACTCAACCTCTAATTACGAGCGTCTGCCGACAGCAACATTTATATAATCCACTAAATGATCGAGAAATTTGAGTTAATCTGTATTTTTGGTAGAGATTTGCTCTTCTTTCATTTAAATTGCTTGGATAAACATGATTAGTGATGCTTGTGCAGCTCGCATGTGTGACCCTTCTCGAATCTGGAAAAAATGCATTCAAAGCAACCGTTCTGTGTGTCTCGCAGGGGTATAAAAGAAGTTTATATCATGCTGTAGTACAAATAAATATAAAATGGCATATCACAGTTTTACAAATTAGATCAAACTCTTCTCTTTCAAGCAGGATTTAGTCATACAGAACACAGCATCGACAGGTTTTAGTTCCTCATTCTCGCCAAGTAACGATAATGCCGCCAAACCAAAGTGGGTATGGAAAGGATCTGCCTGAAACGATGCATTTTAAAAAGAAAATTTCTCGGGAAAGGTGACATACACAGTCTCCTGGTCTATCTGCGAAACCACCTGTTTCGTCATCTTGACAGGCATATATGAACTTAATCATCATTTCCTGAAAGCCTGATTTGTTTCCAAACAAGATGAAGAACCTACCTTATCCACCCAATGAAGTTTCCGCAACATAGCCAAAGATGCAAGTACCCACCAAGAATAACAAACATCTGGCAGTTTTTCCGGACGTCCTTAAAAATAGTTGTCTTCCGTCTATTTTTAATTATAAGTTACCATTAAGACCACCACTGGCACATTGTCGATGAGCTAGCCACTCTGCGGTGCGGTTAACATCTATTGCGTCCAAGTTGTTAGTGACAGAAAGAAAACCCAAGCAGCAATACACCTGAGCAGAATATTAATAATAGTATAGTATAATTATAAACCTGTCCCGAATGACTTTCAGATCCTGGCCGTGTACCAAATCCACCATCGAAGTTGTAACAGCTGAGCACATACTTCAAGCTCTTTTTGAAGTTATAGTTTTGTAGACGGTTGAGAAGGTGTAGGGTTGCTACAGCAACAAACGAGAAACGCGTGTCGATCTCACCTGACATACTATGTGTAAGTTTTTGTAAGAAGTATTGAACTTACTTGATGTATCACCGCAGAAACTACCATCCTCGTTTTCCAAGTTCAGAACAAACGATTCAACTTTATCGAAATCTAACAGATCGAGTTTATCAAATATTATAAGAGTCTAAAGGATAGAATGGTAACATGAATGTTAATCAGTGGGTTCTACCTGCACAGCAGCAAGAGTGTGAAGTAAATGGCTTTTATGTCCTGGAGCCGGTGCGAATCCACCGTCTTCGCATTGGCAACTACGAACATACTGTACAATATCATCAGCTGACATACGGTCGAGCTTAGAAAAAAAATAGTATGGTAATTAGTCGGATAAATACTTGGCCCATGACATCCATTGCACTGCAACACCAATAGATTCCGCTAGTACGTAGAGGCTCGGCCATTACATATTCCTCCAAAGAGATACAATAGACACAATGCGAGAAGAACTTACAGGTGACTCTTTGTTGCTTTCGAACTTGTATATGAAGTCCGAGTGTAAGCTAGTCAATAGCTTTTTGGGACAACTTTCCAACAGCTCTACATCTTTCCTCGCAATGTCAAGGAAACCAGCGAAAGACTAAACAGTTTAACGATAAAGAAGACTAATTTCAGGATATCCCACCATAGCTGAGTTATGAACTTAGAGCTGCCTAAGAGTTTGCTATTAATGCAGTCTAATAGTGGTGTAAGTATTGAAACGGTTAACACGTCAACGAGAGATTCAAGAAAAACGATTTATATCATTTACAGTGATTAAGTTAATTATAAAAATGCAAAGCCTTCAATTGTTTAACGAGTGTAAGCTCCAATAATAAGAACACTCAGGATGACACCAGCAAAAACGCCCAAATAGAACGGTGAGGTGGAACTCCTTAACGGAAGCATTGATAATCAAAAATATGAAAATTCGTACCTTTTTGGATGATATGGACAGGTATATTTGGTCTCCGAGTTACTCAGCAATACTTGATAAGCCTTGAAAATATTGTGAAATTCCTATTGATCTATTTTCACTTACATCATTAAACGTTTCAAATAATTTCGGGCGCCCATCTTCTACGCAAAATATACGTCCATGTGAGAGTTGATAAATCTGAGTAGAGATGACTCATTTCAATTAACATTCGGAACTCACAGTGTCCACAGTTTGAGGTACAGTGATTTCAATTACGTACAATTCTTCTTCTCTGGCATTTACAACCTATAGGCGTGATCAGTAAACATCATAATATCTATTGAACGTACTGGTAAAAAACGCAATGATACAAGTGTCGGATTGAGAGCAGGTAAGAACTCATTCGAAAGAGCGAAGTCGCAGCTTTGTCGAAAAGAGTCTCGTTGTTTTCTATCCATAGGGACTCCTCTAATCTGAATAAGTAACGATTTCATTAATACCAGGTAATATCTTACTAATCGTGTAGATTCAATCCCTATAACCCAAACCAGGGTTTGTTTAGAGTTGAGTGAGGCGCATATAGCTGATTGCAAGTCTAATATTGTCAATTGATCCAAGCCGTCAGCGTTTGTTTGTAAGCACCAATCATATTCTGATAAGGTTCCCTTAATGGAAAGTTCTATGATATCTATAACTAATACACTTACGTTCCACTTCTCTCCATACACCAAATGTTCGACTTCGGGAGCAGCTAGAAGAGAATCCTGATCAGCTTTGCATTCATACTAGGAAGGACAACGGTTGGAATGAACACATGCTTCGAGACTCACCAGTTTTCTACAATACTCAGCCATTTCAACCCCTTCAACCTTGGCAGGAGGATTCTATTATAAGTGTTAAAGATGAGGGAATGATGCCACTAACTCTATCTACATAAATCGGTTCCTTTGTCATAATGTTATAATTGATTCCGTATTCATAGCGCGCAGATTTCCTGTTAATGTCTCCATGAACAACTCATAGTATAGATTATCACTAACCAATATGAAGAACTTTTATCTTCTGATCCATCGAATTTACTTTCTCTAGCTATGTCGTTGTCTTCATCAAGAGCTCCACTGCAATGGGCACAATAACGTAGTCCAATTCAACCAACTCTCCAACCCTAACTTGGCAGCTCCATCATAATCGAAATTAAGATTTTGGAAATCTTCATCGAATTCTGAAAAAATTTATATGATAAACGTTTCGATTGTATTATCATTGAGTTTCAAAAGAACAAATATAATACTTTCACTGAGTTGTGGAAAATGTAAATTTGGATCCCAGAACGATTTTGATTCATTTTCCTGTAATACACAATACCCATTTCCTTATTAAACTACCCAAACTACATCCGAGAATAGGTTTACAAAACCTTCTGACATGCTTAAAGCTGAAGATACAGGCTTCTTATTAATTCTTTACTTCTGATAATGATAATTATTCATTATTTCAAATAAGCCAACACTGGAAATTTCCGCGCGGGAACCGCGCTGAGTATTCGACGCTTCAGCGCGGCCCAATGTCAACGTAGTCCTTCAATTGCTACTCCTTGGTGGGATTTTAGGACATTTGCCTATTTTTTTATTTATTTTTGGATGTCTTGTCTGGCTATTTTCTATTAATTTCGTTTTATATAATAGTAAGAGATTGTTTTTAAGGGTAACAATGGGTCTCGTAAAAGTTGTTAAAAATAAGGCCTACTTCAAGCGCTACCAAGTAAAGCTGAAGCGTAGACGTCAAGGAAAGACTGACTATTATGCCAGAAAACGTTTGACCGTCCAGGATAAGAACAAGTACAACACCCCCAAGTACAGACTTGTCGTCCGTTTCACCAACAAGGATATCATTGCTCAGGTTTGAAGTTTCAATTTTTATCTCTTTAAATTGATATTGTGTAGATCACTTACTCCAAGATCGAAGGAGATATTGTTGTATCTGCCGCTTACGCTCACGAGCTTCCACGTTACGGAATCAAGGTGAATTTGATCTTTTTCTGTAAATTAGCTTAATACTTCTACTGTAGGCTGGTCTCACCAACTACGCTGCTGCTTACGCCACTGGACTTCTTTTGGCTCGTCGTCATCTCAAGAAATTCGAACTTGCTGATAAGTACAAGGGACAAGAGAAGGTAGTATTTATTAAACTGTTCTGTGTTAATTAATTAATTCATTGTAGGTCGATGGAGAGTACTACAATGTAGAGTCTGACGGAGACCGTGCTCCATTCAAGGCTTTCCTTGATGCTGGACTTGCCCGTACCACCACTGGTTGCAAGATCTTCGCCGTCTTGAAGGGAGTTGCTGATGGAGGAGTTGAAGTCCCCCACAGGTAAGACTTGTGAAGTTATGAAAATTAAATCTTTTTCTTATTACAGTGAAACCCGTTTCTTCGGATTCGACTCTGAATCCAAGGAATACAACGCCGAGGCTCACCGTGACCGTATCTTCGGAAAGCACGTTGCCGAGTACATGAAGTCCCTCAAGGAGGAAGACGAGGATGCCTACAAAAGACAATTCTCCCAATTCATCAAGAGCGGAATTAACGCCGATTCCATCGAGAGCGTGAGTTTTTTTCAACATTTTTATATTTTGGTTGTTGAATGAAAGTTCTCCGCTGAAACTATGAATTCCTTCGGCTTAACTGCCTAGTAAGGTTAACTTCGAATCAGCCAACCATATAGTAGAAGATTGCGTGGCCCTTTCTTAAGATGCCCGATCTAAGTTATATATTCTATATCGCTGGATAGTGCTTATGGCACCGTGATTTTTGGGAAAAACCATATAGCTTACAATTTCAGATGTACACTAAGGCTCACTCCGCCATCAGAGCCAACCCAGATGCCGCCGAAAAGAAGCCAGCCAAGACCCAGCACAACACCACCTACAAGTTCAAGAAACTCACCTACGGAGAGAGAAAGGAACGTGTTGCCCAAAAGAAGGCTCTTCTCTTGGAAGCCAAGGCTCAACAAGAGGCTTTGTAATGAAATCGTTGTTATTACTGATAAATTGTTGTTTATAAGAATGTTTATTCCTAATGAACAGAACTTAATAACTCTACAATTTTAATTGTTTGGCTAAAAGAGCATTTGCAACATGCGAATTGTTGTTTCGACCCATTTCTTGGCAAATCCAGTTAGATACTTCTATGAGCTTGTTCAAATTAATACCCTGGGAAACCATATTATATTTGACTTGGGAAATAGAAAGTTACCGTATCGAATCCTAAGTCATGAAGAAGATAAACGAGATCTTCAGTGGCCACATTTCCGGTAGCACCTTTGGCATAAGGACATCCGCCCAGACCAGCAATAGACGAATCAGCTACAGTAATACCTTTCTATAGATATGAAAATAGAAGAACATTTATGAATGTTCCTTACATCTATGGCAACGAGAACATTGGTCAAAGCTTGACCATACGTGTCATGGAAGTGAACAGCAAGTTTCTCCGCTGGTACGCTTTGGAGAACTGTATCAAGCATTCTCTTGACAGAACCTGCACTACCAACGCCAATAGTATCTCCGAGAGAAACTGCATACAAATACTAATAATGTCCGACCTTAGTTAAAAAAACCTTCGTAACATCCATAGGAAAGTAAAGCTTCAGTGACGCGGGCGACAATGTTGGGATCTATGGGACCCTCATACGGACATCCAACTACACATGACACGTATCTATAAAGGGATAGCATGCGTGATGATCTTCAGACCCTTCATACCCTCGAACTAGAATATCCTCTTTAATCGCAGCTCTCGTAACGTCTTCTAGTTTCTTCAAACTCTCTTCGATTGTAGCGTTCACATTTTTCCTTGAAGTAAACTTTAGGACTTAAGACAGCAGAAACATACTTTGAGAATGAGTTTGATGCAGCGCCAAACACGGCGATTTCTCTAACATTCCCATTTCCTAACTATAAAATCAATTTTTGAATCAGAACGTAATTGAGAATGTTTCTATACAGCATTCTTGAAGCCTGCCAAGTTCGGTACGAGCACGGGATAGGAGACACCTTGTTTTTTGAAAATCTTCGTGATTACTTCATTGTGATCAGCCATTTGAGGTACCCATTTTGGAGAAACGAAGCTAGTAGCTTCAACAGTCTTCAAACATTTCAAAATATGCATACTGATCAGTGCCACTGACCTTCAAACCACAATCACTCAATTTATTGATCAACGAAACTTTTGTTTCAACCGGTACTATCGTCTGAAGTCAGACTTCCTCATTAATCTTTGAAGTTTCGCGTTACCTTTTCATTCTGTAAACCATCTCTAGCTCCAACTTCCACAACTTTAAAGGTCTTTCTCTATATTCGGTCAGTAGTTATAAAGAAACATATGTAAGAACCTACTCTAGTTGAATAATTGGCTACTGTAACTGTACTCTTAGGTAATCGAAAAAGTGAGCTTCTCATCATTAAAATAGAAAACAAAAACCCTTTTTAAATTAGAACTTCACAGTTGATAATTGATAAAAACGACTATCTGTCAACAACTCGGCAATAGTCCAGGCGAAGTTAGATGTGCATGTTCCCCGCCTAAGACTACCGTAACCCGTAAAATATTGAGAATTTGTCGAATTTTGCCTTCTACCTAAAATTTCGTTGGGATTTATCGAAGGTTTTGTTTTTATAGTTATTTGATGTTTCAATTTTTGGGTATTTAGTTGTATTTTACGTTGTCTGTAGGCTTCTGTTTCATCTGCATTTGTCTTTTACAGTCTTATTAACATATCTTAACAGACTTTCATTGCCATTTTTGCTTCAGACTATGGGTGACGCTGAGAAGCTTGCGGAAATCCGCGAGAAGAAAGCGAAGAATGTTATGAGAGAGCTTAAGATTTCAAAACTCTGCCTCAACATCTGCGTCGGAGAATCTGGAGATAGACTCACCCGTGCCGCTAAGGTAACATTTTTTAAAAATTTTTCTTCGATAGTTTCTTTAATATAGGTTTTGGAACAACTTACTGGACAAACCCCAGTTTTCTCCAAGGCCCGCTACACTGTCCGTTCTTTCGGTATCCGTAGAAACGAAAAGATCGCTGTCCACTGCACTGTTCGTGGACCTAAGGCTGAGGAAATCCTCGAGAAGGGATTGAAGGTTAAGGAATACGAGTTGTACAAGGAGAACTTCTCCAACACCGGAAACTTCGGATTCGGTATCCAGGTATGTTCCAACATTCATCGAAAAATTAGTACGGATTGGTGGAGGTTTAGTTTCTTCGGAAGCTAAGCTTTTGCGAATCATAGATCCCTTCTTGCCTGAAAAGGCCTAGGTAATGGTTGATCTGTTCGCCCAGTCCAATAATATTAGCTGTGTGGCCTGTTCTTGGAACAATGCCCGGTTATAATCATATATTCCTTATCGTTCTGTAGCGTCAATGATGCCTGGACAGTTAGGAGAGACCATATGAATAACATTTTTTACAGGAGCACATCGATCTTGGAATCAAGTACGATCCTTCCATCGGAATTTATGGTATGGACTTCTACGTCGTCCTCGACCGTGCTGGACGTCGTGTTGCTAAGAGAAGACGTGCCCCAGGACACGTTGGAATTACCCACAGAGTAGAACGTGAAGAATCTGTCAAATGGTTCCAACAGAAGGTTCGGTTTTATTTCATTCTTGATCAGTAGTCTGGAGATGAAAGTGGAGGAGCTTCACGGTTCCACCATTAGCGAAATAAGTAATCTTCAGAGCCGAAAGGTTAAAGAAGTTTTACGTACGCCATTTCCTAGAGAAAAGAGCTGTGTGGCCTGTTCTTTGAGCAATGCCCGGCTCTGTTTATATATTCCTGTTCTCTCTGTAGTGCTAATAGTGCCGTGACAGTTGGGATAGACCATATAAATCACAATAATATTCAAATATACTTATCTAATATAATGATTTTCAGTACGACGGTATCATCCTCCCTCCCAAGCCCAAGGTCAAGCGCAGCGTTCACCGCAGACGTTAAATTTGTTTGCTGTAATTGTTATAAATCATAAATTGTTGACCTATGAAACTGTGAGGCTTTGTTTTTGGCTTGATCTATCGCCGGAGTTGAAAATGATCACTTCTTCTAATCATCAGTCGTTGTTGGGTTCTTGTAAGAAACATTATTAACTTTACTTCTCTTGTTTGGTTGGGTGTATGACGATATGCGGCTTGGGTGCCTCGAGATGCTTCTGCTTGAAATATCTGTCAAAATAGGTGTACTAGGAGAAGTTGGGCACATTTGGATAAGTGAATACATGGGATTAACTTGGAAAAGTTAAATTAAACTCGTGCAACCGTTCCCAATGCCAAATAATATCAGACTGAAAGATAAATTCCTATACATGCTAGATACGTGTCGAGCATGAACTAGTTTGCGCACAAGCACGTGGGAAACGTGTACTGAATGGCGTAATGACGCGTGTGATAAGTGAGCCAGTTGACTTTCAGAGCATAATGATCAAATGAAACAGTTAGTTTATACATTTATTAGTACTAGGGTGCAAATATACAGTACAAAAGAATACATTACATGGAATGAATGGTAACACAGTATCACATTACGGTTAAGGTATCGCATCTATTTCGACTAAAATATATCTAACAAGGCTAGGGCATTACTTGGCAGTGGCGGTTTCAGCTTCATTGTCAATCTGCTTTCCTAGGTATTCCCAATTGTGAACCTGCAAACAACTCAGTTTAGTTTTTTGAAGAGTTCTTTCTGCTTACCATCAACTTTTGAACAGCTAAAAGAGCGTGATAACGGACATTTGGATCTTCAGCGGTTAAAAGTTTCATGACGGCTTGCTTTCCTTGTTGTTGTTCAATAACGCTTCAAAAAAGGTATGATTCCAGATATTCTATTAGCAACTTACGTTTTTCCTCTAGGGTAGTGCCTTACGTATTCTCCGATATCATGAGCAGCTACACAACGGATGAGAGGATCGGAGCTGGTCTCCAAGAGACGAATCAAAGTCCTAAACAATCATGATCAGAATACTCTTATAGAGCTTCTTTACTTCAAGAGTTCATATCCCTTGTCATTGAAACGAGCAGCATTCTCTCTCCAGAACTTCTCAGATTTGTGGACGGGAGACCATTGAAGTCTTCCAGATCTGACCTCAGCACAGTACTCATCGAAAGAGCTGAGATCTTGAACGGAGAGATGGAGTTGTTCGTTTAAGAAGTTGATGTCTTCCTGATAACATTCGAATGGTTTTTGGTTAATCTCGTTTTCAGCTCACCTCCAAATCAACATCATCATACTTCTTAGCATCCATAAGCTCGAGTGTCTTCAAAGTCTTGCATTGGACCATTTGGAGAGCAGCTTCTCTCTTGATTTCACGTTCTTCTACCTACAAACCAAACATTAGGCTGTTAGCATTAGGAAATTACCAACCTTGTTGAGAATGTTGCTAAACGTAGCAAGAATGATTCTGATCACTTTTTCCTTGGAACTTTCAGAGAGAATATCACCGAGAGCCTGAATAACACCGCAAGAAGGAGCCTTTCTTGCGATTTCAGGACTGAAGGTCAAGCACCTGAGAAATAGAGAAAAATTAAGAAAATAGAAGAAGTATAATAAACCAGATGGCGAATATGAGTTGGTATTGGAGTTGGAAGTTAGTCTTTCCGTTCAGAGCAGCAACGATAGCTTGAATGCCGTCGGCTTCCACGAAAGCGATTCTAATTTATACTGTTTAATCAAAAGAGTATTTTAATTATACCTGTATGAATCGATTCTGAGCATCATCTGGAGACATCTAGCGGTGGTATTCATGTACTCGTTGCTCTGAAACATATGGGTAATACACGTTTTCAGGAATGAACATACAGAAGCGCTTTTAAGTTGATCTTTCAAGAAAGCGAAGTAGTAGTTGAGTTCAGCTCCGGCCATGAGAGTACTTCCGAAGCAGGCAAGCTTGGCGATAATAGAGCTCATTTGGTTAACAATGAAGTTATCTTGACGTTGGAGAATTCCCAAAAACCAAGACCAGACAGTCTTGTTGCTGGTTGCAGCAGCTCTATGGAAAATTTCGACCCGATTTTTATCTTCCTACAATTTCATGGAATAGAGTAATTTCAGGAATAAAACTAAACCTGAAGCATATCATCGAGAACAGTAAGCACATAGCGCACGTTCTGATCTTTAGCCACATTGGTTATCAAGTTGACAATAGTTTTCACAGCTTGTCCATTTTCATCATTCGCTTTAAGAACAGCATCTCTCTCTTCCTTGTTCTAAATTTGGGGTTGAGGATGGAAAATTGTATTAGTGGAAAACCTTAGCGGCTTCATAGGCTGTGAAAAAATTGTAATCTTCCTGTGGAACCATTTGAGAACGCAAATAAGATCCCCAGTTGGGCTTATTTGTTCTGACCTGCGCGGAATTTCGAGATATTTGGAGCAAAACAATATTGTACGAACCTCAGCAGCCTCCAGTTGAAGCCTAGAGGTGGCATTAATCATGTCCACCGCCGGTATGGCATGTTGGGCAAGATCAGCCATTCTATAACTTGAATAAGATTTAAAATGTATGTTTTCGGAGAAATCTGATCTATGGAGACTGAGAAACGATTAAAGAGGAAAAATCAAAAACTAAGTTCACTTCGACGAGAACAGAATGATGTAGAAGTCTGATTAATATAGAGGGATGAGAGGCATCGTTATTGAGGCTTTTCGACTTGATAGTTAGCTAATTTTTCTATTTGTCCCGTTTATTTTTAAATATATTGGAATCAATAACAAAAAGAAAACCAAGAATCAGAGGACCAGAATCAAGATCAGGGTTTTCCCTGCGAGACCGAAAATTTCGGGGGTTAGATTCGAATACGTAGTTTCAACATTTTCCATCCCACGTCTAGTTTTTTTGGTTATTCGCCTTCAGAGTTATAGTATCGTAATGGATATATGCCTATGGTAGATCCGGCAAGTTAAACGTGAGAACTCAACTCTTCCACAGTAGAATGCTATCATCGTTCCTTAATTTTAGAAATGGAGTATGTGGTTTCCAAGTGTTTTATCTATTTTTTACCTCTGCTTATTATTACCTGTTCATGGTAAAATTTTAAAAGCAGAGGTAGTCTCATCACAGTCTTTCATCCGAAAAGAGCTTAGAGGTTTAAATGAGCTTCTAGGACTACAATTCACTGTTTTCGGTACGAATAGTTCGCAGAGGTTTCCTGAAGATGATTTTCAGGAAGTTTGTTTGAGTTAGCTCTTCATCGTTGTGAACCTCCCATACAAGCTAATTGTGTTCTAAAATATTCTCAGAATAACGCTGAAAACGTGGTTCGGGTCCATGAATTGGGTATTGCTGATTACGTAGGTAAAGTCATAGGTAAGACGGAAGATTAATCTTCATCTACATGGTGGTAATCTCAGGAGATAACAGATCCCGTGTGAATCTAATGGACTCATTAAAGCTATATTATGGAACAATTCAATCTGAAAAAGGAAATATTATCTTCCGACCAGTTTTGCCCAGTGATGCTCACTCCAACCAAGGGTTACAACTCTGCTCTCTTTTCTTTCATGAATATTAAACTACAGTGACATCCTATTTATGCTGGTCGATGAGCCTGTGAATATAGCTCCTGAAGTTCTTTCCCCAATAAGAACAAATCATACTTCATGTAAACGGAGTGTACCCTTCATTTCCTCACGTGAAACACACGAAAATGTATTTCACTTTCAGAATTTATAAAGTATGCTATTTTAAACCTAGAAAAGCGTTGTTGAACCTCATAAACTAAACCGATGTAATGTGCGCATAGTGGTTGACAGTAACTACGCGAAGGACCGAGATCTCACAGCGGTTTATAGCTACGTTGTCAGTTGTTTTTTTTTCAATTCTTTCCTTAATCAGCTGTTAAAGAACACTATGATGGAGAAAGTGAACGAGATTTTCACGAGAACTGACTTCGACGAAGGTTATTCTGACAACGATCTAAATGAAAAGAACAGAGGAAGGTATGATAATGAGCCTCAAGCGATTATTATCGATGCATAGATATGTTGGGATGGGGATGCAAGTCATTTCTATCGATATTCTGAAGGATAACCACAGCAATAATAAATCCTTTGAATATTCTGGAGATATTCTGTGGAACATGTCGGATCTACGCGATGTAGTTGTTATTCCTTTTTTAAAAATAATCTTGGGTATAATTCAGAGCTTCGTGCTGAGCTCTTACTGTAACAACACGTGTATCTGCCATTTGATCACTGGCAAGATGTTCATAGACAGTCAACACTTGGGAGTATCCGATACGGCTAGTCCAAATACTGGTATATGCAACAACAGGAATGCAGTTGTCACTCGTGCCGCTGATAATTTTTCTGATTACAACTCTTTGAAGAGCTATTTGGTTGCTGCTCATGGTAGGTGTAAACCAGTTTATTACTTGAAATCATTTTTTCAAGAATACGCACACTTATGGGGCTCTGATCATGATGATTTTAGTGAAATAGATTCCTTGCTAAGAAGTTATCAAGTAAACGGTTACAAGGATAGTCATTACGTGAGTATCGTTACTCCACTAGAGTTCCTTCAATAAATGTTTAGACTTTCTCCCCCGATTCGAAAAAAAACATAAGTGATAACATAAGTGATATCGAAAATAACGGGGGCTGCTTTGTGGTAAGATAACTCTCAACTCTATTCGACTTTCGCTTTTCAGGAGCGTTCAAAGAATATTTGTGGCAATGGTTATGTGGAAAAATCCGAAGAATGTGATAGCGGGGATAAAATCAATGGTTAACAGTTTTTCCCAATCTCAGTGAATACTTGAGCTTTCAGACGCATGTTGTATGCCGAATTGTACTTTCGCAGCTAATGCTAGATGTTCACCTCTGAACCATGCTTGTTGCACTGAAGATTGTAAATTACATAATACATCCCGCAAGTGTTATGATTCCGTTCCTGAGCTATGCGAAGACAACACATACTGCAAGTTAGTTTTTCAAAAATATCATCCATATATGGTAGTAAACTCAGTGGTTTCCATGCAAATTGCCCACCGACGGAAAAGTTGCACAATACTACTTGCTATGGAAATGGAACGTGTATGAATGGTACCTGCATCTCCTTCTGCGAAATGAATAAAAAGCAAGATTGCACTTGTACAGGTATTTTGAGCGCACAAAAGATTCCGGGATAATAAATTTGAAGGAAAAAATGTATGTCTTCGGTGTTGTAGAGATAAAGATGGCGTTTGCTCTCCTGAAGCGGATTTACTTCGATCCGATCACGAGAATTGTGGAATGAATATGATCTGCATGGAAGTTTGGAAAGAGATTGAAACCGATAATTTTAAGAATATGAATTCAGGGAGCATGCGTTTTAGTACCAAAAGCACATTTTCCAAACATCGGAGGATACTCTTGGACAGTCTTCTCGTTCTTGATGTTCATTGTAGTGACGTGTATTTTCATTCTTTCTTCCTTTTTAGTATATACATATGTAAGGAAATTTTAAGAGCAATAGAATAATGCTTTTCTTTAGGATAAAGAACAAATGAAGAAACCAGAGCCAGCTGTTCGATATTCTCCTCCTGCGGTTGCTGATTCTACTTAAATCACTTTCCATACATGTATTCATATTATTATACTAACCTTGTGATTGCAAAACTGGTCTCGCACTTCACTTAGCCATATTGATCATAAGTTATCAAACATTTATAAAATGTACTATATTATATAATCATATCCATCTAGATGAGATGTTGTAGAAGTATTTTAGAGCAATATAAATTTCTTTATATCCAAATGTTCGCAATAGAGCGTCTTCTGATTTCGAAATACAATCTTTAAAGATTTCTTTTTATTTTCATTTTGTTCCGACCAATAGTCGGGAGCGGTTGCTTTAAGCTGTGCTACGGCTGTAATGCCGATTCATAACTTGAAGACATGAACTATTGATTATTTTCAGGGTTGGTTCAGAGTTTTGAACTTCCCACTTGTGAGTCACGTGAGGACTTTCACCATGGAGTCGTCGCTTCTTCCGAAATCTGAAATGAGGATGATCTTCTTATTACTCATCCTAGTCGGTAAGTATAAACTAATAATGAAACATATAATATCGTTTAAGGCTTAAGCTTGGAAGAGGTTTCTGCTTCCGTCGACATTCATGAAACTGGTGGAACTTCAATCTCAGGTTTTGAATATTTTTATCTTCAATTCATCTTTCATTTTCACTCAGGGATGTCCGTAACATGCTTCGATAAAATGGAGAACTGTTTGGAAGCATGTTATATGAGTTGTTATTATGCTGATAGTTGCAATGATTCGTCATCTCCTGCGATAGCTTGCGCACCTGGATTGAGAACGTCAGTTTTTTTATTCTCATAACATCGCAGTAGTCAGCATCTCTGTGACTTATTTACTTTGTAGTATAAGTTCAGGAGGGAGTTGAAATATTTCTGAGGTAGAGGGGGCTCGTATGTCCTTCGATATAAAACGGAAACCTGTCTTTCAATTTTCTTCAAACAATCCTCACACCGCAATATACACAAAGCGCTTCCTTCTTATAATATACCTACTGTTACTCTTCATTGCGTGATTATTGCCTCGCTCTCGTTTCTCTATTATGGAAGACCCAACTTTGCAAGCAGTGGCTACCAAAGTTGTCAAATCAGGCATTAAGTGTCTCATGGAACGAATGAATTTAGTTCGTCGGGTCTACGAGTTCTCCGAAGGATCAGAAGACCAATGTCACGATGTAGATTGGCAATGGTTAGTATATTTGTACGGAATAAGTGGTTCCAAATAACAAGGAATGCATGTTCCTAGAGACACTCTTTCAAAGTGCCATTTCGTAACCGGAAAAGCTGATATAGAACTCATGATAGTTCTCGTAGTGCTTAGTTGAGCACATGACTCATGTACCAAAGGTTCACGGAAGCATATGTTTCTATATTGAGAACAACGCTTATCGTTTAAACTGTATTCACGTTTTTTGGCTCATTATCCAGAGTTGTTCTTGTGTTGTTGAAGATATCGATTGCTCTCTGTAAGCCACAAGCGCCATGCTATTTCCCAATGCACCCATTTGAAGATTGAGCTTGTTATTTTAACGATAGTTTCCTCTCGAATTATTTTTATCTCAAAATTGTTGAGCTTAGGATTGAATGTCAGATGACGATGATGTTCCATCTATATGGATCTCCTTGCTCACTTTTGATTGGGCAGGGATTATACAATGGCTATACCATTTACTTCCCGATTCTTATAAGAGTATGCTGTGGTAAGAGGATGTGGAGTGATTGAAAAAGAATAAAGATACTGTGATTGTTCCACTATTACTTCTTGTGTTTCAGGATGATTGTTCTGACCCTCTTATGTGTTCTGCCGATATGTTGCTGTTGTTGTATAATCTGTTTCTGTACTCCTTGCTGTTGCTGTGCCGTTTGGTTGAAGAAGCGTCGAACAGCCAGAAATAGGAGAGCAGCTGAGAGAGCTGAACTCACACCTTATCCTTCAGCTCCCCCACTTCTTCCCAAAGTTTAGTTCAATTTTCTTATATGTATAACATATGCCAAAGAAACGCTAGTCTATTATGTACCTCAAAGGCTTTGTTGTATTTGCGATCTCAATCGAATTGTCAACGTTTCTATCGCTCCATTCTTGCGATATGGGTAATGAATTTCATTTCGTATTCACAATTTTTACAACATTTCTTCGAACTATCAGAAGTATGTACAAGAAAAGAGTGAGCAAGTTAGAAAATGGAATGTTAAGAGTTATGACCAGTATACGACATGCTTTTGGCGATCACTACTGAGCAATCCTTTGCCAGTGAAATTCCAAGATACTGCTAGTACAGGATTACTGAAACATCAAGTGTTCTACTATAACGGTGAAGAAACTAACTCGTGTCCACGTGTCAAACACTTCTCGAGCTTCGTAGTGTGTGTGTTCCAAATAAAGATACTTCCATTACTCGAGCTAAAGAACTGACTTTCAAGGAAATGTCGTATTCAAACTCACCCAGCAACGCAGTATTCCATAGTTGGTGATATGGAGCAACGAGAAAAATCAGAAGAAGTGTGATATTGTTCCGCACTGTAAGTAATTTAGAGTATATGCTAGACTACTCTTCTTCTACCTGTAGTTATGCACTATCCGTAAAGCTCTGATATCGACTAGAGACAAGGTATCGTCCCTTGTGGAGCAAAGAACATTGTGTCCATCTGAAGTTGGTTTTTTAGAATAACGTATGAGTATAGAAAGTACCTGAAGCCATAGCTAGTGATGTTATCTTCCCTCCCAGGTCTACATAGTTGATGGGCTGAGAATCTCTGCCATCCCAAAGTCGGAGCTTCTTATCGAAATGTCCTAAAGTTATGAATATACTGATTCTATTGATGATCAACGAACCTGTCAAGAACAACGATCCACCATTAGTTTCTGCAGTTACATCGTAGACTGCTGAACCAGGGAAGAAAGAAACTAGGACTGAAAGACATTTACTATTCAATTTTCGAGTAGTGTGTGATATGGTATACTTTTCTGTTGACGAAGATCCCACATCTTTATAGAACGATCACATGAGCCGGATATGAAGTGATTTCCCTGATGGAAACGAGCCGAAGTGACCTTATCCGTATGACCCGAGAATGTACACTGGAATACTACATGATGGAAGGACAATATAAAAATCTTACTTTACTCTGCTGAGTGTCGATGTTCCACAATCGAATATTGTGGTCATTGGAAGCAGCTAAAAGACTTTTAGTGTCTGGCAGATAATCCAAACGAGTCGTAGCCTGATTACTGCCTGTTAATGCACATCTACGAAAAGAACCAATAACAATGTGGTGAATTGAAGAACACTCACAGCTTTGTAGGTTTCCCATTATGGTCTAAACGAAACAGTTTAACCATGCGGTCCACACCAGCCGTCGCGAACACTTCAGGATGTAACCACAAAACATCCATGACATCTCCTTCGTTAACTTCCTAATAAAACAATGAGCAAATGATTATTAGTTTTTCACTTACAGTTCGAGACATGAGTTGAGAAGGGAGCATGTCACCATAGTTCACATCATTAGTTGGTTCCGATGCAGTTGAGATTGTTCTCCTATATAACTCTTATTCAAACAACAATGATCATGATCAACTAACGCTCTTTCTTCTTTCATGGGCTCTGCAATCGCTCGTGCAATATCTTCTTGAATTCTACGTTGTTGGAGACTGAATTGATGTTGGAAATGATTAATTGGCCGGAGTTAAATGTTTCTTACGCTGCCTGATTTTCAATTTCCATGTTCATCTTGAGAGCTCTCTGTTCATTCAACTCTTTCACTTTGTTGATCAGTCGAAGTTGCTCATGCTCCAAATTCAGAATTTTTTTCTGTTGTGCTGTGGAGAGAGTTTTCAAAGCGTTCCACTCATCTCGTAGAGATTCATTCTCTTCTCTGATCTGAATTACATCATGTTATCAACGAAGAACTTGACTATCGAACGTTTTTCAATGCAACTTCCAAATCAGCAATCCTCGCGCATAGCTTGGCATGATCCACTTTCAGCTTATCTCGCCTGTTTGGGTTATGATTGGATTATATGAGAAAGAAATAACTTCTTACTCATCGGTAACACGACCAAGCGAACTTTTAGTTTCTGTGAGTTTTCGGTTAGCTTCGATCAAATCCTATAACGGATTGTGAGTCTGTCTAATGCACAACTAAAACCTGGTCATTCTTATTTTTCTGTCTATATAGTTCAGTCATTTCTTCTCTCAGTACTTGAACTTCCGTAGAATTACTGAATTTTTATTTTTTGAGCGATTGGAACATTATTAGCCTTGCCTTGTATTAATTGATCGGCTTCTAGCTGAGTGTATCCTAGCGTTAGCTAAGTCATCAACAAGCAACGCATCTAAATAAGATTTGTTTCATTCATTGATTCTATGTTTACTAACAGTTCGAGAAGAGTCTTTCAACTAATCGCAATTTATCATTTCGTTGTTCTAATCGAGTTAGTATTTCCTGTCGATAATCAGTTGAAGTTGAGGGCTCATCTGACATCTATAAAACACTGAACATATCGTAGCTTTAATCACATGATTAACAAAGATTAGGTAATTGAGAACTTAAGAGGAGATTGTGAGGAAATGTTTCATTGACAACGTTTAAGACAACATTAGCTTTCCAATGGTTAATCATTCTAAGCGATAAAGCGCAATAAGCATAAGATTGTCATTGGAGCGTATGTCAATCCAATCATCCATGTTACCTACCGAGCTTGATTGAACTTCCCTCCCGAAACTGCGGTTCATTTTTTCATTTCACAAACGAGTTTTCAGAACTATACTGTGTTTTCTGTATTTATAGTTTGGAACTCTTTTCTCTGACGACCACAAACTGTCGAGAATGAATGCTAGATATGACACAAATACAGGCTAATGTTTACTGTAGTTTCAACGTTTTTTCTGCATAATATTTCACAAAACAAAGAAAAATCGATGAAACTTTCGTTAATATGAAATGTTAGAAGAAAGCAAAGAAGAATGCAAATGGTTTTTGTGCACCGCTCACGAGGGAATCAAACGAGAAGTGAAGTGTTCAATTGACATACTCACGTACTCACGCATAATGCATATGCTAATTTTGAATACTTCATGAATATTGTCGATTGCGTGTCAAGCGAAATATATTGTTTTCATTATCATTTGTTTTTTGTCACGTACTCTCTACTTCTGCCCATGATCCCTACAACATACACATCGAATGTGGGCGGGACTAACGCGGTATGGCTGCCACTGCCTCTTGGCTCACCAGTATATTCGCGGTTTCGTCCGGAACATATACGAGCTCTCCAATTCTGTGATAATGGCTGTCCCACCAGAGACTATCAAGAAGATCGAAGATGGTTATGAGAAACTTCAGGTCAGTTACCTTCTTTTTGAAATTTGTTTGCTCTAGTTTCGATTCGTGAAAGATCATTTGACCGTTTTATGAGCGGCTTATCAGCCAGAATTACGAATTTAACCTATCGCGCAGAATGCGAATCTGATTTTTTGCTCTGAACTTCTACAGTTCAATGTGTGAATTTCATTTTTGTTGTACCCGAATAGTGAGATCCGGAATACCTGAGAATAGAATGACAGTAATTTTTTTTTCTGAGCGCTATTGGCGATGTGTCAAAAACTTTTGAATTCGAAATTGTTCGTTGACGAGTTTAATTTTATTTTTTAATTGTTCTGCAATTGGCATTGTTGGCTTAAGTATTGATGTTCCTGTTCTGGATGAACATGAAATTCATTCTGACTAGTGGTGTGAACGCATTATCAATACATTGAATAGAGGCGATTATTCGTCATTTCGAGTTTAGTTTTTTTTTTGTAACAACGACATGCGCATGCTGCCACTGACATGTTAAGTATTGATTGTAAACCTAAATGGCCTTTACTCTCTTATATGTTGGTTTCGAAATCTGGCATTTTCAACTCCAAACATCTGTCGGTGTGGAGCTTGCAGTTGTGTGTTTAGACGAAGGCTTTTTAGCGTATATTGAAGATGAAAAGTTAGATTCTTGCGGCATTGCTCATCAAATATATATTTATGTATCACAGCTGGACTAATAATCATTGGTCGATTATGAAGTTTTTCTTAAAAAAGCTTTCAAAATGAGTTGTCTTGGAAACGGATGTATTCATCCTAATATACAACTAATTCGATAAAATGTCCACTCCATAATCTGTGACGAGTTTTTGTTTGGTAGTAGATAGGAAATAATTAATGTTTTGTCGTCATTGTAATGACTACATCATGGGAAAAAAAACATTACATTGTTTTGTTTTCAAAACAATGTTTATGGGAAGTTTTTTTATAATTCTACAATTTTATAGAATGCTAAGGACTGCCACTCGCTCGTGAAAAAGTATCTCACCAAGGAAGTCGTTGAACAACTCAAGGATAAGAAGACTGCTCTTGGAGCTACTCTCCTTGATGTTATTCAATCTGGTTTGCCATCATCATATCGTTCCAATATGGAACAATGCTTTTACAGGAGTTGCCAACCTTGATTCCGGAGTCGGTGTTTACGCACCTGATGCTGAGTCCTATACTCTCTTCAAGCCACTCTTTGATCCCCTGATCGAAGTGAGTTTCAGAGCTGGATATTTTAAATATTCTATTCATATTCTAGGATTACCACAACGGCTTCTCTGCCGACCAAGTTCAACCAGCTACTGATCTTGGAGAGGGCAAGACTGCCGATTTAGTCGATCTTGACCCTGAAGGCAAATACATCAACTCCACCCGTATTAGGTGAGTCAAGTTCAGTAAATGAACATGAGAGTGAGGAATTGCTTATAGATGTGGACGCTCTCTTGCCGGATACCCATTCAACCCCTGCTTGACCGAGGCCAACTACCTCGAGATGGAAGGTAGTTTTGAACCTTATGAACGTAATGAAATCAAATTCTTATAGCCACAGTCAAGAAAGTTTTTGATAACATTACCGATTCCGAGCTTGAAGGAAGCTATTATCCTCTCGATGGAATGACCAAGGAAGTCCAAAACCAACTTATCAAGGATCACTTCCTCTTCAAGGAGGGAGATCGGTGAGTAACATAGCTTGAGTTAGTTTTTGGAGCTCTAATTGCTTCCAGTTTCCTTCAAGAGGCCAATGCTTGCCGATACTGGCCCAAGGGACGTGGGATCTTCCACAACAAGCAAAAGACTTTCCTCGTCTGGTGCAATGAAGAAGATCACCTCCGTATCATCTCCATGCA
>CALQYR020007443.1:83525-126138 GCA_943334845.2 Auanema sp. JU1783 | reverse complement strand
TTTGTTTTACATTCCGATACCTTCTGTCCATTCTTGATCGTTCCGCTATTCCACTTAATTTACATATTTCCCGTCATTCACGTCCTTCACGTAGAAAAACTTTTCACGTAATCACGGCAATTGTTCTAGATTCACGTATCCACGCATTCATCCAGTCAGTTTTTATTTTTATTTAATGCATGTAGTGACCGGTTGATTTTGCGCTCCGATACCGTTGAGTTAAACGCGTCGCGTGTCATGCTCGTCAAGACGTTTGATCAACAGAGATGGTAGATGCTGATAAATAGTTTTTTTTTATATTTCTCCTCATATTGTTCGAAAAGTTTATTTCTTTTTGTAAAAAAAATGTTCGAGTATAGATGAAAGTCTTCATCGGTGCTTCATATGTAATATGATTTTAGTTTCTTTCTAAATTTTTTCTTCACTATTACTAGAGTGTTGAAGAAGTGTGTTATTAGTATAAAGTTATTGTTTATAAAGCTGTAGAGAATAGTTTAAAGCCTAATACTGGCTATCAGCCCTGTAGGCTGGATTAACAAATTGGTGTTGTTGTTGGCTGGTGACAGTAGTAGCTGCATGAAGTGACTGACTTACTTGTAGGCCAGCTTGTCTGTAATTTGAAAATATAAAAAACGGTTCATTTCCCAAATTGGTGAACCTTGAGAGTGTATTATCGTAGCCAATTAGGAGTCCTTGAGGATTAAATCTCCAGTCCTAAAAGCATGTTTACATTCGAAGGAATGAGAAGATATGAACATAGGCGTCGCATGCATAGTTAATATTTTATTAAAGTAAATCATATCTCTGGAAGTATAACAAAAATCTTCGTTGACGAAATGCAGTAAATGGCAGAAGACAGCACCTGATGGGGGCCAAGATACACATTGTATGTTAAGAAGGCTAAAATCGGAAATAGAGGTGAACATGCTTTGGCATAAAGCAAAGAGAAAAGCAATTATGGAACATTTGATAAATGCTGGTTGCAACATATAAACAGCTTTGTAAACACAAAAATTCCTTGTCTTCAGAGGTTGGCAGTGAAAAATATTTTTTTGCAGATCATATTCAGGATCTCTTTGGGTATCCATTGCTGTGGCTTTGATTGCCAACAACAACACTCACATTGTATCCTTTTGTTGATGGGGCGTCAGAGACTTCTAAAACTTCGTTCATGCCATGAAGCCCGACGAAGAGTTTGTAAAGCCATGCTCCAATCAAGGCTCCAACGAATGGTCCCACAATTGGAATCCAGAAGTACCCATAGTTGTTGAAGCTGAAATTCCAAGAGTACTTTTTCATAAAATAATTTTTCTTTGAAAGTCACGGAAGTGTTGTAATACATCTTACACACAATCAAGCAGAAGTTCAATTCTTCCTAATATCAAACCAGTTTCATCTATTTTTGGTTATCAAATGATCTTTTACAACATTCTCTGTTCCGAGAATTTATTTTAAAAGTTTTTTCTCTCATTTTCAAAAATCAAAAGGTCGCATATGAATGATGTAGTTGAGTGATTGATGTATTGATTACCTGAAGACTTCCCATCCATATCCGGAACACAGACAGAACAGTCTTGGACCCAAATCTCTGGCTGGATTGATAGCAAATCCACCGTTAGCTCCGTAAGTCATGGCAACCTTAACAATCATTCAGATATTCTATTCTTTCAGTTTCTCTACCATGCTCATGATTCCACCAGCCAATGGGGGTACAAATGCAGATGGAATTTGATGTCTCTTATCAGTGATCAAACAAATCAAACCAGAGAGAATGGCAGTTCCAATAACCTATTAGAACAATCAAAATTATTCGAATTTCCTTTTTTTAGACTGACTTGATCTAAGAAACTTCCCCAAACGGACATATGTGCTGATGGGAAAGTTGTGAATAACCCAGCGGTAGCTTTGGACCCTGTCACATACCTTATACCCCCGTCGATTTTGTGTAAATCGTCTGCAAGAGGTGACATTGGAAAAGTACTTTGCAAAGAATTGTTACCATGATGTCCGAAATAGGTTACTGCAGACCCCAAATAAGCTCCGACAACTTGAGCAAACATATACATTGGCAACTGAAAAGTAAAGTTTCTACTGCTTTCACTAAGCCTATTGAAAGAATTACTTTCCAGAAAGGTACATTTCCCAGAAGCCATTGAGCAAAAGATATTGCAGGGTTCAGATGGGCACCTACAAATCATAACTTGTCTGTCATATTGGGATTGCATGGAAGTGATTGTGCAACGTCATGAACTTTTTGACGAGGAAACATATGGAAAATTTACCGGATATACTGGCAGCCAAAAAAACGGCGAACATGAATCCAATACCCCAAGCAATATGACAAGAAGTGGAGTTACCTCCAGCAGCTACGGCTGCTTGAACATTGGCAGAGTTACCAATCAACTGTAATAGACAGAATGAGATTGAACTGTATGAAAGAGCTTACAAGAAGAAAGAATGTCCCGATGCATTCTGCAAGCAATTCGCGGATGAATTTTTTGTCTTCAATACGGAAAACGGAGCCGAATTTCTCTCTCAAATCCTCCATTATCTGTAAAAGTGAATAAGGTACAAGGTAATTGATAAGTGATGTGAAGAAAACTGTTTAGATGTCGGATCGCTTGCAATGGATTAGGAAGGTCAATGCTATCATATTGTCATGTTTTGATGAGAAAAATTGTCAGTGAAGTGATGAAAATGAAATTTAGCAGCTTTGACCTTGTTACTCGGTAATCCCAGACTATGGCGAAACAGTTCGAGACAGCAATAATATTTCGAAATAAAAGGTAGAAATGCCGTGAATAGAGCAAGACTTCAAAGGAATGTTTTCAGAACTCTTAGATGCTGAGACACCGGAAGAGGAAAAGGAGCGATTTTCGATAAGTAACATGGCGTTTAGGAGAAGTTGCCCATGCAGAAAATGGCAAGTAACTTTCCTATTTTGCTCTGAGCACACAAAGAAAGAGTTATTAGGATCGAGGTGAACTTAGTGGATCAGATTGATTTCATTGATGTTTTGAAAGTTTGGAAAAACATAATGGCATAGTCGTTATTGATGTTTATGAGATGAGAGCAGACGAATGGTTTTCCCACACATCGTAAATATATGCATATAGTTAGTTTGTGTGGGATCGAGTACTATATTCACACAAACGAAGATTGTCAAAGTTTCTGACTGAGGTCTGATTGAGAGAAAGAGCATTATGTGCGCGGCCATTGAAGAATGAAAAATTTAAAATTCCAAATGGTTTTAAATAAATTTTGTACAAATTTGATGGGGAACTAGTCACCGAATTACAATATACGGTATATGATGATAGAGAGTGTGAGAGAGTTTTGGTAGAATGCTTCCTTAAATGGACAGTTAGCTGCGTGGAATGATAAAACCTGTTGTTTTAAGGCGTAAGGGACAAAAACCTTTTTTTCTACCTTAAGGGTCTCTGAAGGAACTGATATGATTATAAATGAAATGCTTTAATTTTAATAAGGTTGTTCAAACGTCTTCAGAGAGAGAGAGAGAGAGAGAGTTGATGTCTTACTAAAAGATTGCGAGTTAATTCAGAACTGCGCATGACTTCCCACTTCTAACACAAGAGAATTGAGTTCAATTACGTCTTTTGGACAGTTCGTCGAACCTCGCTCTCGTTAACATATGTGACTCATCTTAACTTAATCATTTTCTCTGAAAATTTACATTCAAAAACGGAATTTGAAACTCGTAAATGCGCATTGCATCCATCTAATTCCAATCAAAATACAACGAGAGCATCTCTTATTTAACGAATAGCTATCAGGAAGCGAATATGAGACACGATTACTTGTTTTGAGGTCGGAGCTCTTAAATTCAAATAATAACTGGAACTTGTTTAAGAACCATTTGTCTCTCTGAGCCGAAATTGTTCAGAATGAACGGACAACAATGAAATTCTTGGGTTTTTCGGTCTTTTCTCCATTCGTTCAAGTATAGAAGGTACATCTATTCGAAACTTCATACTTAATTAGAATCAAAGAAAAAATCATCTTCAACCACATATTTCGTGTGTTTCTTGATCACATACATCTACAAGTGTTCGCGTTTACCTTTTTTTATTCCCTTTACTCTATTGAGAACCGGTTAGTTAATGAAATTGACAACAAGTAGGAACATTTACTGCAAAAAATTAGCATATGATCTAATTTGCCCACGACAAGCTCTCAACTCACGCACTTCTCATTTTCATAGTCGCATGCGTCAGACTCGGTTGATTTGTTGCCGACTGGTAAGATTATAATTCAAATTCATACGTAGTATTACGTTGAGCAGAGAACGGTCACTAGATAACTTTTAATTGAATGAAGAGAAACAAAAAGAGAACTGTCGGAATATGAACGTCCACATATCTTTTATAGTCGGACCAATGGTTCAACGGTCCGTTGTATTCCGGGAATGTAGTTAAACATGAAAATTGCAAAAGAAGACTATCAAAACTTGGTCAAATAAACGGAGCAATTTCGAACAGGGAAGGTAAAACTATAAAATTATATTATTTTTACGCTTACTTTATTTGATTAAAGCAGAGTTGATCTGATGGATTGGAATAACAGCTGGACGAACACTAATATAGTATAGAAAGTAATTCTGTTGCGGTTGTCTTCCATGATTCGCGTGCCAGAAAAAAGTTTTCTGACAAGCAGCACCTGAAACCTCTTGTACAACGTGATCGTTATTGTTCAATGAGAATGAAAAAGCGCGAATTGCTGTGTTCGTGGTAACTAACTTACAATGAAGTATAAGCCATTGGAGTGTAATAACGAAGTTAAGTTCGGTAAGAACCGATGAGAGATGAAAGCGAGTTTTCGGGCTATCCTCGATCGTCTGCAACAACATGGACATGAGACTAATTAATGAAATAGCAGGTTCAATTTGCGAAACTCACAATCTTGATCAATTTGGTAGCTTCGAAGGATGCTTCTAAAAACAGTTAAGCATCGAGATAAAATGGAGAAGCAGAAGACCAACTGAACGTTGGAAGAAATAGTCGTGTAGGTTTTCTTTTCAACTAGTATGTGTTCAGTGATGAGTAAAATTCGCATAAATCTGTGAAGTTGATCAGGACCCAATCTTTTTCAGTTTTCAAAGAGCGAAAATACCGAAAAGATCTATTCCCGATATTTTTTTTTCTGGATTGAAAATACGACTCCGTAAAAACTGTATAGATTAAGTCCTGATATTATTTTTTCATGGATTGAAACCGCGACTCCGTAAAAACTGTATAGATTGACTTCTGATCTTCTTCTAAATGTTTCATGAAGTAAAAATACGACTCCGTGAAAACTGAAAAGATTGACTCCTGATCATCTTCACAGTTTTCTATATAATACCCCTCGTAGAATCAGGAGTCGATCTTTTCAGTTTTCACGGAGTCCAATTTCAATTTCAGACTCCCCTCTATTCTCGATTGAGTTTCATTTCATTCACTTTGCAGATCCTCCAGGAGCGTCGTTAACTATACCGCTCTAACTATGAGTTCCTATTATATGCTGAATAAGGAACCACTCGGCTTGAATGTTCCTGGTCGGATGTTCAAGATACTCACCCTATTTGCTATCACGGCTCTCCTTGGGTTCCTATTCTTCAACCAGAAGTCAGTAGCTTCGAACTTTGATTCATCGGATAAATCAACTAGCCCCGTATATTCTGTAGTATGTTCTACTTCTCAAACTGCGGTGGAAGAACAACGTATTCCTGCTCCCGTTCTGCTCGACTCTTCTGACCCAACGTTTGCATTCACCTTCGCTGTAAGGAGAAATATCGATAAGTTGCTTTCTGGTTCGTGTTTACTGTTCATATTCGTTTTATTTTCTTATTTACTTCAGGGAAGATCACTGGATCAAATATTAAGCCTTTTGGAAGTATCTACGAACAGTTTAAGGTTATTGATTTTTCAGACAATTTGAACATTTTTTCGATTTTAGGTCGCTCATGCTTTGAAGCTTGCAAGTTGTGAGAACCCTAAAGGAATGAGTACAGTACTGATGAACATGATGTGCTATTTGTACGATGAAGAGAAGTTCCTTGGAGAGAACAACAATATCGCTTCTACCTGGTGGAGTAACAGGTGAGCTTTTACTAATCTTTTCTAATTCTGTTTTACTCCAGTGCATGCAATTTCCGCAACGCCCTTCCCTCTCATAGAGATGTCGAGAAGAATATGCCTTTTGGAGTAAACCACATTGCTGTTATTAGAAATCCATTCAGTCGTTTCGTTTCTGCTTATCTCAACAAATGTGTAGTGTGAGTTTCACTTTTGAAAGTACTTCTTATCGTTTATTTCCAGAGAGGTTAATCAAGGAATCCATGGTGGATGTTACAACTGTTCCACAGCGGAAGAACCAAACTGTATCATTGAAAACGTGTATGAGAGATTGACAACAGAAAACATTGACAAAAAAATGAATCGTAAAACTCCTTATTATTATGAAACATACCATTTCGCTCCACAAACCTGGTAGGTCATTCGCGTTTGAAACAATCTTGATGTTGCTTTTTAGGGTTTGCCAGATGAAAGAGATCTATAAGTCGACAGCCTTTATTCGCTACGCTGATTTCGGTTCAGGAAAGAGAGAGATGTACTCGAATATCGTTTCTACGTTGAGAGCCTTCAATGTCCCAACAAGGAACGTAGATTACATTGAGAAATCTTTTGAATGTGAGTGTTCTTATCTTGTTTCTTTATCCAATCCGCGTTGTTTTAGCTCAACATAAGACTTGGCATGCCACTCGCTCAATGGACGAACGTGATAAGCTCATTGATAACATATTATCAAACAGAACCTTATATGACATGCTAATGGATATTTACAAACATGATTTTGATATTTTCGAGTTCAGCCCACCATCCTTCAAAGATAGAACAACTCGGTCAGCTGTTAAGAAAGTCTAATAGCTGCTTCTAACTATGTCAAATTTACCTCATATTGAGATGGTTTCGACAATAAGTTGATGCGCTGACTTCTTAGATTAGCTCCCAGTTAATCATCTCATGTAAATTATAATTATAATTAAACTTTCATTTCAATGTCACCAATATTGTCTGTGCCCGTAATTGTATTTGCTTATACAAAGGACGAGTATCTCCTACAACGATATGCAAGCACAAACCCCCTCATACCAATTTGTTTACCTTTATTGCATGTTCTTTATGCGACCTTTCCTGGAGATAATCCCAACCTCCCAGCTTGTGCATCATATGTCACTATTGATTCATTCTAAACAGAGCGTTCGTTTCATTTTTTATAAAAGATAGTATCTTCACATTCATGTATTGTCATTTGTCGTCGATTGCTCATCCCATACCCTTTCACCAAGCCGACCTGAGTTCATTCACGGTTGGTTCATAACAACGATTGTTCGCGTGCTATCTTTTAAAAATGAACTGAAAGGTTCGATAGACGTAAATCGTTGAGCAATGAAACGAAATATCATTTTAAACTTTTAAAAGTATAATCGTCATGCTTGTTCAACGGAATCTATTTGCGTCTTCTGCAAAAGGTTTATTCGAATTTTTAATGCTCATAATATTAATTTAATATATCCATGGTTTTGCTGGTCGATTAAAGATTAATTGGTTTAATGAACCTTTGTACTTCGCTTGATTTTATTTCCTAATTTCATAACTATCTCGGAACTTATGATTTTTATTAAACATAAAAGGTTTTGTTTTATAAGTTTTATTGCAGTGAAAGAGTCCCGCCGCGAATTCCTTGGACGACACGGCTTCGTACGCAATAGAGCATACTACCGTAACCTCGTGCGGAACACAGGCAAGTGAAATCCCCAAAACTTGCTGTTTTTAGGGAAAAATGCATTTCAATTTCTGTTTGAATGCGTTATAACGTTTTAATTTTTTTATACAATAATATTTATTTCAGTCGTTCTTGTAAATATTGTAAATCTAATGTATCTATTTTTTTTGTTTGGCTTCGTTACATCTCAATTTGTACCTCAACCTACTAGGCCTATCGACTTATGGAATCCTTTTGGGACAACGACCACCATAAGGCCCAACGGACAGGTAACTTTTTGAAATAATTAGTTTTGTTATTTTACTCGTTTTAAGACTTTATCCAAAGATGAGGTCATTGTGAGGTTGCCTATCGGCGATGTATTGGGTAAAGCCGTCTTGCTCCCTAATCTGCCATGGACACCTACTCAAGACTTTAGTGAGCAGATCCCAAGAGATCGAATGCCAATGGAACCAAATCCACTGCTTCCGAAAAACAATGTTACCATCTTCACTTTTCTCGGATTACCGTATGCAGAGCCTCCTGTAGCCAACAGGAGATTTAAGGTAAGCTTAAATTTTCAACATGGATAACTGAATATTCTCGTTTAAGCCTCCTCAACAGCTTGTTCAACTACCTGGAGCTTCACCTTATCTTGCGTTCAAATATGGTGCATCTTGCGGACAAGATGTTGAAGGCCGTCCACAGGCTGCTCCCTATCCAACAGAGTCGAAGACTGAGGCTGTTAATGATCCTTATCCTTTTATGGTTGATGAAAACTGTTTGTTCTTGAACATTTTCACTCCTGATGTAAGTTGGAATAGTAATGGTTGTTATCATGATCTTTTTCTTCAGGTATCAAAAGTATCTGGCATGGTATACCCAGTGGTCGTTTTCTTCCATGGCGGCAACTTTCAAACTGGTTCCGCAAGTGAATGGCCAGCGCATGGTCTGGCTTCTCGGGGAATGGTTGTAGTTACGGTCAATTACAGGCTTGGAGCTTTCGGTTAGTTTCTATACATTAGTGGGATTAATCGGCACAGTAGCATCTTTTCACCTCCTTTGATTTGAAAACCACAATCTGTGCCAATAGTAATTAACTTCCTTACCCCCGTTTTCTTCATGTGTCGATAATGGTCATAAAAAAGTTTAACAATCTATATTTACAGGTTTTCTGAGCTTGGGCGATTCTGAGTCTGGAAATTATGGATTACTGGATCAAAAGCTCGCTCTGGAATGGGTTAGGGACCATATAGCATCTTTCGGAGGAGATCCTCAAGCTGTTACGATCATGGGACATGATGCTGGAGCTGTTTCTGTAGGCTTGCACATGCTGTCTCCATTCTCTAAAAGTAAGTCACTGTTGTCTATTTTTTAAGCTAAATTTCACTGTTTTAGATCTATTCCGTTCTGCTGTGGCAATGTCCGGCGCTGAAGTATCTTATCATTCGACTATTGGCAAACCAGCTTTAGCTTTCAATAATACTATCAAGTTAGGAAGATACCTTGGTTGTGTCAGCACTATACCTCAACATGTATGGGACTGCATTCAAACTAGGTCTACTAATGATATAGTGAGAGCTACTACAACGATTCCCATCGAGTAAGTTTCCGTAAAAATGAATTTTAATGTCAGTGTTTTCTTAGATACAACAGATACATGTTCTTACCGTCTCTGGATGGAAAAATTATCCCAGGAAATCCACTGTACATTCTCAATAATGCTCCGACCGGGCAGACCAGCGTCATCAGTCCTGTGCCGATACTCATAGGAATGAACGCACAAGATGGGAGCGAAGTCATTCTGGAAGATAGGAAACTTGGAGAATTCAATAATTTTAACAATGTGGATTACCAATACATGAAGAGCTTCGCTCTGGAGTACAGTTTTCGACATAACTACTCGATGAATCGTGAAGCGATAACTGAAGCAATGATTGATCGATACACCTACTGGCCTGACCCATCGGCTGATTGGCAAATACGAGAGAAATTCATTGAAATGACCACTGATTGCTACTACACTTCGCCTATAGCCCTCTCTGCACATCTGCATTCAGCTTCTGGTTCGAGAACCTGGATGTATGTCAATAACTACAACTTTTCAAGAGGGAACGAGAACTTCAGATTCATCTATGACTGGATGGGTATGTTGCGAGCTTGAAACTTTTTTCAAACGAAACATTTTCAGGTGCTTGTAGGGAGTGCGATTTGTTCCTTATGTTTGGTTATGCGTTCATGCCATCTGAGTTAAGACCCTATCATATGCAGAATGTTTCTTTTACCGAGCATGATAGAAATGCGAGCCAAGTATTCTCAAACTTCATTAGGCGCTTTGTTACTCATCAGTATGTTGTTGAACGCTAACAGTTCCTCAGTTTAACATTTCAGAAACCCTAACTTCCTTAGTGATGGAACTTGGTCTGACTTCCAACCTCGCGCGCATTGGTATTTGAACTTTAACTATACTCACTGGTCGGAAATGACTGTCCCAGGGATTTTAATGAGAGACTATCGATACGAATTTGTTTCCTTCTGGAATAACTATATTCCTGCGCTAGTTAATTATATGACAACTACTTTCCCGCCGTCAGAAGTGAGAGTGAGGAATGAGTTGATCTTGTTTAAATGGATAGTTGGAATCATTGCCGTATTGCTTATGATTGTAGTAGTTATCGCGGGTACCTTCTCATATCTGTACTGTGAGAGATCTTATGGTTTGGAAGAGACGAGAGATCGATATCACTTAGTAGAGTATCCAAGTCAGTTTGGTACTCCACATATCTAATCATACGAGTTAATTTGTTAATAATGCATCTCAGAATTATAACTATGCTTTACATTGTTGATACTAACATAATTCTTATATTGTATATAATACTAACAACGATTGAGGCTTCGCCTCTTTTTTTTTATTTCTTGTTTTTGCTCTTCTACTGGTTTTGACCAGTTCTTATCTTATGATTTTATTACGTTAACATACCTCTTTGCTCAACATATCTGTTCTTTCAGTTGGGGATAATGGCTCCTAATACGAAAGCCGTGGAAAAGAAGAAGGTCGCTAAGGCCGTCGACGCCAAGAAGAAGGTCGCTAAGGGACTTCAGACCGTTCACAAGAAGAAGGTCCGTACCTCCGTACACTTCCGTCGCCCTAAGACCCTCACTACCGCCCGTGTTCCACGGTATGGTTACATTCCGCTGTGCCTATCATAGAATTTTTTTCAGTTACCCACGTAAGAGCGCTCCAGGACGCAACAAGTTGGATGCTTTCGCCATCGTCAAGCACCCTTTGACCACTGAGTCCGCCATGAAGAAGATTGAAGATCACAACACCCTTGTCTTCATCGTTGACGTTAACGCTAACAAGCATCAAATCAGAGCCGCTGTTAAGAAGCTTTACAACATCGATGTTGAGAAGATCAACACCCTCATCACTCCTCTTCTCCAAAAGAAGGCTTACGTCAGACTTACCCCTGACTACGATGCCTTGGATGTTGCCAACAAGATCGGAATCATCTAAACGTTGTTGTTACATATAAATTGTTATCGCTATTTCTTTTATTGTTCTACTGGTTAGATCAACAGTTCTATCTTGAAAGTTACAATTAAAGCAGTACATGACCTGTCTAGATATGAATGATGAAACGGGGTGTGAAATTCGAGCTGAGTTAAGGGAGAGATACTTGCGGTTTATGGCAAACATTTCCGGGAAAGAGGTTCTAACTGCAGATGCAATGACGAGTTCAATATCATGATACAGGCCAAGCTGAACATGTTCGAGAAAACTTCTGTTAGTGGTACCTTTGTAGCGATGCAAGCTGATGGTGGTCATTACATTGTAGATAATCTTGCGACACCCATAGGAGTTCATAAATCGGCTGTCTTGAGGTTAGTATAGCAGTGTTTATCCCTATTTTTTTAAATTTCAGAACCAAAGATACGGTCTACCTTTCTGTAAATATGAATGATCTCAAATAACGCGAAGAAATAAACCATTGATTATTTTGATTTGTTTTGTACCACAGAGGATGATAACCCCAATTCTTGGACATGCGTATCGTTCAAGCCTATCTGAATCATTCAGATAATGAATCGGATGTATGAATGCTTTCTGCGGAAGTATGCTTGGCTTTTAGATATTTATGCTATCGATTATTACGTCTCTGATAATTGGTCCAAAGTACCCATAGCTTGGCGGAATGCCTTGTGTGCCCTCGAAGTAAGTGGACATACTTGCCCTTTTCTTTTTCATCCCTGATTTTAGTCCACTGATTGGGTTAAGATTTTGACAGCGGACTCGGAATTGGGAATGCAACTACCTGATGATTTCATTCAGTTCATGAGAGATGCAAAAGAACTAAGTTTGAACCGTGACCACACCAATTCTTTAACTGAGCTAGCCAGTTCATTGGGGTTGAAAGAAGTATCTTACATGTGTCACGTCCAAGGTTCAAGCTAATATTCTAGATACCTGAAGATTGCGTACCAGCGATATCAAACAATAATATTCTACGCTACAAGATAAAAAGAAAAAAACAGCATGAAATTGAACAGATCATAGCAGTCTTGCGTCTTCTACATGAAAGTAACTGAAATATACTTGTGTGGGCTATTGTTTCCTTGCAGGCTCCAGTTATGAGGCTGTTCTTGATATTGGGGCTGGACTTGGACATCTATCTAGGATGGTAGCCTGTTTCTTTCCGCACCTCACAATAGGAACAGTTGAAGGAAATCAAAATGTTAGCTCCATAGTCTTCCAGATTCTGAAAGAGTTTTGCAGCTTGTAGAGACTGCTTCCACGCTAGATGACGTCTTTCGTAGAAAACTTGGAGATTCTTTCGCTGCTCCTCAACGAAAAATACAGTTCATTCGAGCAGAAGATGAAAGTTCCGATGCGATTACTCTTGAAAAAACGGAAAGTAAGTATTGTGAGACTGTGTTCAGTAGTTAGCCAAGAGATGCACAACCGTTCAACTTCAATTGAAATGAGAAAAATAAAATAAGGGTTTCATTTTTCAAATTCATGGGGAATGGAGCGGTTGTGCATTGAACTGATTGAATCTAACATATGTCTGTTTACAGACTCGAGGAAACAATTGTTATTGGGTCTTCATGCTTGTGGTGACTTGTCTTCCTTGATCATCAAATCATTTGTTGCCGAAGAAGACGTTTCAGCTCTTGTTCTTTTCAGTTGTTGCTTCCACAAAATTAATGGCGGTTTGGATAACATCTATCACCAAGAATACTCTGTAACGTTATGAGGACAATGCAAAATAATGTTTTTTTTCAGGAAAGGTCAGAAGCTTCCAAAGGGTTTCCATTGAGCCAGGAGTACGGACAAATCAAGGTGTCCTATACGGCTCGGGAGTTGGCCTGCCATGCTAAAGAGCAACTTGTGGAAGAATTGCTTGCGAAGGTAAGTTAAGCTTACATATTGAAGAGATTCTCAGTTTACAGCCCGACTATCCTTTCTCGCAACGCTGTTATAGAGCTTTGCTTGAATACGCACTTCAAAAGGTTGGAGCTGAAGCCCACGGTCATGTCAAATCTGTTAAGATGTCTCCTGAGCTTAGCTTCAACACCTTTCTCAGTAAAGGTTTAGCTAACAATACTGACTTACGAGCAAAAGTTGAACAAGAGGTACGGTTACCACTGGTCTGCGTCTCAAAAATGCAATATTCCTTCTAGATTTTGGAAACAAACGAGTTCAATGACCTTCTCTCGAACATGCCAAGCGATGGGAAGAAGATTTTCATCATCAATTGTCTCCGTACTTTGATAGCACCTGTAGTGGAGGCCCTCATTATTAAAGATAGGATTAGATATATAGAAGAAAGTGGCTTCACTGCTTATGCATATCCCATCTTCGACCCTTTATTATCCCCTAGAAATATTGTTATTGTTGGTACGAAATGAAACTTTATTCGGCGCTGTTCTGAAATACACCCCACACTTTAGGCTCCGCCCACAAGACTGTGCGCGTATGGGTTACTTTGCGTACAATATTAGCAAAATCGTATTCTCGGTACTGGGGGGATACCCCCCAGAATCCCGGTTTAGGAAGGTAATCCTTGGGTTGGTTTTACAGATACTTCCTGTCGAAAATATTGTTTCGACATATGTTGTAAAGGAATTACGGAGGGGTGTATAACGGAACAGAGCCCTTTATTCATGGTTCATATGTTTACAGCATCATATATAGTCCCAAGCGTGTTTACCTTAACAACTCATAATGCTTATTGTAACTCTTTTCCAGGCCACTTATGAAATGGTTCAGCAGATCATTGAGAAGGTCGAAGTTGACTTTCCCTTTGAGCCATATGAATGCCAGAAAGCCTACATGCAGAAAGTAATCCAGGCTTTGAATCTCGTATGATCATCAAATGATTTATTTATAAAAAGAAGTTTTTGTTAAGAAATGTGATGCTGCCCTCGAGTCTCCTACCGGTACGGGTAAAACCTTATCCTTGCTTTGTTCCACTTTAGCCTGGGTCCAACAGCAAAAAAGTACTGTTGCACCGACGCTCCAACAAGTGATTGCAATGGCTAACGGTATATTCCCTATCCCTATAGAAGATTAAAACTGATGGCGGATGTTTAGAGATACCGGGCGGACCTTCTAAGACTTCTTTAGCTCCTAAAATCTATTACTCATCTAGAACTCACAGTCAACTCACACAAGTAGTTAGAGAACTTAACAAAACAGTTTATAAGAAGTGAGAAGCTCAGTCGCTACTGATATCATTTGATTTCCTTAAGTGTCCCGACTTCCATATTGGCTTCGAGAGATTTGCTATGTGTTAACAATGTAGTCAAAAAGGAGAAAGATAGTCAGCTCAGGGTTTGTTGAAAATCGTACACCTTCAACAGTTATCCATTGTAGTCCGTCATGTGTCGGAGCTTAGTACAAAAGCATGCGTGCTATTATTATAATCAGTTAGACAGTGAGACGAACCAAGTCTTCTTGTGTAATGTCAGCTTTCAGAATGTGATTCAACAACTTTGCAAGGCATGTACGGGGAATCTGGAGAGGTGTTAGATATTGAAGACCTAGTAACAACTGCCAAAAAGCACAAGTGAGCTCTCCTCTCTTACATCTTAGCTATTTTAACATTCAGTCACTGTCCTTTCTATCGTGCAAGGCAAATGACCGAGTCAGCCGAGCTCATACTTCTGCCATACAATTATTTGATCAGTCCCGAGCTTCGAAGACGATATGATGTCGATTTGAAAGGAAGTATAGTAATCTTTGATGAAGCTCACAATTTGGTATTTAAATCTCATCGTTCTGTTCTTATAACCCACTTTTATCTAAGGAATCCATCTGTGAAGAATCAACGTCTATTGAGTTTTCAACTACTGATATAGCCTTAGCTGCTCGAGAATTGAAAAGAGCAATAGAGATACTACAAGAGAAAACTGAAGAGACGCGAACGGAACTGGTAAGTTAGAAGAAAGAAATTTAAAAACGTTTATATGGTCAGGATCTTGGAAATCAAGCCTTCTCAAGTGGAGTGATAGAAGCCACTAAAGCCGCGAATGAGCCCGTTTTCGAGATTGGAGTTGCTTGCCGGGTGTTCGGTACTTCAATTTGCCAGCCAAAATTTCAATCTTTTCTCAGAAATGTTGGGATGCCTCGAGAAAGTAATTTTCGATTCTTATGAGACGGACAAGACCTGCCAGACGTTCAAACAGTTCGAGGGAAAAGTATACAAAGGAAGTTTCCTATTGGAACTGTTTCAAACTGCTGAGTTCGGTTATGACAAAGCAGGCGAGATATGTCATTTGTTAGCAAAGGCCTCTGATTTGCTAACTGAAACAGGTATTTTGAACCTGTGATAAGGGAACCAACTGAAGTTCAGGTGAAGCCGAAGGCTCTTCTTTCCGTGAAAGAGGAACGTATCTGCAAAGGCTCAGTACAGTCATCTCCACCATCTACTGTAGTCAATCTCAACAGATGGTTGAAGCTTCAACAGAAGACAATAAAGTGGTAAGTTGAGCTGGGGAAATCCAAGCCTCCGATATTGATAATCTAAAATGGTTTTTTCCTAGAAATATTCTTCGGCTGAAAAAGTTTTCGACAAGTTCAAATTGTTTTTACAGAAAGTAGTCAAAGACGGAGAAGATACAAAAGTTTTTTCATATTTTTTTCTTGTATTCAGCTTTTTTTTTAGATAAAAATCAGTTACTGGTGTTTCTCCGCCAGCTTATCCATGAAGTTGTTGAAAGCGCAGGGCGCTCGAAGTATAATCGTGACAAGTGGAACGTTATCCCCTCTTCAGCATTTCATGAGCAATATCGGACTGTATGTTTTTCAATTGTTAACCCCATCATGTTTTGTATTTTAGAGATTTTGGTTGTCAATTGGAAAATGTTCACGCAGCTCAATCGAATCAAGTTTTGACGGGAGTTATAAAGAGAGGTCCGGGACAAACACATTTTCTAAATGGAAACTTCGAACAAAGGTAGTTAAAATTGTTTTTCTGTTGAGATCCTAATTTACTTCTTTTTCTGTATATTTACCAAATATGTTTTCAGAACGTCTGAAGACTATCACATAGGTATTGGAGAGACACTATTACGTGTTGCTGCTGAAGTTCCCCAAGGTTTGATTCTTCATTTGAAAAAAAAATGTTGTTGTTAAAGGAGTGCTGGTGTTTTTTTCATCGTATGGTTTGATGAACCAAGTTCTGAAAATGCTTCAGTCGTTAGGGGAATTTGACGACAACTCTTATTATAAACGTATTGATGCAAAAAAGAAAATCCTCGTGGAGCCCCGAACTAGAGTGAGCTACCAGCACGTTTGCAATACGAGCTTTACTACTTACAGGACGAGTTAGATAAACTCAGACTCACATTCGACGAATTAGTTTCACATGGCCCAGGAGCTTTCTTATTTGGAGTTTGTAGGGGAAAAGTTTGTTTGTTGAAGTAGATGAAGTCTCTTCAGTCTTCTATTTTAGATTAGTGAAGGTATTGATTTTGCCGATGCATCATCCCGAGCTGTTGTTATTATTGGAATCCCTTATCCACCTCTCTTTGAACCGCGAGTTATTTTAAAAAAATGTTTTCTTGCTGAACAGAGGGCGAAAGATCCTAAGGTTCCAAAGATTGTACTTCCATGTCCTTTAATCGATTACTTCTAAAGGCTCCTCATCCTGACATGTGGTATCAAACAGAAGGCTTCAGAGCTGTTAATCAAGCCATAGGAAGAGTTTTGCGACATGCAAACGACTTCGGTTCCGTGATTCTCCTCGATTGCAGGTAAGCAAGTCTTGAAAACTGGGCCAAAGTGAAGCTTGAGGTTCGCAACCTGTGATCGAACGTATTTCCCCGCCTGGTTAAGACCAGGGTTCCGCACTTATGAAAAGTTTGAAGACTTCGACAAACGTCTGCGAAGTTTCTTTGGTGAAAGACATGTGGAAGTTCAGGTGATTAGCAGAGGGTTTCAATGTTCATCTTTCAATACATCACTACCCAGAAGTCACAATCAACTCTCCTTTCGAAACTAATACAGCCGTTAAAGAAAAAGGCGACAAGGAAAACTATTAGAGTCCAAGAAGACGAGTAAGATAATACACCATAGTTCTCTCACTCCTTTCTTTTTTTAAAGTCAAAAATTGACGTTCGACGAACCAAGCGAAGAGTTGACGAAGTATACAAGCTTGCAACCAACACCATCGGGACCAACTTCATTGGAGAATTTAGATGTAAAATTGTGAATGCAGTGAATATTATAATTCGGTATCTCTTAAGGATTATGAGCCGGGCCATTCGGAACGTAATTTGAATAATAAGAAGAAAGATCTCGTCCCCACGACTTTTGGCTCCGTCTCGCTCTCTGCATCAGCAGTACCTTCTGTGCCTCCTCGTAAAAGGTTTAAGCTATTGGTGAGTCCCCGAGTCTTCTTGAGAAATTAATAGTTTTGCTAATGAGGGGGAGGGGAGAGAGAGAAAGCTGAATGAGAATTAGGGGTGTTCGGGATTAGAAAGCAATGAGAAAGTCTTATTAATATCTTTGTTCTTCCATTTACATTACTATCGTCGAAAAATGTGAATCGATTGATATATACCAGTAAAGCTTATTGATCTTCATAAGGAATAAGGGGGTGGCGGATCCCTCATTAAAGCCGAAATTATGTCGTCATCATGATGAACTCTGAAGTAAAGGTTTGAAGGAATGAAAGTTCACTCGAAGGTTCAAAACAGAAAAGAATAGCTGAATGAGAATTGTTCCTTTAACCTTAGCCGGGGTTGGAAAGAGACAATCTGCGAGTGTTCGTTCTTTTTGAATCGCTTTACCTCTTGTTCCTCATGATTGTGCTCATACTTTGTTCTAAGTATCTGTCCCGTAATACAGCTATTAGAGGTGTAGCCAGACATAAAACTGAATATGCTGTCATTTCAAGTGCCATAATTGACTCTTGGCTTTCCTAAAAAATAATTTTGTTCCCTTACACGACAATCTACGTACCTTTTTCCCTCTGCCATTCCATATTATACGTATGACAATGACCACAAATGACAAAAAGTTCAGGAAAATCCAGAACAAAGCTGTTACAGATTCTTCGAATTGCTTCCTTAAATGAGGTTCCTAAAAAGGTCAATAAGTACATGTTGAACTTTCAAGAGCAAGCTGTTTGAAACTGCTTGCTTTCCTCTCTAACACTCGTTGCCGAGATGTCTTTGTCTGTATGTAGTGCCAATAAGGGAAATCAAAGTTAAAGTACGATAGGTTAAGCACTCAACGTGCCAAATTGGCAATGACAGACCAAGTTTTGAATGAAGTAAAACTTACTGGTTGAGATCTTGTGAGCATGATGATATTTGTGATGTGGATAACAATATTTATGACCAAGAATACAGAGAGTAGTGCAAGATGGAAGGGAATAGCTAAAACTAGCGAGTCTGCCAAGCTGACCAAGAAAAAGTCAACAATTATCAGGAGAATGACCAATATCCATGTTGATACCAACAGCCGTGATGACTGCAGTCTGTAATTCTTTTTGTCAAAACTTCCAACTGAATTATCCTAATGAAGCTAGATGGAATGTCGCTCAAGCGTTTTCCTTTTTTTGGGGAAAACTTCAGTTTGAACCGAAAAAAAAGATCCATACCTGGTTAAATGATAATTACGCCTTGAAAGGGCATGCACAACCCCTATAGTGAGCAGAGTGAGCAAACTTAAGGTTGAGTTGAATAGGACGGCTGCTGTGCGAGCACTAAAAAACTCCAAAGAGTTGGTCAACCTGTCCTTCGATGTTGAAATCTGCAAAAAATGTTAATTATTAACTGTTTTGCAAAAATTTGTCATTCTGTAATCTCTGAGCCTCCCTTGCCCCCATATGTGAATGGAACTCCACGCGAACTTGGTTGTTAGAGTATATGATAGAGAGCAAGAGAGAGAGAGTGGACAACAAACTGAATGTTGATTATCCAGCAAAGCCCCGCAAGTAAATTCAAGTAACAGCTTTCCTGGTCACAAAAGTAGTGGCCTCGACGGAACCAATAACCTCAAATCATCCACGACCCTCTCCTGTTTTCGAATTCTTTTGCATTTTCTTCACATTTCCAAAGATGGAGCTATTGAAAGGGTCGAGAGAAGGGTTTGACGGGAAGCCGCAGCGCTATTTGGAGCGGAAGCTTGGAGAGCAACTCCCACACGAGGCTCATATCCTTCGTTGGGAGTCCTCAGGGCGAAGCTTCTGCTAAGTTTTTTCTGCTTCTTCTTCTCGGAAATGAGGACATGTTACTCGATTCGTTTCTCAACCGTTTCATGAAGCATCACTAGCTAGAACAAAGCCGTTTTGTTCGTGCTGTGTGAATAATTGAAGAGACTAGCTGTGATGTTTCTTACATAGTAATACTACGAAGATCTCAGAGATTTGCCTACGTTTGGAAAAGAAGAAAGTGATGAGGAAACAGAACACAAGTATGCTCTTCCTTCCTTGAACTTGATTTCGCTCTTGAAGTTTCGGTCTATTAGGCAAAAACTAGAGCTACGTTATTCGCTCGGTGACTTCATCCGGAAAAAAATTGAAAAGTAATGCTAACGGGAACTCATGTAGTTCCGCGCTACTCATTCAGTAGATGAAGATTTGGGGTTAATAATTGTCAATAAATAAAAGCTCACCAGTTTATAGTCCTCAGCAGGGTTCGAGCATGGTAAATAAGCTGCTAATGGTGGACTGAGATTAAAAAATATAACGACGACAGCAGTTATGCAGTTGCATAGCCATAGGTTTGAGCTAAGTAAACTGGTTGTCCCTTGAAGTCTACTGTCTGATGAAATGGCAACTAAGAGGAGGATGTTAAACCCGAATATAATTATAGCTAAGATGAATATTAACGCTGTGCCGAGCATCTCATGTCATTTGCTCTGAAAAAAGTTCCATTGGAGGTACAAAAAATTGGAGGCAGGTTTGAGACAATCGATTTCGAATGAGAAGAGAATGTTGAAATTAAATGGAAAATTACTCATGAAAACTAATATCAGAACCACAAGTGAGAAACTTGAAGGAAAGCTTGGAAAAAGGGCTAGTAACAGCCATAGTTACATACGAACCACATTGAGTGCTCGAAGATCCATGAAAGTCCCGCCTATCGATCATACGACTCCGCCTCTTTAGAAAGCTTGTTTAGGAGATGGGAGACTGATGTCATTAGATGTGTGCACACGTTTTTGATGAGTCTCCCACTTAGAGTACAGCATTTTCTAAAACGAAATATGAATTTGAGTGGCGGATTGACAATAAAGAATAAGGGCTTCTACGCGAAACTAACCCCCCTGTCGCTAATCGTTCTCCATGAATAACTTTTTTTTTCAGAAAAAAACAGCTTTCCTGCAGCAGACGAAGAATAATGACGTATCTGATTGTGCCTGTGATTGTGACAACTCAGATGATGCCAGGAAAGAACAGGAACCATCTCTAGAAAGGCCAGCTAAGCAGCTAAAATTAACGAATGAGCACTCGAAGTCCGCAATCTCTGAAAGTTCAGTTGGAATTCAGAAAGAGAACATGAACACATCTGTTCTATCTTCCATGATTGCTAAAAGGAAAATGAAAACTGTGACAGAAGCGGCTGCAAAGAATCCGGAGAACCCCAATGAGGTATATATTTCTTGACAAGAAGTTGGTACTCATTTGAGTTTACAGAGTTCTGTGCAGTACGTCTTGCCTCCTGACGTTCCGCAATGTTATCGAGCAGCTTGGGATTTAGGCCGTGAACAGTTTTCAGCTTTGGTAAGATAATTGTATTCCAAACTTCAATGCAGTCCATTTCTAGTTGAAAGAAACCAATTTATCCAGAGAAGTCACTCGTCTTCTATATGGTTTACGAGATCCCGAGAAGTTTGATGTGAATTTCCAGAAAGCAAAAGAACTGCTAATACCGTCTCATCCCAAGATTTTTATAGGTTAGTATTCTTTTCCATTTCAAGGAAATATGACATTCTCCTTCATTTCAGCTGTAGCAAAGTATTTGAAACCAAAATACAAGAAAGTCATGGTGGATTACATGTGCTCGACGAAGCTTACGTTTTAACACGAACGTTATTAGTTTTATAGTGTTTTAGATCTTTAACAATGCTAACCAGGTTATCGCAATTGTGATACTCATTGAACCACTTTCATTCCCAACTACCTACATATCATACTTGCAATCACTTTAACTTGTTCTCATGCAAATTTAAATTAATGAGATAAGCTCACATTGTCAAATCATTTCTGGCCGAGTAAACGCCTAGACTAGTTGCATTCAATAAAAATTAACTTTTCATATTTCAATAAAGTTCGTTTTAAAAGTGAAAAAGGAACAATTCGTCTTCATAATAAATTGAAATAAATTATGGAAACTGCAGATATGATTATTAATATTAATATATTAATATATTTAACAATTATCTACCCGATTGATTCATCATGGAAATCCTCCGATGCAGAACATCCATAACTACTCGTACGCAATTGCGTACACTACGCCATTCCTTTTCAAGCCTAGCGACTATTAATATTTTAAGGAAAAATACTTATTATTTCATTTTTAATCTTGACTGTTTCTGTGTATAATGAAGTTGAATGTGATTTAGAACATATATTTCAGGAAATATGAGCGAAAGTTCATCATCATCAAGTAGTGACGATAGTGCTCCTCCATCGCCCTATCGTAATGACGAATCAAAGTAAGTTTTCTCATCATACAGCTTTCCGAGTTACAAAAATACATTTTATTACTAAACAATCGATAGTCTCATTTACTATTTTGCTTTAGACCAGGAATTAAGAGAGAATTCAGAGAGGAAGACGAGGAACAAGAAGAACGTAAGCTATTTCAATTCTTCTTTACCTTTGTTCTGTAACATATTCACAGCCTTCCACACCGTGGCGTTTTTAAATAAGTTATTTCTCCTCTTAAGAACCTGGTGATGTCTCTGAAGATCCAATTGGTCTTGAAGACAATCAGGACACACAAGATACACAAGACACACAAGAAGACGAAGCCGAGAAATTACGGTCACCTTCACCATCCAACTTGTAAGGGTTCCTGCATCGAACCGGGATTTGAAACCATTTTTTCAGACGCGCAACGGATGATTCTGATGATGATGTATCGCCTAAGAAGAATAGAGTCCTGATTGATTCTGATGATGAAGGTTGCTTTCTGTTTCTTTCCTCGTATGTTAATGCCATTGTATAGAACCCGATGATGGAGGAGAAGCTGTTAGTCCAGAAAAGAAGAAAAAGAAGCACGCATTCGTAGAGTCAGACGAGAGTGATGATGACGAAGAGAGAAAGGAGAAAACACAGTACGGTTTTCATTTCATTAATTTTCCACGTCTCGCATTTAAGGAAACTTTTGGGGTCTGACGATTCGGATGATGAAGCAGGAAAAGAAGGAAAGGAACGCTCGGATGAGGTAATTATTCATTCATTTTCTAAGATTCATCATTTGCTTTAAGGTGGGAGACCTTATGACTAATATATTCGGTGATGATTCCGATGAAGAAGAAGGAAATAAAGACGAAGCTGGTCCACAAGAAGAAGATGACGATCCAGGAGTCGAAGCAACCTATAAGGAAGACAGAGAAGATGATCCGTAAGTACCCAGCTATTTTCTATTTGATATTTGTTTGTTCCTGTTTCAGTGGATTTGAATGGGATTTTGACATTATGCTCAGAGACAAGAAGGCAGAGAAGAAAAAGAAACGTAGAAGGAGGAATGATGGCATTGACATTATAAACGACGACGACGGAGCAATTGCTGCAATGGTGGAAGCGATGAAAGGGGCTACAAAGGTTTCTCCATTTCTTGTACTCTTCCTATTACCAATTCATCTACTAGGAGGATAGAATTTCTAACATGGAGCGAAAACCTGCTCTGCGTAAACGCAGGATGCTGGCCGATGTGAAGACCATGCTTCTGAGGGTATTGATCGTTGTTAGTTGTGAAATTTAATAACTCTGTACTAGGTGGATATGCAAGAAGCTCTCGTTGATAATGGAATGCTAAGCGCTGTGTCGGATTGGCTCTCTCCACTTCCTGATAAAAGCTTACCAGCTTTGGAAATAAGAACAGAGCTTTTGAAGTTGTTGATGGGCTTCACGAGACTCGAACAGGTTTGGCGTTTTCAAGAGTTCCTTATGATGTTCTTATCCTGTAGAGTGTGCTGAAACAGTCTGGTCTTGGAAAAGCTGTTATGATGCTCTATAAACATCCCAGGGAGACGAAGGATAATAAAGAAATGGCTTCTCGTCTTATCAGAGAATGGGCTAGACCTATATTCCAGGTAAAGCTAGAGTTTCTCAGCCCCTAATTCAATTTTTTTCAGCTCGATACTGATTTTCGATCATTGTCCAGAGATGAACGCGTTCAACGTGATTTAGAGCATATGCCTAAGGTCAAAAAGAGAAGAATGAGGTTTGTCCCCACACACCCGAGGGTTTTAATAACTTCCTGTTTGCAGTACTGAAACTCAGCCAACAATCAATCCAGGTTTACTGGATCCTTTGGACCCAGGAAAACGTGATGGAGCTGCGGGCGTTAGTGCTGCCGATAAAGGAATCAACCGTGCTCGTGTGCCCAGACCTTCTACAAGAGACTATGTGGTCAGACCTAAGAGTTTAGTAGAAGGAGAATTCAAGGTATTTTGCTTCGTGATTGGAGTGGTTTTAATCTGTTTTTCACAGGGGGAGCGGAAAGGTAAAGCATACACTCGTTTGGATAAGACGCAGAGGGAATTCATGGAAAGGACAAAGAAAAACAAAGCAAAGAGAGCAGTCACCGTCTCCTTAGAAGGACGCAATTTGGCAATTTAATACATATGTCTATTATTTTTAATTAATCGTGTGGGTTTTTCTTAATGTCTGCTGAATTTCTGGTTAAAAGTAGCTCATGTATTGGTGGTAGTCATGACTACTATTCAGTGGGCAAATGCATATATTGGATAGCAGAGTTTCGCTACTTCTCCTTTTCCTAGCTATTGATAGATCTGATGTTTGAATATCTTTCGCTTGAAGATTTCCTTTTTTGGTATTTATCTTTCTAAATTTTCATGATATTTTCCCTCTGCGTCTTATGCATTTGTCGTGTAAGAGCCTACTAATGTGACAGCCATCATGAACATTTGTTTCTCTAAATTATTGAGGAGAAGCGACATCAGTCTCTCCATCGTACATATATGGAAAGTATTAAGCATCATTTTATGTTTTGTAGTCACTTTTCTCCTAAGGATCTTCCTCTCTTATCGTGATTATAAAATGATTGCGTTATCGAATTTCCTACTCAACCTGACTCAATTCCATCTTTAAAACTTGAGATTTAATATATCGAGGTTTGAGCTCTATCCGCTCGCTATTACTTGGATCTTTCCTCAATGAATCATACTCTCAATTGTTTTTTCTAATTTTCAGAAGTCATTCCAGTCTTCAAGCCAACTTATCTTTGATTTTTGCTCTTTTCTTTGCAACCGTTTCGTGTTTTAGAGATCTCATTAGGGCAGAATATGTTGTAGAGTTATTGGATTACAATCCTTATTCTTCCGTTCAATCAATGGCTTCCACGGTGGTCGTAGATTCAAGCGATGGTTCACGTTCTCCACTTCATTCCCCGACTCGTCAGAATGGTATTCCTATCTCTCTAGAATCTCGACGGCGGAAACGAACAGTTGCCGATGATTTCGGGTAAATGACGTTTTTGTTTTCAAACCCTTTCCCATCTGGCACAAGTCCAGAATCTTCCACTTTCTGCTCGAATAGGTCTGTAATGGGTCTACTATACACCTTTAGAAGTTTCTAATTTTTAAACTTTGAAATTTCCACGTAAGATCTGATCTTTTTGGTTCGCTTTCTCACCTAAACTGTCCCTTATCAGCAGACGCGTGTAGCCATCTAGAGCCACCACCCAAAACTAATGATTTTTAAAATTGCAGGAAGTATGAAATCGGGGTTCTGCTCACCACTCAACTCAGTTATATACCTATAGCTTGTACTATGCTCTCAACTTCTTTCTACAAACCTACCGAAGTATTCTAATTACTCCTTTCACTCCTCTAATTGTATGTTTCAGACATTCTGTGCCGAATTTCAAAAATCCAACTCGTCCTCACTCTCAGAATTCCAAAACAACGCTGAAGTGGTACTCTCTTTGATACTGTTCAATGAGCTCTTACTTTTGCAGGGAGAATTCAGAAGTTTACTAATAGAATGGGACGAGGGATGCTCTACCTCTATAATACTAGCCTCTTTCTCAAGTATCATCATGTTAGGAGCCCTTGTCGGTGCCTTTTCTGCCGGCTGGCTCGCAGATGTCTATGGCAGGAAGCCTGTGGTTAGAGGTAGGAATTCACAGTTACTTCAAGTGACTAACACAATTACAGGATGTTTGATATTTTTGTCTTTTGGAAATTTGATTTTTTCCTTTGTTGCTTCTTTCTCGTGGTATTTAACTGCTTTATTGCTTTTTGTTTTGGGAATGGCTTGTGGTGGTTACATGGTTCGTTCTACGCCCATGTTCCAATAATGAACGATGTTTAAGGTGACTAATTTGGTTTTGTTGGTAGAATGCCTAGAATCACCCAATTCCCGACTGTTGAGTGTTTCGCTCAATGGATGGAGCATATCAATGGTTGGCCTACAAAAAAAGACAACTTCTTATCAATTTAATTAGGTTTTCGTGGCTCTTATAGCTTACATATCTCAAGACTGGTTTTTCTATCATCTAGCGATTTCCGCACTCGCTTTGGTTGCTACTTTCGCCTGTGTAAGACTCACATACTACTTCGCTATCTATATCCGTGTTCCAGCAATACTTAACATTCGAAAGCTGTCGGTGGCTGGCCAGTGTACACAGGTTGAGTGATGCAAAATTAATTGCTAGCAGGATATCCTTGCGAAATGGAAGTGTTGTAAATGCCGGTATAACTGATGGCAAGATCTGTTTTCAAAATACATATTCATAGAACTGGCTTGGCATGAGCTTTTGGGTTTCCACCTTCCAATAGCCCGCACTCCAGAGAAGGAATTAGTCCATCCTAGGCGATACGGCTATTCCGACTTGTTCAGGTTAATTATTTTGTATTAAACTACTCAACAGCAGTTTCAGTTTTCCTTCCGTGTATAAGCCTCTCATCAGTTTATGTTATTGTTTTGTTGCGTCGTCTATCGTTTCATTCGGGTGAGCTTTACTTTTCGGGATTACATTACATGATTTTTCCAGTTTTTATTTTGTTGTTGACATGTTACCTGGCGATAGGTACAGTAATATGGGAGTTATGGGTTTGCTGAAGTTTAGTCTCGGTATAATTATGTGTAAATAGTGCTTGTAATGGTAAAACATTAAGGTTTATTACCTTTCTTGGTGTCGCCTTGGATGGGAAGGAAGCCCATAGCTACGATATCTCTTGTGATTGCATGCATCGCTTTATGGACACTCTGCTTTACGCAATTCTTCGGAATTTCTCCGACCTCAATTTCTGTAACGCTTCTTTCGATTCTCGTGGCGGCCGCATTAGACCCCACTTGGAAGATATTGCATTTGTATTCTGCGGAGCTTTTCCCTACTGTAGTAAGTCATTTGTTATTTTCAAAAATTCGAACGAAAATAACACGAGCGATGATACCGAAAAAAAAACATTTTTATGCTAAAAATAGGCCAACCGCTCTGCACGTCGAAAACGTTGAAAATAACACGGCGAGCCATTCGAATGATCTACGTGAGTGCGTCAGCTCACGTATTTTATGTAAATGAGTGTGTTTGAGTCACCGGAAGTACAATATCTTTCGAGGAAAAACTAAGAACATAAACAACAAAGGTGTTTTCAGGTTCGCAACATGGCTCGTGGAATCTGTAATGTCGGAGCTCGTCTTGGATCAGTTGCAGCTCCCATGGTAAGATAGACTGACGGATGTTTTTCCTCAAATTAGTTTCAGATTGTTCATTTGCGGTTACAACATTATCTGTTGCCATTTATAATATTTGCGTTTTTGCTATCTATTCAATTGTTGGTTGTTATGTTTTCCTTGCCTGAAACCAAAAACAGGCCTCTGCCCGATCGTTTGCTCGAAGAGAATGAGAAAGAGAATGGGGTATTCACTTTAGAAACGGTTGAAATTAATAATGAACTCTAATCAATACCTGTGAAAGTGATCTAAAACGGATATTTATTATATTAAGTATGAAAATCTATTCCTCAATTATGTGATTTGACTTTTACTGTGGCTTTAAGCTCTAACTTGGATTTAAGTTGTACGGGTTGTATTGTGTTTCCAATGTTTTTTTGTATTTCCCGCTATTTATGGATAATAATAGAATTAAATAGTTATTTGATTTGAACTACGGTGTGTCGTGTTGTTAGTAGTGTGCTTGGAATATCTTCCAGTCAATCAGTGTCAACGATATGTTTTCATGTAAATCCTTTTGCAGCATTTGTTGTTGTGAGCTGATGATCTGATTGGGAGAGAAGAGAGAAGAGACATGAATGAGGTACGATTTGTTTAACTTTCATGAAACTAACTGCCTGATGTGTTTGTTTTTCTCCTTTTTGCATACTAATGTGGTAGATATTAACATTTAACACAAAAACGTAATAATATCAGATGTTTATTTCATCAGATAGTGTTAGAATCTTCTTGCAGGCAAGACAAAGTTTGAGATAATTAGTACCGGGGGATAGGGAAACGGTATACCGAATTTGGGATTTTGAGGTTTTTTGGTAACATCAGAGGCAAAGAAAATAATAGAAAAATAAGAAATATAACGAGGTTTTATACACAAAGCTCATAGGTGATTTATGGACTGGGTAATGAAGAGAGTGTTCCAAAAAAGTTGTTTGAAGAACGACTGTGGATGACGTTCCTTAGTTATGCTAGATCTGTTGACCCGTTTAAAGTTTTTTACTTTAAAAGTTAAGGAAGACGGACTGAGTAGCAGTTACCTCAGTCTCATTATGATGGAAAATCTTAAAAACTTTCTTGGAAATGTCATAAGCATTATGACAGATGATTGACATGGTTATTAGATTTATAATGAGAATAATTATGAGGTGAAAGTGGCTCTCTCTCCTTATTAAATAGAATGTAGAGTAGTGAGCCAAGCACAACCGGTACTGTTCCCGCGTGTTTATGATGAAGCGGAATGCTGAGTGTTGGAATCTGAAAATAGAAAGGATTAGTCTCCATGATAGCACATGTGACTGTTACAGTCTGTTATAAGTTGATTATCGCAATTATATGTATAAATCTCATGAAAGCTACTATTTTGGGAAAGTGTCGCCCCATGCAACTGCTCATTAATTTCTGATTTGAGCTTTGATTGAAAAACAGGCTGACTGACTGATGATGATGATGATGCCGATGGAAAATAACTCAAACTTGTTCTTTCACTTACTCTCTCTCTCTCTCTCCTTCTCTTTACGACTTTCAACTTTTGGAATCTTTAACCAAATATTTGGGCAGGTTGTAAACATTCTTGAAAAACATTTGAAGATTTACAGCATGTTTTGCAATTAAATCTTATCATTCACTCTGGGTGGCTAGCAGGCTGTTACATCTCCCAAACAGTCATCACCATCATCACCATCATCATCATCATCATCATGATGTTGATGATGATGACGTAATGTGTATTGTAAAACAGCAGAATCTTCCCTCCTTTCTCTCGTAGTGTGATATTTGTGATTTTCTTCTCTTTTTTGTCCCCTCAGCTTCCTCCTTCACTTGTTAAATGTTGAAAATGCGTAGAATTGTCTGTATGTCACGGGAACCGGAAGAGACTAACCGTTTATCCCTTTTGAGGAAAACTCAGAGAAAACATTGCGAATCAAGTGTACGTGGCTTCACACGCATGTCCTCGGGGCGAAAGTTAGCTGTGTAGACAAAGAACTTCTTTCTCGCCTGATCGAATGACCAGCGGACACTCGTTGTTTGTGCTTTTCTATCTTTCGAGCCTATCGTTCGTTCGACCTCAAGCTAATGTCTGTGATGACGTAGATTATTTGCTCTCAATCTTCATCTTTATACGAACGAACGATTACGAATCGTAGTTGTGAAGACGGTTGATTTCGCTTCCGCTTAGGTCTTCAAGACATTCTCTTCATTCTGACTCGTAATTACCAATGCTGACCAAAGATTGTCAGATTTCCAGAGATGTTCAGCTCATTTCATGCATCCAATGGTAACGAGACAACTTTTTTGCGTGCCGCTTCAGAACTTCCAATTACTCGAACTCGTGGAAGTTGTTTGGATCTGCTCCAGCCAAGAAATTCTTTATTGACCTCCGATCGTTGAAGGACAGAGAACTTCCGATCATAGATTTCGTGATGTGACATCTCCAGACGGTTCATATATTCTGCGTAATCATTAGTTCTCCGAAAAGTTTTTTGAACTTCAACGAATTCCTGCAGTTGATGATGGTGTGGTCAAAGAAAGGAAAAATGCAAAAGAAAAACTTTTTTTCCTCAATTAAACGTTGACGACCTCATTGTGTGACGTCAGCTGAATGAAATGGTTGATGACATCGTCATCCATCTAACGTCGAACTGCGACATTTTTTGAACAGCTGTTGTTTGAGAGATAAAAATTTTGTGTGATATGTGGTTGATCGTTCTGTTCCTCGTCTCTTCTTCAAGATGAGCTTACAGAGCAAAATCGGTGTCATCTGGTCCCTAACATGAAATGAAGGGAAAAAGACTAAGAGGCTGGCAGATACGGACACTCGCAGATCATTAGCTTTTGCCAGTTTCTAACTTCCTGCTAATCGTTTGCAAGTTTTTGTCCTTTCCTTTCAACATGGCTCTTGGTTCTCAGCAGAACTTTCATTTGCTGTTTCCGTCACGTTTTCAGTGCAATTAAAAGGTGATTCCACTAATTTGTGATTGTCTAAGGCAACGTTCTGAACTTGAAGAGTTTTAATCTTTCGTTCAGAGCATCTGACGTCATGCAGATGATAAGAGCAGAGGTTCACAGTCCAATCTTTCATTGTGTCTATACCTGAACAGATGAACGACGAATTACCAGTCATTAAAACCTCAATTTGACTGATTCGTCGAATGAAGCAATCGAATGGGAGCTCTGTGTGTTGCTGCATGTTCCGTCGTAGAACCTAATTCCGAGAAAAGTCGGTAAACTATCCAGCTTCTCCCTCTCCCCCTTCGCTCTTCTTGCTTTTCACACATTCCTTCAAGCGTCAAAAACTTCATTGAAATGCACAAGTAACAGCCTAGCTCGAGCAAATCACACGTGAAAGTGCGGACTCTAAGAGTTCATGTACTTATAAGCTGAATATCTTTTTCCCAGCTTTATGGGCTTCATTGAGGAGAAAATTGAAAGAAAATTATTATTTTTGTGACTATGTGAAGCACTGAAGAAGAAGCAAAAATGCAGAAAAAGAAATGGAAAGAGAATCACCTGAGTTTCCCTCTTGCTTTCCGATCATCATCATCGGAGCAGAGCAGAGCTTTGTTTTGCCTCATCAAATTGTTATGAACGGATTATGGCAGAAGAAAACATTTCTTTTTATGTCATATAAGCATCTTCGCAACACGAAATATGGTTTTTGTGAAGATTTTCATAGATTCTGTGTGTAAACACAAATATTTTGGTTTCCCATCAGCACAACTTCTCTTGTCTTATTGCGTGAATGAGCCCGATGAAAGCGAATTTCTTCGGATTTTTTCACATTTTCGATAAAGCGTTATCGTTGCCAAAATAGCTGATAAAGCTCAATACGGTGGTTACGTAATGGATTGGTAGCTCAGGAATTTCCCCCCACACACAATGATTGCAAACTTGAAACTTACTTTGAGCTTCTTGACGACGGCGAACGTCTTGTTCGTTTTCACAATGAGCTGTCATGTCGGATAAGCGTTCAGCCAGCTTTAAAGCTCCTGGATCGTTGATTTCTACCTGCAAAGGAAGATGCTTAGTATCCTCTTGTTACTAATGTTGTCAATGATTTGCATTAATGAGTTATATTGGATGTAATTAAGTGGATTTATCTATTTTATCCCGTTTAGAAGGTTCTTTGCCCACTTTCCATTTATGGAAAACATAAGAGATGAGGGGGAAGGAAGGTTATTTGAACAGCTGATGGGCATTCAAGACGTGTGCTGAGATAAAGTTTCAAGCTTATTTTTGTCATACATTCACCACCTCACTCTCCTTTTTCATCGAGCTTAAGTGGATTTAAGTTACGTTCATAAATAGAGAGCTCATGATTTCATTCATTGGGTGTTGGAAGTAAAATGCGTTGGATGGTTTTGTTCTTTAAATTCATTTTGCTTTATCTATTTGCACATGACTTTTATGGATGTAGAGAAGTGTGTAAAATTTAGCGACAAAGCTGTATTTCTTGGACAGTTTCTGGTAGTTCTCTCTCTCTCTCCCTCTTACTCTCACTCTCTCTCTCTCTCTCTCTCTATGTTCATCTGCTACAGCTTGTATCAATTGCTAAGGCTAATGAAGCTCCAAAATCTCCTGCTGTCATCATATCATGCTCTCCGATTTCTTTCTCGGACTGAATTACGGAAAATGGGGGAAATGCGGGTGTATAGGGTATTCTCTTGCTCAGGTACATCTAATGTTTGATGTTTCCTTCCAATGCTTCACGTGAAGTTCATTGATATCTCTTCACTTGATTATCTGGAGCTTTTATCAAACGTTTTTGCTTCAAATTACGTGACGACATCAGTTGACAGAGTCGCATTGAGGAGAGAGAGAGACAGAGAAAACAGGAAAAAAACATGAAGCAAATGAAGATAGGGTGGATGGCATCGTTGATAACAGATTCTATAACGATGACGTTTGTTTCTTATCATTTGGCTTTTCCCTTCTTCCTTGCCTTTCTTTATGTATGCGTGGGTTTACAGTTCAAACTCTGGTCGGATGCTTTGTTTGAACCTGACACGTTGGTTGAAGAAGAATTAGATGAAATCTAATGTGTTGCCACAAATGGAACATTTCAATCAAAGGAGAAGCAATGTTTACCATGACAACCACAGGAACCTTCTTGCCATTTGAAATATGCTCTCGTTCTCTATCCCTCTTTCACTCTCTCTTCATCTCTTTGTGTTGCGATAGAACACTTCCCTTTTCTCAATTCTCTCAGCTCTCTTCCTCTCTCTCTCTCTCTATCTCTCAAGTAGTTGATCTGAATTAATCTGGGCTATCTTGTTTACAGGCTGAAAAACTCTCCAAAGCCATTAGTATCAACAATGTTGATGATTTACAGAGAAAGCCTTACGATTGCTTATTGAAGAGCAAAACTGATTGAAACAAGAAGATGTGAGAATGCGAGAGGCTTTTTGTCTTTCAAATTAAACAATTTGAGAGAATATCCATCGATTATGAGCAAAAAAAAAAAGAAACAGAGAAAGAGAGAGAAAGTTGAGAAGAAATATCTTCTCGGAGATGAATTCATATGGAGTTGTGACGTCACGAAACATCTGAATTTGCATGTTTGAACAACATTTAACGATGTCATCTCGATTGGTCACGTCCGTATTTTGCTCTTTTCTTCTTTCGATCCCGTTCTCTCTACTTCTCATCAAAAGGAGTTGAAAAATTGTCTTTTTAAGATCATATTTAATGCTTCAATCTCCTTCTCTCCCTCTCACCTTCTTCCTCACTCCCTCTACCCCTCCCTCTCTCTCTTTATCTGTGTCGCCTACTGATGATGTAGAGGTTATTCACAGAAATAAAAAGAAAGGAAGAAAGGAAGTGTTAATCTGGACGGTTCATTCGATAAATGACCGATTTCAATGAGAGCCTTTAACCCTCTCTGACGAGGTTCAATCGTCTTTGAACGTCATCGAAAGATTGATTTAACGATCGAAATCAGATGATTCCTTTTATGAGTTGAAATGGTTTTTTGGCCCCCTTTCCCTCAGACTTCCATCAAACAGAGAGAAAAATATAAAAAAAAAGTTTTTGGAAGAAGATGAGAGGAACGTTTCTCATTTGAAACTGTTTTGGCTGGCGCATTCAATTGAGAGGAAGTTGTTATTTATGGAAAAAAAGGGTTTTCAAAGAAAGTTGTCATTGATTGTCACCGTCGTGGTACCGACAACAACCATATTGGGAATTGAATGGAATTGTTTCGTTCAAGTTGTTAACTTTTGTTGTTTTAATAGGCAATAGGACAATATGTTTGATGTAGCTTGTTCTTTCAAACTTGAAACAATTCCTTTCATTCTCACCCTACTCTCTCTCTCTCTATCTCTCTCTCATGGTACTCGTACTCTCTCTCTCTCTCTCACTTTCACATTCTTCTCCTCTCTCAGTTCTAGTCGCTTTACTATGCTGTTTCTCTGTCATCACTCTTTCAAGAGTGGTACGTCACACCCTTATGACATATAAGAAGAAACATTGTCAAAAAACAGAAACACTCATGCTCCCTCTCTATCGTGATTAGCATAAATCATCATAAAATGTTTTCATTCTCATATAAGGATATGCCATTGAATAGAGTAGGAAGCATTTATGAGATGAAAAAGCTTTTAAAGGAAATTGAAGACAATGTTCTCTCTCTCTCTCAATCTATCAATTCCTCTCTCTCTCTCTATCTCTATATCTCAGTAAGTTTCTTCATCTGCTTATGAGAGCATTGAGAATCATTTTTTCTTCTTCTTTTTTCTATTAAAATTAGTTGGATGATTGGTCGATAATCATTATAGAAATGCGACTCATAAACACCATTTAATGCCCATAATTTGAAAGAGAATTATGAAAATTAGAATATTGAAGAAGTACTAAACGATTTGAAAGCTTGTTAAACGAGCTCTTATTCTTCTCGTTTTTGGCTGTGTTCAACACAAAAAACTGAAAGCTCAACGCAAAAATCTTTAAAGTAGACGCCCCAAAATACGCCATTCGCTTGCTTTTGCTAATGTTTTTTTATGAAAAAAAAAAAAGAAAAGGAAAACATATTGAGAAGAGGAGAAGGGAGGATGTATGGATGGAGAAGAGAAAAAGACAAAAATGCAAAATGAGTGATCAAGTATGAATTGTAAATTTAAAAATTCATAAAATATGATGTGAACATACCTCGATAACGGGCAGTGCATTACGTCGACCTGCTCGGCCTGATGCTGTGAAATGCTGAAGAGTATCTTGCTCACTTTCTAGTTCGCCCATTTCGCCGTCGCTGCAGTTAATAATATTTGAATCCGAAGACGTTGGAAGCTTTTGCTCCGTCAATCCGACGGATAAGTAAGATTATGAATCTTAAAACGAAAGATTAACGAAATATGTTGGGGAGCTTAATTATGCAAAAAAATAGTTTTAACAGGAGGAGTTGCATATTGAGAGAATGGAGATGAGAAGAGAAGAAAGAAGAAGTCAACCGCTCTCTGCGTCCAATCAACACAAAATGATTTGTTACGTGTGCAACCACGCGTGGCTGTCCACGTGTGTTTCACGTTTCCATTACATTCGTGACGCGTCACCTTATTCAAATTACAACGGTGGGTGGATTGGTATGGTTCAAAGTGTAAATGAAACAATAACAGTAATAACTTCAAATCAAATATCAAATAAGGGAGAAGGAATAACCTCGTTGCGTGGCTGACAGACTAGTCGTCTGGCCCGCTGTTGGCGCTTGTAGTGGCTTGGTGTTAGTGCGCCGAGGGCGGGAGGGGTTGTAGGGGCTGCCCGTCGGCTAAGTGTAGTCGCGACAACGCGCGCGACGCTAAACGTTCGCCGACGTATTAAGCACCGCCTCCATCGATCTCCAATAGATATGTACGTGAAGCTTTTGAAGAGTAAAGCTAAAGATGCATTTGCAAGCTGTATGAAGAGAAGAGGCTAGACAGAGAAATTTCGAAAGAAATATGGACTGAACAAGGTGTATCGAAGTAAAACGTCTAAAAAAAAAGAAACTTTTGGTTCATTGAGTATTGAATTTGAATATTCAAAAGGTTTTTTTGGGTTCGGAGTCACGAGAGGTAATTGATGTGTAAGTATGGAAGTTTGAATCATACGGTTCAATGATGGTTCAGATGATCAGAGTTGAAGAGTTCATTCGTCCATGATTGTAAACGAGGTGAATTGATAAATGCTCTATGAGCCAAGCCCTTCTTGTCCCGTTGTCTCGCTCACTCTCTCTCCTTATACAGAAGTAACTTTATTGTTTCTTTGTTCATTTATTTAATTGACAATAAAAGAATGAATGATGAAAATAAAAGATGTATTACTTGGATGTAAAAGTAGTTGTTGCCAAAGTTCGTGAGAGCAAATCAGCACAAAAATGGGAAATATTTTCTTTTTTTTTCTGGTTCGAACGGAAGGAAAGGGACAAGACAAGGAGAAGAAGACGAAGGAGAATGCGAAGGAGAAGATGAAGAAGAAGAAGAAAAAAAGCGGAGAAGAGAAAACGAATAGGATGAAGAACAAAGATCTGACATACGATAAGAAAAATTGTGTTTTGTTTCTCAATTTTGGGGTGTCTAGTACATATGACTCAATGACGGCTATTGAAGAGAATGTGCGAATGAGATGAAGTTCATCCGTACGTACCTCGTTACTTCACTCATATGTGTGTGTGTGTGTGTTTGACGTCAAGTTCCTCATAGGTTCGTTATGTCCTTCTATTCATTCATATTATTGTGAATTAGTGAAAAACATTGAATGAAAAGGATAATAAGTCTGAAAAAGCCTGAAGAAATGGTAAGAAAAGCCAAAAAGTGCACTTTGGATGTTCGTTGGTCGAGAGAACTTGTTTTATCCTATTTTGTGCAATTTATCTGGACAAAAGATAATCTATTCTTAGCTCATTTAGTTCTTTTCATTTTCATGCTTTTTCTGTTTCAATTCTCCTTCGTCGATGCCCCATCTTCGAATCATCTCTTTGAGGAAGAAGCTTCTTCCTTCTCTCCCTCCCTCCCTCCCTCCCTCCTTCCCTCTTTCTCTCTCTATGTTACTTACTTCCAATCACCCTTCCTTCATACATTTGTGGTTTTCGAGTCTTTATGTTATTGAACAACAACCAGAGACACACACACACATACACACTGTGGTTAAACGGTCATTTGATTTGGAAATTAGCCACTCGTAGTTTAATCGAAGTAATTGAAGACTGTCTTAGAAAGAACATGTTGATATGCGAAATTGGAAATCATATGATTATTGAACGCAAAAAGAGAAAAATTTATTTTATTGTACTTGAACACATGAGGAGAAGGGGAAAACGCTTTTGAGCTCAAGTTTAGTAGACGTCATCGATCATGCTGAGGTCTAACGAACGCCATCACGTCATAATCGCAAAACCAACCAGAATACAGTTAAGTAGACTGTTTTGAAAGTATGTAATAACTTGAAATGAACTCATCATCGGTTTATTCATAGATTAATGCTCAATCTCATCTTCCTACGACATCTCGTGTGAAGGCTCGTGATGTAACCTGCTTCTGCAGCTACTGCAGCTACCGCTGCTGTAACAATCGAGATCTGATTTACATGCTCATTACATTAAGCAGATTAGAGTTTTTCCAGCGAATTCATCTGTGATTCATCATCTAATTTACATAACTTACCATAAATAGACTGGTTGAACGGAAATTGGACTCGCAAAGAATATTTACTTGGAAAAATTACTTAAATGTTTCCTTGTGAGCTTGTTTTCACAGGGAGAGGGGAAAATGAAAATATTTTGCTTTAAACAGTATTTCAATAAAAAAAAATTCTTTGAAACACTTAAGAGTTCAGCCCGATTTGTACTTTCGCCTTCTAGTCTCCCTTCTCTCTCTCTCTCTCTCTAGATCTCTCTCTCACTCTCTCTATCAATTTCTTTTTCTGTTTTCTTGTGTCCTACTCAATCTGCCCCTCAAGCCTTCTTTGCCTCTCCCTCCCAGCCGTACAATATATTATAAGGAAATCAGAAGACATTGGAATGTTTTCAACCCACACACACACACACCACACACACAGCTCTCTATGAAATGAAAAATGATTTTGAGAATAAGCATTAACAACTTTAACAGCGAATTCAAATGATAATGTCAAACGAAATTTCCTTCTTTGTCCATCAGCATTTGCATGTGTTTGCCAAAGCGAAAGAGAACTTGTTCTTCGCCTATTTTCTCTTGAAATTCTCTCCTATTTTCTACTCTGACTGTTATTTATTTCATGTTTACAAGTTTTTTCTCTTTTTCTCTCCAAAATAGAACAAGCAAGGGGGGTGGGGGAGGGAGATGGATAGGCATAACAAATCGGAGAGAATCTTTGTCTTTCCTCGGGAATTTTTATATTCTCCTTCTCTCTCTTTCTCTCTCTCTCTGTCTACCTGTATGATGAAATCTGCTTCGATTCGTCAATCATTCCCATAGTTTCCGAGTTTTGAAGAACTTGAAGTATTGTCTCGAGGAGATGTCAATGTGTTAATTAGACGATGATAGATTATACGGAAATGGACTAGACGAACACTATCTTTTTCAATATTTTTCTCAACATCAATGGAACACTTTTCAGCTTCAACAGAAAGTACTAGAGATTGAAAGATATGATTATCATTCGGAGAAATTCAAAGATATCTGGGATATACGGCTGAAAGTAATGTTTCGAGTTGTCAGCATACACAACGAATCGAATTTCAGGTTTTCGTTGAAGAACAAGGGGTTCCTGAAGACGAGGAACTCGATGCATATGAAGAGTCTTCGGAGCATTTTCTTTGTTTTGATCCAGAAGGTATTTCCGTCTTCTTTATCTCCATCTACTTCCTTAATTCATTCTTCTCGCAGAAAATAAGAATGTGGGAGTATTTCGTTTGAATGTGAAAGAGCCTTTTGTCAAACTTGAACGAGTTGCAATCTTGAAGGTACATTTCCTATTAACAAACAGCTATCCATCCATCCATTCAAACCAAACCATCTTTAGGAATGTCGTGGAAAACGATTTGGAGCCGTTATTACAAACTGGCTGTTGAAGTATTGTAAAAACAAATGGCCAAATCTGTTAGTTGTAGCTCATGCTCAATCATCAGTCTTACCTTTCTATGGAAAGCTTGGGTAAATAATAAGAATAATTGTTATTGTAAAATATTAATTTATTCGTATTCACAGAGCTATTGTTGTATCAGATGAATATCTGGACGAAGTCAATATACTACATCGAACAGTCATATTTCCTGATCTTACCTACATTTCTCAATAGTATGTTTTCAAAACAATCATTTATGAAAAAGAAAATGTTTTTTTCGGCTTTTTTTTTCCAAATTAAATACAAAAAAATAATTTTTTTTTCAAGTGATGTTCGACAGTATGATGAGAATCTATCAACGTGTGTCTACAAAGGTGAATATAATGATCCGAATGTTATCAAAAACATCAAATCACTTCTGCATGATATACAAGTAATATATATTGATTTTTCAAATATTTATGCTAATTTCACGTGACGTATTAACACGTTGACGTGAGAGATGTTGTTGTTGCACGTGGCATTGTTTCATTTTGAAGTTATGTGTTGTACTACACAGCTTATACACAGAACGGCTGCATTTCATCAACACTTCTCATTAACCAATCACATATTATATATTATATTATATATTATATATATATATATATTACAGGAGAATAGATTTATAACATTGGGCACTTTAATTGAATTATGCGATTCAAGAATCATTGGATTAGGCCTGTTCAACAAATTTGTCAAATATGCTACATGGATCATTGAACAACAATCACGTACAAATGTCTTTAAAGGTATTTTGAAGAGAGAGAGTTTGAAATTAAAAAAAAATTTTTGTTTCTTCCATTTTTCAGATTTATTTGTGCCATCCTATCCATTGGAGCAACTGATCAAAGATGAAACGTTTTTGATACATATGGCTTGGAAAGAATTGAATACTGGTAATAAAACGAAGTGTCGAAATAATAAAAAAAGGAAAATTTCAAAGGTCATTATTCGAATGTAGATGAACGTTGGAGATATTTCTATTTTGGTGTATTACTTGCCAAAACAGTTCGATTACGAAATGAGCATAACTATAAGGTATAATGAATGTAATTGTAAAGTTATAAAGTATTATTTGAAGGAAGCATTGAACGCATTCGATATGGCAATTTTGATGGGACGTCATAAGTTTGATGACTGTTTTATTCTCAATATAACAAATGATTTGAAGAATTCGTTAGAACGTTTGCCTATTGTAGACTGTCATTTGGTTAGTTCAAATATTGCCCTTCACATGTAATAACTCCTTATTTGTAGAAAAATATTCAGCCGCCAATCAGTTTAGAGCATTCCAAGAACATTTCAATTCAGCAACATGATTTGAGTGATGAAGCATTCTACGAGCAATATGGTTTACCTAATCTTCCTGTTCATATCCGTAATCTGGTGCAGAGCTGGCCTGCATTCACGAAATGGAAGTTCGTTCCTAACGCTATTTTTAATATCATCAAGCATGTTTTTAGTTTTGAATATTTGAACGATGTCATGGGTCATAGGCTAGTACCCATTGAAATAGGCACCAAATACACTGAAGATGGTTGGTCACAGAAAATTATTTCTGCTAATGAGTTTTTCGGAAAATGCAACGAAAGTTCTGGAGACGAGGGGGTTTCATCTTGTAAACTAGTTGCCCGATTGAACCTATCTTTTTAAGATTCATTATCTTGCTCAACACCGGTTACTCGATCAAATCGTTGAGTTGAAGGCCGACATAACCACTCCTTCCTTATGCACTGTCACCGGGGCTTCAGAAGAGGTAGAGCTGATTATCTTCTGGTAGAATTATAAGTGTTGGTATAGGACACTGAGAAAAACCTCTGGATAGGGCCTCAAGGAACAGTGTCTCCTCTCCACACTGATCCACGACATAACTTATTCTGTCAGGTGAGAGATATTAGCAGCGACTATCAAGATCAACAACGATAATGTTGCCAGGTGTACGGAAGGAAGTTCTTACGTTTAATCCCTCCAACAGATACAGAACACGTCTATCCCATTCAAGATGGCATTTTAACGAACACTAGTCAGGTAGAGAACGCTCACTGTTTCCGAATAATTGATTGAAATAGGTTGATGTGGAGCATCCGGATTACGAAGAATTTCCAAATTTCGCAAAAGCTCAGTGTTTCGATGTGATTTTGGAAGCAGGAGATGCTCTATATATCCCGAAAAAGTGGTGGCATTTCGTGAAATCACTGAGTCCATCAATATCAGTCTCATGCTGGTTTGATTTGGAATTAGAAGATTGATCAGTTGTTGTCTTAACTCGTGATCATATTGTTAAACAAATAAAATAAATTAGTTAGTAATGAGAAATGTTATCATTGTTCGCACGCCTTGAAACGCTGTAAAGCTTTTAAATGTAAATAATGCCGTTCGCCACTTACAATTTCCGGACCTACGTGACGCGATATTGCGTATTGCTTATCAGAGAATAATAGTTCAAGCTTTCTTCTTCTTCTTCGACTACTGACTCTTTCTGTTATACGCTTTATCATTTTTTTACTTATTGACTGTATCGTTTAACTTCTTGGTTACACACGTGACCCATCAACATGTGCGGTCATGCAATTGCATTTGTTATGTGCGTGTTCCTCGAAAATTTGTTGAGCGTTGTTGCTGTCATATCTGTTTGTTTTGTTACAGTTCGTAAGAGCTCATGTCTAGTATAACTGTTTCAGTATGTCAACTGGAGAGGAGTTGAAGAATCAAGGAAATAAGTTTTTTGAAAATAAAAAATATACTGACGCTATTAACTCCTACACAAGAGCCATATCACGATGTCCTGCTATAGCTAATTATTATACTAATAGAGCGCTATGTTACATACATGTAATACAAACTTGTCGTATACTCTTTACTTTCTTGCTTGTTTAGGTAAAAGATTATATGAAAGCTGTTCATGATTGCCAAAAAGCTGTGGAATTGGATAGAAGCAGCATCAAGGTTTGTATGATAAGGATAACATTCCTCATGATAGTCGACTTCAGGCTTACTACTTCTGGGGTAGATCAGCATTGCTCTCAGAGCAATACGATGAAGCAATCAAACTGTTTGTAAAAGCTGTAGATTTGGCTACAGGACATGGGGTGAATCATGCAATTTAAATGTGATTTTCTCACTCCTTATTCAGGGAAACTTCGGCGATGAAATCCATTCCCAAATCCGTATAGCTAGAAGAGAGAAGTTCAAGCAAGAGGAATGTAAGAAAATTCAACAAGAAATCAATCTTAGCACCTATTTGAAAGGGTCTGTGACGCCATCGCTGTTCTCATCTATCTTGCAATGTTTCAGACTCATTACCGACGATATTGAGCGAAGAACGAAAGATCTTAAAAAGGATGATCCTGAGAGAGAACGCATAGCTTCTGAGGCTCACGCCTATGAGAATCAATTCATGTCTATATTATCACAGGTTCATAATGAAACGTTTTTTCACCTACCACGTGATTTGTAGATTGATGAGAGACGTCGTAAGCGTGAGATTCCGGATTATCTTTGCGGGAAAATATCGTTCGAAGTACTTCGAGACCCAGTCATTACTCCTTCTGGAATAACTTATGATCGTGCTGACATAAAACAACATCTTCAACGGGTCGGTATGTGGTTTTTATTGCAAACATTCATAATGCTCATATTATTTGAGGACATTTCGATCCTGTAACACGTGCTGAACTTCGTGAAGAGGATCTTGTCCCAAACTTGGCAATGAAAGAAGTCGTTGAAGCCTTTCTCCATGAGAACCCCTGGGCTGAATACGAAGATCTCATTGACTAGTCTGCTTATTTTTCCATATTGGGAGGGGTTGAACAGTTTCTTTGACGAGTAGTATGCGTGTACCAGTGTGTTCATATTTGGTGCATCATTCCCATACATCCAAAACTAGGCTTTGTTATAACGGTTTTTCCGAAAACTCTCATGCAAGCTTTTAATAACATTCATTCCTTGCAATATCCTCAATGTATCTCCTTCTCTTCCATATTCGACACTGTGAATGACATTCTTATTGTATGAAAGTTATATAAGTTTGAAGTCAATTTGAAATGAGCAGGTTGTTGAATAGAGATTGCACATAGTCTGTATTAATCACCACATAGCTTAATGTAACAATTTCAATATTTTCCTCGTTTTTTCGTTTAGTATGTATCTGAGACTCTTTCAGATTTAGCACTCACAGGTATATCAATTTTAATAAAACAATTTTATCTTACAGTTCGTAATCGTTGACGACGGATGAGTGGAATTCAAAATGCACCGCTGGTTTGAAATGATAAGAGGAAGTCAGAAGTTCTGAATGAAAGCTTGTGTTTTCATTTTTGCAAACGGAAGAAAAAATTAATGGTTATTCACAGGTTTCATTCCGTGAATTTTTATATGATGTGAGCGGTTGTGCTTCACGTTTT
>CALQYR020007443.1:0-67319 GCA_943334845.2 Auanema sp. JU1783 | reverse complement strand
AGAGAATGAAGAGTTGATTCAAATGAGTACAAACATGAATGTAATAATTGGAAAGCAGAGCCCAACATAAGCAAAAAGAGTTTTTGGTCGCGCTAACAGGAGAAGAATCCGGAAAAAAACTTTTCGGAACAATAACGAAGTAACAAGCGCATGCCATGTAAGGATAGAGAAAGAAGAGCTGATTCGAATGAGTATGAACATCAATGTAATAATTGGAAAGCAGAGCCCAACATAAGCAAAAAGAGTTTTTGGTCGCGCTAACAGGAGAAGATTCCGGAAGAACAAGTGATCAACGAAAGCGCATGGAATACCTGAGAAGAAAGAGAAAAGACAGCTTGTAGCTTTGATATCAAACACAAAGAAACAACAACAACATAACAGAATAGAAGCAAGTGAATAAACAATCGAAAGACGTACCTTCATCAGAATTCAATTTGAAACTTTCTTCGAACTTCCAGAAATGGATTGAGTTTGTTGGAGCAGAGCTCAACCCAAGGAACCGCGACGCGTCTGAAATCTTCTGAAGCTTCTATCTTCTGAAATAGTCTTACCGAAAAGTTTCACCTAGTTCACGATGACCGGCATTCTATTCGAAAAATTATGTCCCAAAATGGAAGAGAGCCTTATGTTAGTGTTGGAACTATATCCAGATCAATTGGTCCCGTCAAGAAACCCTACAGACAGTCCTGATTGGAAAAAAAATTTACGCAGAAGAAGTGAGAGAAGTGGTTTATTAAAAGAAACAAAATATACAAATAGAAAACAATCTAAGTTATAAAAAAAAGATAAAAAGTTAACACGAAGAAGACGGCGGTGTTATCTTGTCGTATAACACTTTTAGCACGTCCACGGCTCTTGTCAGAACTTCAGCTTCACTTTCATTAGCTGGTGGGCCTAAAAGTGATGTCATTATCTTAAATGTTAAATATAGAAAGATTCTAAAAATATATTTTTTGAAAGTATTGAAACGTACCAACAAAACTAACATCTGAAAGTGTGCATATTCCTTCAACTTGTCTTTTCATCCTTTTCAGGAGTTTTCCTGTTGTAGATTGCTAAATAAAATAAAGAGTAATCAAATGAGAACATCAGAAAAAAGAAACTTACTCAATTAACTACAGGATTGCGCAAGCTGGGGTCATTACTTCCACGGACTAAAACAAAATCTTTAGATAAACTACAGGAAAAGTTTAGAATTTATCAAATAAGACTATTTTTAAAAATTTTATATGAGAAAGGTTACGTATACCATACTGGTGCTGAAGGAGCAACTGAAGTTCTTCTATATACTAGAATTCTATTGATCAAGTTTTGTAGCTACTCATGAGATATTTTCCTTAAGGGACGCAGTAGACACGTTCACGTTTCAGAAGCATGAAACGGGCTATTGTTATTGTTATTGTCAGTTATGCTGATGAAAGAGGCACGAAAACAACAATCAGAAACGTGGCAAATGATCTTCGAGGGGTTATTCGACTGAGTTATGCTGTCCAGCGTGTTTTCAAACTCGCAGCAAGCTACTCTGACACACAAGAAATACGTGGAAAACGTGAAGCACAACCGCTCAGACAAACCAACATGTTAACGGAATGAACCCCATGCACGACCAAAAATTAATTTTTTTTGGGAAAAATGAAAAGTGTTGTTCACTTCAAAGCTCCGACATGATGTAGATCCCCGATGTGAGAAGATATGTCCTTCTAACCGTCATAAGCTTCTTCGAAATGATCAAAATTCCTTAATTTTTTTTGCATTAGAAACGTTACGAAAACCGCATGGAGCCGTGGGAAAAGATAAACCGAACCTAAAATCAAACTTGAACTCCCTTTATCGCATTACGTGGCCTAACCGTGCTTTCCTTAACTTATCGCCCTCTTCTAAGTGGAAACTCGATTGGAATTCCCATAACAAAGAACGGACAGTTCATCATAATGAACATTTATCTTTAAAAAAAGGAATGCTGAACCCGATTACACGTATTGAAAGAGTTTTCAATATTAAAGAAGTTTGGTAAAGTAGTTGAAGCCTTGTCCATAGTCCCATATAGCAATTCCAACACCATATTCCTCAGCCAGCTTCATTCGTAGTTCAATCGAAGCAATAGAAGGGTAGTATACAACAGAATTACTGAAAAACAAGCAATATAGTGTTAATTTCCTTGCTCAACTAACGGCGTCTTCAACATGTGCTCCAAACTATCAATATCGAAATCTAGAGTGGTATCGGGGCTCTTCAGAAGTTCAAGATATCTGGTAGCAATATATTTTGTATATTTATAAACGAACTCAACGCACTTATCATATTTAACACTGTGCTGACCTCCTCCCTTGGGATACTCATAGCCATAGTAATTAATACCTATCATAAGCTTTTTGGCCAAAAGCTGTGAACCATCAAGTACGGTTTGGATACTCTGAAAACAACTTGATCACCTGTAACATGTTTTAACTAACCTTCTCAATCCATTCATATGGGGCCACGCCAGATGGATTCGACGATGGGAAATCATAAGTCATCATCTAAATATTACAATTGAACAGTTTTGTCGAATTACCTTACTTGTATATAATCAACACGAGGTCCCAGCTGATAAAGATGTGAAGCAGTGAACATACCCGTCTCTCGACTAAGAAAATAATTAGCATACAACAATTGTACCTACTATTCAGTGAACAATGGAGCTCCCACCACTACGACAGTTTCCAAATCTTTCTCATTGAAAGAATCTCCCCAAGAGCTCAAGAATTCTATCATCAATCTAGAGATGCCAAAATATAATCTAGAAAGCAAGCTGTCAATACGGTGCTATTTTTCCTTGTGATTTTAACATAGCAGCGGACCAAACCTCCAGTACAACGCCATCAAATCGATGTCTCTGGAAAGAGACAGCAGTCTTCCCTCATTCAATCTATAGAACTTACAGTTATAAGATTGCGTAAAACATTCATACAACTATGGCTCCATTTTTCATCACTGAAAATTGAGATAACGTGAGAAACAACTGATCATAACTAACTTCATCATCTCAACCAGACTGTTGATACTCCATTCCTCGAATAGGACACGAGGAACAATTTTGACATCAGGGTTCTTAGTTTTCAAATCTTCCATCCATCCTTAAGCCAAAAACTTTAGATGGCTATATCTAAGAACTCTCAAACCATGATCAATATCATGATCTCCTGTTATATGACAAGATTCTTCATCAGAGGTTGGTTTCAACTATACAATTTGTGAATGTATTTTAAACTCATGATACCTGAAGCCAGACAGGAGAAATGTGTGAAAGTTTGTCTGCAGTGATCTTAGCTAGATCATATCCTTTGTTATTCCACTTGAAAAAACCAAACTCTATCATCAGTCAAGAAAACCTACAGGTGTAACGTAAGCCAAAGAAGCACCGTTGAAGTATGAAGTTTCATCTTCAGGCACACTTTCATGATCCGCAATGATGTTTTCTTTCGTGATAATTCTGGAGGGGAATCTCAGAACGTCCTGAAATTGTTGTTCTAGACATATAAACCTTTTGAAATACCCTTGACTCAGCGTAGACGAATGTTGCAATTAAAAACAATAAGGCGGTTTTAATCGCCATCTGAAATGGTTGACAGAGATGTTAAATCAAGCTCAACTTCGAGAGAGAAAGAGGAATCACACGATCATCGAATCGAAGTCTTCAGTTTCACGTAAATGAGATGTAATCGTAGATTTATAAACATTTTAACAATATAATATAACAACAAAACAATGATGATACTACCTATTCAAATCTATACATCTCAGATCACATTTACTTTCCTTTTTTGGCAAACTTGTCGTATCTCAACCACCATTGATCCCAATCATTATCCTTATCTCTCTTGAATGTAGGGAACTCTACGAGAGGATCTGGATGTACATCTTGAATTCTCAAGCCAGCTCTTTCCACCTGAAGAAAATTGATTCAAAGAAGAAACTTGATAGAGCTTACAGATGCTTTTGGCTCTTCAGACCAACTCTTGTACCACTGACGATAGTCGAAATTCCTGAACTCTATTCCGAATGTTATTGTACCTAAACAGCTGTATAAGAGAAGTTTAAAAAGAAGCTTCACCGACCATGCTCTTTAGCTTTTAACAGTTGCGCTTTCAACAAAGCATATTGTTCTCTGCACAAACCACTTTTCAAAATATCAATAGGCTGATCTGTTCCTTCTGAACGAGAATGCTATGCCGTGAGCATCATTTCCTACTTGCTTACCTGATAAGAACTGCTCTATCAAACTGGGATTACGATAATCAAAGAATAAATATTCATCCCTGCAGACCTGAAGACAAATCTGTGTATCTTAATTGGTTACGTTAACTTACTGGGCAAGCATGGTTAACATTGAATCTTCCGTATCGATCAATACAGAATAGACGAGGAGTTGGCTGCATTATCGATTGTCCCTATAAATTAATTATAAGCACTAGTGAATATTAGAGAGGGAACCTTCATATTTCTTTTGTACCAACGATGAACAGGTAGTCCTTTATATGCTTGCTCGTAAGCTGAGAATCACGGATGAAACGAAAAAGCTAAGACAACAAACCATTGCTTTGCATGAAAGCTATCTGTTCCTCTACAGAGTGTTTAGGTTTGAACATTCCCTTCTTCCTCTCAACATGATTGAATGCCCATCCTGCCTACAGAAAACGAAATTGAGAATACGCAATGTAAGAACAAACCTCTTCTGGTGTAGGAGTAGATTTCTGTTCTGCCTCACAGCTCAGTCTATAGGTGGCATGGATGAACCTCCTCGTTAAACTTCGACTGTTGGCAAGCATTGCCTTGAAAAGAAAAGAGTTGGAAGTTAGAAAAAGAAAGTGAAGATATGTGAAAGGCGTCAAGCCCTATGAGATAAAACACAGGGTTAGTTTTTGATTTGAAAGATTCATTCAAGCAAAGAGATAAAACTTTCGTGAGAATTCTTCTTATGAACACCAGAAACAGTCTACAAGATATATACAGAAAAGGAAAAGATCTTAGAGGAATGTTTTTCTACAAATCACATCACATTAATTATTTGTATGGCAGAATATAAATTAATAATTAGAATAAGTTATGATTAACAGCAAATTAAGTCCTAACTTGGAACCTTCCAGCCTTCGTTATGTATTTGACGCCTTTGAAAGGCTTGTACTTCTCTCCGTACATATCCAGACGATTAACTTTCAATCCTGAAAAATGAAATTATCAGCTAACAGATGAGAGATGAACATCCTACCGGAAACGGCTAATTGATTGATTTTGAATTTTACAGTTAGAGGAGGAGATTCAATGGAGCCAGTGCCAGAAACAGAAACCTGGAAGAATGAAGCTGATGCAAAGGGTAGGTATTGGTTACTGACCGGTCCTTTGAGAGAAGGAGGCTTCCCTAATTCTATTTTTCCAATGTTCCATTGAAGTAGTTTGGTAGTAGGATCGAATGAATACTTTCCGTGAGTGGTGATGAGATTACAGTTCAACACAGCTTTAGGCATCACGATTTCCACGACGACATCTTCTAACTTAAAGAAAGAGATAAGCGGAATGAGAGGAGGGAAATAACTCACAATCTTGCCCATACTCTGCTTGGGGCCAACAGTTAGTTCGAGTTTGCTTGAGCTGCCTCCTTTTAGAGTTATGAAGTGGCGAACATATATGGGGATAGCAACCATGCTAAACGAAAAATGGTTAAAGCGAAACAGAACTGGACAAACTTTTGCGTTGCAATGTGATAAGAGAGAAGTCGGAAGTTACCATCAGGAGGTACGAACGACAGCACACGCTCATTCTGAATCGTATGATTTGGAAAAGAAACGGATAATGTCACTGACTTCCCAGCGCTTAAATCTAACACAGGGATGGAAGGATACGTCATCAAGCAGACGAGGGTTTACCAAAGTCATAGTCAAATCCGGCATTCCCGAGAGTTTGCACATGACGTCAATCTTGAAGTTTTTGTTGTTCATTACTTAATTGTTAATAAAAACTAACATATCCCTGGATCTCAGCAAAGACAGTTGATCCTTGTTTGTCAATGATGGCATCGATCTCCTCGATGACATCAAAGTAAGCTTCATTGTTTGTGTATTTAACGCCTTGTCTTCTCCAAGGAATATTAGATAATTGACCCGTAGGCAAAGTCTCAGAATGGTTAGTTCTTCCAGTGACCTGAGATAATGATAATACCCCAATAGGTCATAGATTCACACACCTGGTTAGCTATGTTTCTCAAGAAGTTCGGAGGTTTAATAAGATCTTGAAGAATATTCAACTCAGTTACTAGTGGATAACCATTGTCAAGCATTTCATCGAGAAGCTGAAGAAGTAGAAACATTATAAAAGAATTGAACTAGAAGCAACTCACTTCAAAAACCATCACACAATTCTCTTTGACTGAAGAATCAGAGCATTCATCGAAGTACTGAGTCAAAGTACTGACGACGCGATGTAGAAATTCAATAACCATCAATGGTGGAGCTAAAGCCGCATATAAACAGAAAGAGGTTATAGTAACTTACTTTCAGTTGTCGTAACTGCTAATAAGAACAACTGATTGTGGTAAACACTTATGAGATAATGATGAGGAGTAGATATGATAGGAGGAACATCTTCGGGTGAACTGGCCTGCAGAACAGAATATCAATCGAAGAAGGATGTAGAAGAACACTTACTTTCTTTTGAGCATCGAAAAAGTAATCACATATAGATCTATGAATAACAGCTTTCCAATGTTTCTCTAATATGACATCTCTATAATGGAATACTCAATACGCTGACAAAGAATGAATTACTTACCCTGACGCATTTACTATGAACAAACTGTTCAACATGTTACAGAAAAGAAGAAGCTAATCGAACTTAAATGTGAGGAATATTCCAAATATGGATAATCCAAGCACAGATGTTCGGAAGCTTCACCTCGAATCAATCTTGCGCATTCTCAGTGAAATTACCATGCACCGAAAGCGTGCCATGCCTCGTTTTAGCTCACTTTGTGTGCTCCGAGATTCTTGACTTATTAAACTTTTTTCTTCTGTTTTGTTTTGTGGTTACGAGTTTTCAATGAACTTAATGATGATCAATATATTATGCTTTAGATGTCTGGGGTACGTCTAGCTGGAACAGCTCTCCGTGAGCTCCGTATTCACCTCTGCCAAAAGAGTACTGCCTCAGGTAAGCTTTTCCCTAACTATCTTTGTATTTGAGATCTTTAGCTGGTGTTCGTTCTTTCATCGAAAGTGACTATGTTGCTATCAAGAAAGCCAACCCTAACTTCCCAATCTTGATTCGCGAAGCCTCCGGAATAGCCCCAAGAGTTTTTGCCAGGTATGTTTTGAAGCAAACGACATAGCATGAACCTTCCATCTTTAAGATATGAACACGGTGTTGAAAGATCAGTGCAATTGCAAGATGCTACCAAAGAGAATGTTCTTTCTGCTATTAAGGACTTGGCTAGCAAACAGTAAAAGTATAGGGTTAGGATAAATGTTTATTGCACTTTGCTAGATAAAGTATGTACAATCAGTCCGTATTAATTGTAAAGGAGATCAGAGTAGAAGATCGAGGGCTTTTTCCATCTTTCCGTAGCCTAGAACGAGTTCAGTTTTCGAATTCAGTGTTGCTTCAGCAAACCTTTTTCCAACATTCAGCTTCATCTCTTATGTTCATTTCATTTTCGTTGTGTTGTCCTCTCAGTAGTATTGGGGGTTTCAACGATTTCTCTGAGATCGCAATGTTAATAGCAACACTGGGGCATTCATTGATGAAATCTTTCGGAATGGAAATGATTGCTTCTAAATAGCTTCTGAAGAAAAGAATTTGCATGGTATTAATAGCTTTCACTCACCGATGGAACCCTATCACAGAAGGATAAAGAGCGTTGTAGGTAGTCGAGAAAGTGAGTTCAGTTTTTTCAAACTGCAATTCTTTGTGATTCCATAGAATCTTCCAAACTTACATTAACATTCAATCCATGCAAGCCAATCACCCGCTCAGGGAAATTCTCCATGTAATATTTCATTCTATCTAAGCTTACAGTTTTCAAATCCACTATTTCATCGGCGAAAAGGATGTATGTTGAAGTTAATCCCTTCTGCGTGAAACATTTGACTATCTACATCAGTTTGATTGCTATGCGGTTCTCTCTGTATGACTTACTTCGTTTCTACCAAAGAACTGGGTTGGTATAGCTAACCCAAAGTCAGCGCCATGTGGAGGAACACCTCTAACATCAGGCCAAAGAATGCAAATCTAATTGGAGATATGGAATTAGCTGACTGGATTAGCAAATGCTCACATTTCTAACAGTGATTGAATTTGTGATTGAACTGACGAGGTGTTGCAATTTGGCAGATTGCCTATCAGCAGCTCTTATTATGAGTGTCACTCCATGACTGAATTAGAAAATGAATAATGTCGTACAAGTCACCTATTACTCCAAGTTTTTTCTCGATAGTGGAAAAGTTCTATGCGAAAGTTCTTCTCGGTGTGCTAATCGTACTCTGTCCAGAATGATCTGAAGGAATATCTATGAAAGAATTGGAGAACTCAAAACCTCCATAGTAGTTACGGCAATGCTCTCGACATCTTTGAAATATCGGTTATATAAATAATGACACATTTGTTTCATGGAAATGATTCGCTCCGGAGGTATAGAATATAAGAGATCAGTAACCTGGAAATAACACAGCGTGACGTGAAGAAAATTAGCATATCTCGACGCGTTTGCTCACGTGTAGTTCAAAACAATCATTTCTAGTCTTTCGCTTTAGCAGACCGGTTGAACTCACATAGTAATGAGAGAGTAAAATTAATTGTGGTTGTTTTCATCGAACAAACACGGGTTGAACTTACAAGTAGCACGTTTTCTTCAGCAATAACAAGAGCAGCTTCAGACCAATCGATCACTTCCGCAAAAGGTAAAACCCAATCATCTGACAAAACGACAGGAATGCAACCAATTTTAAGGGCTTCCAAAAACCTGTGAGAAAATGTTTCGATCATTTCTCGAATGCGCATATACCTGAATGAGCCAAGTCTTCTTCCACGAGGTGCTAAACAGAAAGTAGAATTAGTCATGGTCGAAACATAATCCCATTTGTCGTATTCCAAATTGTCCAGCTCACACCTACTATCTTGATGCTCCTGAAGTCAATGATTTCACTCCATTCTACATTGAAAGCATTACCTTCCAGTCATTGTTATGCTTACATGTAGTGATCATGGCAATCGTATCCCCGTTGTGGAGATGATGTAGAGCATCCCTGGTTTCTGACCCGATTCCTAAGAAGAGAGGAGTATTTGTATTAACGTTATAGTTTACCGTAGACATATCTCTTGCCTTTGAAAGACACTAACAACGAATCCAATGGTTCAAAGTCTATTTCTCTCTGTAGACGATTAGCATTTGATCCTTCATTTCACTAGGAAGATACCTCGATGTTAGACCGTAGATCATGAACTCCATGGAATAAAGGGAAGGAAACATCGAATCCATACCGAAACCTCTGTAACATAGTCAGTGGGGATAGGTAGAAAGAAACAATAAGATACCTGAACACTCGGAGAAGCTCTGGCGATTATAGCTTTCCCAGTATCAAACCCTAAGTTGTGATCTGAATAATCTGGGAAAGTTCCGTGATAAAGATTGAACACGACGAAATTTCTACCCTAAACGAACAACATCAATAGGATTTCATTTCTGACTCGGCGCACATCATTCCACAGTTCTGCAGGTAAATTTGCAATTAAAGCATCTAAATCTGGGATATAGTTCTCACTGCAACAGCATTGATTGAAAATACGAATTTTTAAGAATCACCTTATCCTATCGCGATCAGTAGTGTCTATTGATAAGACGAATATACAAGCTTCGTTTGGATCTTCTGTATGCAGAGTACTCTGCTTCAAAGCCGACAGAATTTTGCTATATGCTGGAGATATTATCTGTCCATCTTCGTTTGGGAGGACATGAATCTGAAAATTCATAGTACTATGGGATAGGAACTGTGAAACTACTTTATATGAATCATTTGAGCATTTCGTGAAATTGAAGCATTTATACATATCACAGGCCTCATTCCTGTAACTCGGTACTTACTGATGCAGATAGCTTTTTCACCTGTTATCGGGGCGGATTCCTATGTTAGGTTTATCAGACCAGTAGGGAACATCTTTCTTCACTTCATCACATTTTCGATTCCCCAGTGATGAGAGCAAGAACACTAAACTCACGACTAGAATGAAACAGCCATATCTTGCTAAGGTTCGCATGACATTGAATCTGCTAATGAACTGGCTATTAGCTGAGACTAGATCTTCACTGTGTTGTAAGTAGAGTATGTTGAAACATGAACAGTAGAGGAAACAACCAAGTTGAACAATACTTCATATTTAATCAGTAATAAAGCACTTGGAGCAAAATTGAATGATATCATGGGCACAATGATATGATAACTGCTTAACTTTCTTAAAGACTAGTTGATGAAAACATTAGTAGAATGATGCATTCACAGAACCGGTTGGGAAAAAAAACAAAAATCAACAGGTAAAAACTAAGTGGAGAAAATCTCAGCTACATCGAAATAGTCCGGAACGTATTCCGGCTTAGATTTCTTCTCAAGCTTTGGTAAAGGTCTCAAGAACACTGGACGCTTATGAAGCTCACTAGTTGTCAGCTGAAACAGATAAATGGTTCAAACAACGATTTAACTAGAAATACCGAGATGACACCACGCAGCAACTTCTTCAACATCTCTCTTCGCTGTTTTTCTTGCATGCTCTCTTCCCCCGTAATCAAGCGCTGAATCTTCTTATCAAAGAGTTCAACATCTTGTGGTGAAGCTTCTGGAACTTGTTGAAGTACTCCTGGGAATGAATTCGAGAACTTTCTCTGAATTTTGAAATTAGAACGATAACAGCTTCAATGACGTACTAAAGTTATATAAATATGGAATATCAACCCTAATAGTGAAGGACCCGCAACTTCATCGGGGCCATGGATTTGTAAAGATTGAATACTGGAGAAGAGCATAGCTACGGCAACTTGGTCATCGTAACTCGCCGAAAGCTGATAAAGAAAGTGATGAAAAGTTAGGAAACAAAGACTTACTCTATCGACGAATACTCTACAAAGGGGAATTATACGGATAGCGGATATGGTATCCCTCCATGTGAGAATTGAAAAGGAAGTGTACAACATGGAAGCCAAGGCAACCTGTGATGAGGCTAAGAAACGGTTGGTTAAGTATAACATTACCTTATTGTCGAGAAGCCAGTGACCAAGAGGTCCAATACGGATACTACCTCTATCATCAACAGTTGGAGAAGTTTCTTGTCCCAAATAGAAGAGACGAAGAAGGAAAACATACTCTCGCGTTATAACACAAGCAAGATGTTCATTGAATAACTCTTCTTGTGTGACTTCGGAAGATTCTGAAAACACATGAGAGTTTATAATTTTCAGGCAATTGTAGTTCAACCATAGTCTATAGAAGCTATTTGATTCCACAGCTGGGTGAGGTAACTCTGTAAATGCTCAGACATAGTTGTTAACAATGTGGTGAGACAATGTCTTTTATCTTGTGGGCAATTGAAAATTATGTTTCTCCTGAAGAAGTATAGAATGAACAAAGCCTCCAGCACGAGCAAGAGTCTTACCATCCTTTCTTAATCCAAATACGGAGTCGGTAGATATCCAGCTTTGGCAATTCCGCTGCTGTTGAGTTCAAGTATTGTTCAAAATGAGGATCAGAGTACAGGGTATCGGCAAACTTAGTGGTACAGTAGGATAAGATATTCACACTGTACACGAATATTATAGATCGAGAACATCACTCTTACCAATTTTCAGACAGACACGTAATGTATTGACGGTTGATATCTACAACATCTCTGCTTTCGGGAAGGCTTTTTCCAACTTGGGTTTCAGATCCCTCGTTCATGAGAGCTGTAATCACAAGGTCAAACATGCGAAAAAACATCTCACTCACCATAGATTTGCTGTTTTTCTGCAGCAGTCATTTTCATGATATCTTTATAAGAGCTATGCATTCTAGCTATAGAACTAGTGGCATTGATTTCGAGCACAAACTTCGAAAGCTTGAACAAAGGGGCATACAAGGACTTCATCACGTCCTTCATGGGGCTATCTTTCTCAACTTGCATCAGAACTCCTTCAAGAGCAAAGAGATTGCAACGAAGCTGTAATTTTGCATAGAAAACGAAATTCAGGGACTAATCACCATTTTTCTACGTTCCACATCTTCTCTGGTTGATGAATCTGGATCGTCCTCAGATGGAGCGATGTTAAAACCATTGAAAGCAATGAAATCATCCAAAGTGTTCAATTTACTGAGAATCATGAGGTCTTATCACAAACTGTGAATCAAGACTTACTTTACAGTAGAGATGATGTACTCAGCAACACTGGCCACGGCATAACTCAGTAACTCTCTTTTATGGGCAGGATCATCAACCAAATTGGAAAGAGCAGCCAAGACCTATGAGCGACTTAACTCGGTTCAAAACAAAGGCGAATACTTGAATGAGCTGAGCCATTTGCATTTCGGATATTGAGCTTTGTACATCGGAACACAAGGTGACCATTTTGTCCACATTATTCTACAAGAAAACTGTTCAGAGAGAGCTCTCGTCGTTATGCTCACCTTCAGAAAAGTTGGAAACAGGGAAACAACTTTGAGAATCTGACTGATGCAATGTCTGTTCAAGACTTTATGACATTTCGAAGAGCACAGACAATGCTTGAGTACCGTGACATACTTGAACAAGCCATCCCAGTTGCCCTCGTACAAAGGCAGAAAAGCAGAATAAATACTCAGAACCTTGATCATTTTGATAATCAGAAGGACATGTGTTAAGACTCACTTCACTAGCAACATCCCAGTTTGTCATTTGAGAAATGATATCGAGTAGACTGTTGGCGAAGGTTTCAAGTCGGTGTTTTGTCTCCTACAAAAACAGAAATCTTTGATGGATTCAAAACTAAAATTTACATTATTCGATATGTAGTTGTTCTCCAAAGCAGTTTGGATGACTGTTTTTGAAAACTTCTGCATAGGTTCCCAATCATCGGTGGGGACTGAAAATCATGAAAACTTCGATGTACAAGACCATGCTTCTCACTCGATACAGCATCCGTTACAATTCTTTGGAAAACCCATGCATTGAAAATCTGAAGTAATTGAGGCAAATGTCTTGGCATGCTTTGTCTCATCAACAGTCTAATGCGTTCTCTCAGTTCTAATCAGAATCAGTTACACAGAAAGGTCTACTATCTTACTTATGAAACTAGTAGTCCATTCACTGTCATCATCGAAGTCCATTTGAGAATAATGTCGAGCAGTTGACTCTTGCTTTTCAGATGGATATCCGTGCTATAAGAGTCAAAATATTAGAAGATTCCATTGAAGGAGGAACCTTCAACATCGACTCAGGTAAATGGTCCAGGACGTTTGTCATTACGTTACAGAACTGAGAGTGCTCTCCCAGAGAACATTGCGAGATGATTACGAAAACTTCTATAGCTTCAAGTTTCAAATACTGAAAAAATTCAACTCCAAAAGAATCTACTCCGAAAGCATACGAGAGATGGGTGATGGAAGAACGCGTTGATAGCGGACAGGTACACCTCGAAGTTAGGAGGAGGACTTTTCTCAGACCAAACTTTGGCCAAATTATCTGTAAAATGAGAATCACAATGATATTTGAGGAAATGAGTCCTACTTCCTATAGAGGATAAGAGATCACACAAGGCTTTCAAATATAAATAATGGCTTTCGCTTGAATGAGCAACTTCGGCGGCTCTACTCGTAGTTGTAAGAATGGCGGATATGACTTCGGATTGGAAAAAAGCAGCTACGACACTTTCAGTTTTTTCTCTGAAAGCTTTGAAAATCTTGAAATAAGAAGTTAAACCACAGACTTCTTTCTGATTGATAATGCTGCGAGACAACGGGCAGCGATTTCATAAATGTTGAGATCAGGAGTGTTCAAGTGAACTACCACAAGTTTGACTAGTTTATCGACTACGGGATCAAGTGAAGTAGAGGGAGCCCATTCGCATACCTAAAATCACACTTACTAATCCTTTCACGTTTTGATTATTACCTCCGCAAGAAAACTAATAACATATTTAATTATCAAAGCTACTTCGCTATTGATTGGAACGTTCTGACACGCTTCAATCCTCTCTAGAGATATTCTCAGTATATCCGGCAAACAATATATTATCACGTTATGCATTTCCTTCCTACGTTGCGAGGACTCAAAAAAACTGGTAAAATATGAAAGAACAGGAGACTTACCGCTACAGTAGCCAGAGTAACTACATTTTCTACAAGTCTACGAAAGATGGCAAAAGAAGTACAACAGTGGAGATAGCCTGTCAAAAGAAGTACTTCGACTCTATTGTAAAGACGGGACCTACTCATTGAACTCATTTTCTCTAACTGAGGAAACAGTTCAGGCCAATTCTGAGGCCATTCGTGTTCCATCATGGCAACCACACTCCTAGCGGTACTTTCTATGGTTTGCTGTAAAATAACTGTTTCATGCGAAGAGCTCAAACTCAATCACCTGGATAGGACCCAACTCTAAATAATTCAAAATCTTATTCCTCAGGCAAACCCGAAACTCCACAGGAATTGAATTCCATTTATATCTATATTTATAGCATGCGTAGTTTAATCTTCTCATCTCTATTATCTATACCTCAGCAGCTCTTCTACGAAATTCCAACCGACGTGCGAAAGAAGATCGTCTCTTAATCCTACTAACTCGAATCCCACTTCTGCCAGTACTTCAGGATTTCCTTCTTTCAGAGATTCAATAGCCTGAACAAAAAAACTGTGTTTACCTCTTCTCAAGCCGACAAACCTTGGTGGCGGCAATTCTTTCCTCATTACTGGTCGAAGGATTATTAATCAAGCACACAGTTTGGACTATATTTTGAATTCTTTCTCTATCCATTATCTAGAAAACAAGATTTAAACTTCTATCGATCTTATTAAAGTAAGGAGTTTAGATATTCCTTCAAAAAAAACAACTGTAGCATAGTCAACCAGTTTTTGCCCCAAAGCTAAAAAAATGCGCTCCATAGACATGATTTCAAAATACTTCACCCCCCGCGAAATGCTAAGTTAGCCGGCAAATAGAGTTGTTCAACTAAGCTTCTCGTAGCTTCTACCGGTCAAGAGATTCAAACAGGGTTCACTTTACACGATTGATTCCATAATTACACCGAACGGTTGCATTCCTTAATTGTGTCTTTGTCTCATGTGATAATGCTATAAGAAGGTTGTTTTTGTTTGTTGTATTCGTCTCATTGTTCAATACAGTTACACTTAGTTTTATAAAGAATTGTCTTCTACTACCTTTTTTTGTTTAAGAATACATATGAATTACTCTAAACGGATTAATTTTTAATACCATCGGAAATGAAATTCAAGTATATTGATTGTACTACATCATGAATACCATTCTTCATTTCCTAAAACTGTATTATAAACAATGCCACCAGAAAAAAATTCGAAACAAGACTCTAATGTATTATGTATTCTAATTTCCCTGCTTTTGGTAAGCTTCTTCGACGAAATCCTTTGAGAGTTTTTGTTTTGAGATGCTTTTGGTAAATGTTTTGATTGTCTTTCTAATACGGGTTGCCTTGGATGCTACTGATGAAATCAATGAACCATTGATCACAGGTAAAGTATTTTAAGATCAGCTTCGAGAATGAAACTCGTAGGCGAGGATAGAGCAAAGCTTTTCCTGTTTCTCCTCGTTTTTATAATGACTTTCTTCTTTGGTTGTTGGTGCTGCTGTTGTTGTGCTTGTCTGCCTTGCAGGTAGACTATGGCATGAGTGAAAGTTAAACTGATTCTAGGCTTCTGCCTGAGTGTCCATCTGCATTTGGAAATATGATAACTGCTATATCTCATAAATTCATCTCTTCTCATCCATCTATAAGAAAAAGATTCAGCATAGGTCCTGCCTCGTTCTGATATGAATGTTTGGAGTCTTTGAACTTCCATAATTAATATTTCAGATGAGGATGAGATAGAGATTGCGGAAGTAGTTGTGGCAGCAGAAAACTTGGGAAGACCCCCACTCTCAGCAAAAAATACAGATCAGTTCGCCTACGAGAATCCTATACCAATGATGGATGATATTGTTGAGGTAAAGTTATGATTGACAAGGGATAGTAAACATAGTAACGATTTAGTCTGAGGCAGCAAACAGAGTGATTGCCCCTCCTGAAAGATTGCCTCTCGGAAGATTACGTTCATACAGTATAGATGTATCTTATAAATGAAGAATATACATTTCTTTGATTGTTTTGAAATGAAAGAAACACAATGGTGTGTTGGTCTGTTCACAACTTGTGAATACAACCGCTCTCCACGTCTTGTCATCATAAATGAGCTCAAATGAAGATCGAGCGCTTCCAGTTTTCAAATGAATCTTTTGACTTCTTTAATTTCATTTTCTATTCGGGTTCTTATAAACTGTTCAGATATTTGTTATATTTTATTGTTTTTATATTATTTTCATAGTAGTCTGTTGTTATACATGGCTGAACTAATTGATGTTGGAAAACATTGCGAACTCGATTCATGCAAGAGATTAGGTGAGCTATTATTAGGTAATTGCTGGATTGAATGATTTCTCTAGATTACACTCCTTTCAATTGCCACCTTTGTTCTAAAAGTTTTTGGTAAGTGCCTGTGATAATATTGTTTGTAAGGAGGTATTCAGTCAAGATCACAGACTAAATCATGGTTGCTCTGTATCGAAAGTATACGAAGGTCCGAGTGAGGGGACAAGCTTTGATCCTGTTCGTCCATACTTGTGTAGTTATGAGGTGATGAGTTGATTGCTTTCGGAAAACCTCTTCTGTTTAGAAATGTCCAAACGCTGAGAGCGTGAAGATCACATGTCGATTATGTCTGTTAAATTTCTGTTTGAAGTGAGGCAAAAGACACTTCGACTGACTGAAATAGTTAAGGCACCGTCATGAGGACGAGCACAGTTGTACTCACATGCCAAAAGACCCGAAAGAGGAAGTAGAGAAGAAGATGGCGGCTATTCGAGAGGCTTGTGGAGTGAAAGAGGAAGAGAAACCACAGGCCAACACGAAGCCAAAGAAGGTTACTTTCATTCTGTTTATCAAAGCAGTTTTCTTGTTTGAAGGTCTTGAAGTTAACAGAAGCGCAAAAAGCTAGAATGGACAAAGTCTCTTTGATGAAGTTAAAACTTAATAACAAACTTCAATTGGGACCGAATGAAAGTTTGATTGTGTTTGTGGAGTGGTCAGATGGACGGGAACCTATCATGATCAGCAAGAGTTGGACGATAGGAAGAGCTATCAGTTCGTTTGTAGAGAAACACACAGAGTTTTCAGGGGTTTGGCTAGTTTTTTCTTTTCTGCCTTTACCATAAACTAGTTGCAGACATTGTCAGTTCATCATATAGGGAATGATAAACAATTGGATTATTCTGAAACATGTGGTCATGTATTGAAAGAACACGAGACAATCTATATCGAACGGAAGTAGGAGTGTAAGCTTTGTAAGTTTTTTTTATGATCCGATTGTAGACTTTATATATACTCATAGGCAATAGCTATTCATGGCTCGAAGAGAGAGAAGCAAGTACTTATTATGATTTTGAGTGGTTTTTGAACATCTTAACTCACTATGTTCTCAATTTCATATCGCATTTTCAATACTTAGCCTAATCCAAAGACGTATCTATTCGTAAATCAGATGAAAATCACTTTTCTTCAGCAAACATGAAGTTGTATAAACTGTTTGAGAACATGAAGGCTGCACTTATTGTCAATTTTGTGTAAAAATCTCTCCAATTCTCTTTTTTTTATTTCATAGAAATGTAAGTATATAGCCTGCTTGAACTGACTTTATTCACGATATCCGATTTCCTTGTGCTATGTATGAGCATCTCTGATCAATAGGAATATGCTTAGAGATGGCTAAATAAAGAGCTTGTTGTCATGATGAAGAGCATGAGAGCAAGGAAGATCTCATCATTTATATTCTCACAAGTGTTATAGAATCTTATTAATTTCTTGAATGAATTGTTACATACACTGCTTTCCTTCTTGGAATCATCTCTATCTTTTGACAAAAAAAAAATGGAAAAAGAATATATATGAAAACGCTAGATGCCGACCGGATGTTCTTCTCAGAGCACACCCTATCATCGCTTTCGTTGAGTGTTCAAAAAATTATTTTCTGACCAAGCTTCGGCTGTGGTTCATGGAACTTGAACTATTCTCTACTCATATTACTCAAAGGTTAGAAAGCAAGTCATGTTCTGTTGAAAAGATGAAGAAAGGACATTAAGCCCTCTTCTTTTCGTTTCAATCATTGTCTAGATTAAAGCTGAAGTTTGTTCGATTCTAAGTGAATTAACCATACAAGTCATGGAGCTAGTTGCCAGATGTTCTTTGACTTCCTTTAACGAGTGTCCATCTCTATGTTTAAAGTCTCATCTATAATTAGATAGTGTGTGATTAAGAAATTAGCCGTACAACACCGGACTCCAGCTCATTCGTTTCGGTCTTCCCTGTTCGTATCTCTAACAAGGTTTCATAGACTAATGATCTACTTAACTGGAAACCGATAAGTTCTTTGAGTCTTAGCCTATCCCGCTGATCACAATAGAGAGAGAAAGAGATAGAACCGAAAAAATTGCTCACTTTTCGTGAATTTGATCGAGCAAAACGGAGTCTCATCACTGTTGCCAGATTCTCATCACCTCATTTGCGTTTCCTCTTCGTTTTATTTCTCTCTCATGTCATTCTTTATTCATTTATTATTCAGTTCCTTTTCTCAGTCTTCTGTTCATCGTTCTATTCAATTTCTCACCTCCAAACTGTAAGCTATATACTAATTAGGAGTAGATGCAGCACTCAGTGGGAGCGTTGTGATGTTCATTCTACTAAAACCAAAGATGATTGCTTTATTCCTCTTTCATCTTCTTGACAAGTTTTGTATTCGTATGCTCTTCTTCTGTTTAACACCTGTAATACGAGAAGATAGAAAGGTTGGTAACGTATTGAAACACACAGCGTGAACAACCGCATCTCAAGGTGTAAGCTTGAAAAAATGAAAAGTCGCGTGAGAGAGAGACGTGACCGAAATAATTGGAATACGTTGCATGTTTCACGAGAAGTACCGAAAATGTGGGAAAATTGTATGAATGCCCTTTCCACTTGTAACATGCTTACATATGTCTCATTCTAATTCAATCATCAGCTTTTCCAGATTGTCTAATTTGTAAGCGAGAAAGAGAAAGAGAGAGGAAGAGAGAGGAAGAGAGAGGGAGTGAATGAAAATGAAATAGATTCTGAACTAATATATCTAATCATCTTTAATCTTTAACAATTAAAATAAAAATCCATTCATCATTAAATGTGCTTTACAATGAAAATTAAAAAATAATTTCCGTTGGGCTGCTCTTTAAGCTGAGAGAAGGACCTTCACCCTTTTTCGAAATTACAAGAGTGAGAGAGTGAGAGGCGAGACGGCATGCATAGTTTGTTGTATGAAGTGAAAGTGCTTGTATGCGATTTGAGCTTTTTCTTCCAAAAAAGGAAACTGCATGGTAAAAATAAAAAAAACACACACAATTTTTAGAAACAATTTTGGTGGAAAATATCATATTTTTCTGCGAAGAATGAATTATCGTTGCGTGATTTTGATTAAGCCTTAGTAAACAATATTTTTGAGTTTGTTCGTTCACAGGGAATCTCGTGGAAGAGGTTTTCATGAAATATTCGAGAGAAATAGATCGAGAGAGAGAATTGCTTGGAGTTTTGGAGAGAGTTGGAAAGAGAGAGGGAGAGAGAGAGAGAGAGAGAGAGAGAGAGATTTGGAGGGAGAGAGAGAGAGCTATAGAGAGAGAACGAATGTGTATATATATATATATATATATATATATGAGTTCATGCCTCTCCAACCTATTTTTCTAATCTCAATTTTTTAGATTAAAGACTATATTATAGTTGAAAAGAGAATGACTGTGTCTCTGTGAATATTTGCTTCCGTGTGCTCATCAATCATCTCCCCCCTCCACATTCTCCTTCCTCTCTCCCTCTTCAAGTTTTTTTTTCCTTTCGGATTAGTACTTTCTTACTTTTTCTATTTTCTTTTGAATATCATTCGTCTTACCACGTTCACACTTCGGATTGTGGATTTCATTTTCTTTATTAGGCCCACATCTAGTGCGCCTAAAATGAATTGAGGGCGTCGGGGAGGCTTAGTTACAAATAGCCTGGGCCGAAGTTCAAAGCTTTGCCTTCGAAACTCTTTTAAGGAGTAGAATGGTCGATTGCTGTTTCTTTTTTGTTTCATTCACTCAATTTGGAGTTTGAGTGAATATTGCGACAAAGAAATCTGCTTTAACAAGTTGCTGAAGACAGAGAACGAAATCAAAACAAACAGTTGGCTTCTCAACTTCGCTGCTAGCCCAACGATCCAGAAACGTGTTGAGCAATCTGTCTTTTTCGGAAGACGAAGGACAGAATAATATTTTTGAAAACTATATGTTAAAGAAAATGCCCAAAAGAAGTCATTCCTTCTCTGGTTTGTATACGTCAAGAACTACATCAACATAGAGAGGAACATAAAAAAGAGATGAAAATGCCTAGATTTCATCGTTTATAAGTGTTTGCCAGTTTGTTCTCTGAGATACTTACGTTGACTACTGTGTTTCTGATCATTCTCCTAGGTCTGTGCCAAGTTCTAAGCAGGAAGCGAATGTTTGATGAAGCTTTCAACAATCTCTCCTCTCACCTTCTCCGTTCGTTCATTCTCTTCTAACTCTTTCTCTCTCTCTCATTTTCTTATTGTCTTTCCTCTCTCATAGTCATATATCTCCAACACACAAATTAGATGCTAATTAGGTAAAGGAGGAAGCTTAGAGAATGGAATCTTATCAAGTGAGCAATCCTAAGAATTACCATCTCTTGGCATCCTTCGCCCAACTTTTCGTATCAGTTTAGCATAACTTGAACGGAGTACTTTTCTTGTTGAATAAAGAATTTATCAGAAAGATCTTCTAAAAAATTCTTGTGAACATGGCATGTAACGAATTCTTAATCATACAATGCGAAACCACAACGATGAGGAGGATGTTTAGTTGAGCTGATCGAGCACTTTCATCATGCACTATCACCCGATCTCTGTCTATCAAATCATATCATCAGTTTGCTTTTTTTCAACTGTTTTAATTTCATTTAATCCCTTGTTCGGTAATTTTTCATCCAATGATCATACACATGTTTGAGAATTTCTCTTTACTACGTTCATTCCACACACACATAGACACGAGCACACACACACACACACATACAGACACGTCCACGTTGACGATGTTTTCTCCTACTACTCCTCCATGCCATAAGAGGAAATCTTTCATGATATGTACGCATCTCTCTCTCTCTATATCTCCGTTAGTTGTGTATTTACAAAACTACCCCAGTTCGTATTGAATAATTAAGTATTATTGAGAGGAGGGCAGATTTGTAGTGCTCATCCGGAGGTGTTCAGATTCCCATCTCTCTCGTGTGATATCGTGAACTGCCACCGTAAAATTCATTTTTCCAATTATTTTTTTTCTGTTCGTTTCTCTTATACTTTCTCGCATCTCTTTTTCTCTTTTTGTTTTCCAAAAACCACATTTGCATGCAGGAATCTCTTGTTTGACAATTTTCAAAGGAAAAAAATAAACAAATGGAGCTGTCAAATTTTTAATTTGAGAATAATCAGCGAGAGAGGCTTCCAAATGACAAAAATTAAAACTTTTTATTTGATAATTATGGAAAAGAGTTTTTCATTGAATCGCCTCTTCTATCATCCAAATTGGATCAAATTGAAAGTTGTGTGGTGCATGCCTGTTGTTATCAGCAGAAAAACAAAAGTAGAGAGAGAGAGAGAGATGGAGATGAGAGGGAGGGAGGGAGTGTGTGGCCATGGAATGATTCTTTCATTCCAATTCAAAAGTCCCTTAACTCCTCGTGTGGGTGTTTCCGACCTCCCCAACTAACACTGCCATTTCGTCTTCAATTCTCATTCCTACTTTCTATTTATATTTATAACGTGCTCATTCAGATAAAAATCATATTTGATTACTCTCAAACACTCTCTCTCTCTCTCTTTACCTCTCTTGATCTCTCTGTTTCCCTTTGTTTTTTACTCACTTCTTCATTTCCTTTTTTTTTGGAAATTGCCAGCAAGTTGAAGATCAGCAAGATCTCTTGCCAAGCTTCGAAATCCTGTGTAATCTTCTATTCTGTGAGCTAAAATAGAAAGAGAGAGAGAGAGATAGTGATGAAAAGTAAAAGAGAGAGAGAGAGAGATAGAGAGAGAGAGAATATCTGAGAAAGGAAGATCATTAAGCAAAATACTTTCAAACTCTAAACAAAAAACCTCTGACCTTATTTAACTCTTGAACAATCTGCCTTTTTTTTTTAATCTATCAAGAGCTCCCCAAAAACTTTCTTGCAACTTAGAGCTTTGTCACAAAAAGTTTTCACCAAAACATTCCCAGAAAAAAAGGCGATAGATAGCTAGCAGAAGCTGAATATATGGAGAGAATGTCAGAGAAAATCCGCAACCTAAAAAGGGGAAATAAAATTTCCTGTCAACCTCTTCTGATTCCTACAAGTAGTCGTCCGAACTTCAAGCTTCACTGTCACGAATACATGTGTGTGATGTGATAAGGGAGCGGGGGTGAGAAGAGATGAATTTGAAACCTTCACACTTCTCCATCCACTCTCTCTCTCTCTCTATCTCTTCTCTCTCTATGTCTTATGGGGTGAAACAAAAAAGTATTTTTTTCAACTTATTCATTACACTCTCACTTTATCTCTGTTTCTCTCTCAACTGTCCCTCTCAACTTTTAATTTGTAATTTCATCTTTTGTTTCCATTTAGACGTGTTCATCTGATATCATTTGCTTCTGAATTCCTCTCTCCTTGACAATTAGCTTCTCAGACCCTCAACCATCAACTTTATACTTTTCGTTTGAGCATTTTCTCCTTCTTTTTCATATTTTTCGTTAAAATGTCCAAAATAAACGAACAACAAAAGTTATTTTATTAAATTAATATTGCTTCTTGTGAGAGCATTCAATACTCATCGAGCTTCCTTCTCTGCTCAACAACGTCTTCTTTCCTTCCTTCCTTCCATCTATGCAATCCTCTCTTCCTTCTCAACGTGTTGTTAGAGACATACGTTTCTTACAGTCGATCAAATAGTCTTTCAAATGCCATCAATAGGCTGTTCCTATGTTTCTGCTTCCTCACTCCTCACTCCTCACTCCTCCTCCTTCTTCTTCTCCTCTTCGTCGTTGTCTTCTTCAGAGTTTCAAGCTTCAAATATTCATTTAATAGCTTGAACTTACAATCATTTAACCATGTTTTTCAACAACTTTTTCAAACACATTTTCTGCTTCATATATCGTAAAGGAAAAGACATTTTTGGTCTTTTTTTTGATATTGAAATTGTTGATGATTTAACGTTGTTGAATGAGCTTATGTCTCTTGTTTCAATTGTGTCTCTCTCTTCATATTCTCTCACCACACTTTTCTTGTTTTTAATTGAAGAAGATGATGATGAAGACGAATTGTTTTTGTTTCCTTCTAAGGTGCGACATTTCAATTCGATTCACTTCATATACTTGCTATCATCAAGACTATGCGAGCACTTTCTTCACATCACACCCATACACAAGCACATTCGCAGTTCTTTGCGTTCACCACCATCATCATCATCAGCTTCTTCTTCTATCCGTTATCGTCCTTCTATAGCCTTCACAAACGTCTTCTTCTTCGTCTTCTTTTTTATTTTTTTTTTCAAAAATTAGATAAAATCATCCACTTTATTCCATTTTCAACATCCATCTCCTTCACTTTCTGCACACAACTTTCAGAAAAATATACGAAATTATACATTTATGGTATAATCTAACTATTGATTAAGCACAAACCAACCGTTTACTACGCTGCATTGAACTGAAAATGAAAAATGGCTATATCGCTATGTGTCTATGCGTGTGCTTTACGTGAACTTGACGTGATATCATACTCGTATATGCTAATGAATTGATGTCTCATCACAGGAATTGTGAATGATATATGCGCATAATTAATAAGAAAAAGAAATCTTAGTCGTTAATTCATTCTATACTAACCTATAATGAGGATTGTCAAGTATTTCGTTTTTTCTCTCTCTTTCTCTCTCTCTCTCTTGCCATATCCTACTCTCTTACGCTCCTTTCTTCTCTTCCAAGCTCTTTAGAATGTGTATGTGTGTATGTGTGTGTGCATGTGTGTACGTGTACGTGTGTGTGTGTGTGAGAGATTCAAAAATATTTTTAAGCGCAGAAGAAGAGAGAGAGAGAGGGAGAGAGAGAGTAGATGCTGAAGACGATTTTCCTTTTTCATCTTCTGTTTTTTATTTCAATCATAGATCTCAAATAATAAAATTAGTTTTGTCTCTTGATTATCTGACCGCTTGCGTCATGTTATTACAATTGAAGGATTAATGTGAATGTCTTGGATGTCTTAGGATATAAAACACAGACGACAATCTAAAGTTGATCCGAATTTTTCTGTTTTCTCCTCACATGATGATTTGAAGAACGTTAAGCTGCGGACAAGTGTGTCGTTTGACACCTTAAAAGCCATTTGAACGAATACATACTAGGTATATTCGTACAGAAAGCTTATTCAGGTGATTAGTTGGCACGCAAGCTAACCAGTCTATTGGCCATTTCTTAATAGATAATGCTTTCCATCTGTCTCGCTAGAGCAATATGTTAAAGGTTAAAAGTTTTCGCAATCATCCAGAGAGCTTAATCTGACGTTTTCATGCTAGCGTTCATCTCTGTCTCATCACTGTTCTGTCTATGTTGTTATCTCATTTTGATCTGAGAGCTTAAATACAAAATCCTTGAACCACTCTTCATCTATTGATATCGTCTCTTGTATGATCTACGTTTCTGTTCTCAGCTCAGCAATGTCTCTTCCACCACTACAACACCCTTACATTGCGTTTGACAGTTTCAGCTGCTTTCCACTCTCTCTCTCTCATGTTTTGAAACAAAAATAAAACTGAAAAAAAAAGTATTTTAGTTCAAAAACTTGCATATATGACTATTAGTAAGAGGAGGTGGAAGGGCAGCTCATGATATCTCGTCACAAACCTTTTTTTTTCTTTCTCTTCAGCTACGTCTGAAGCTTAATGTTGTGTTCTTTGCATCTGGCCGACAAGCAATTATGAGCTCCATTATACTTCCTGAGTAATGCGAACAACCTTCTTTTAGAATTTTCCTTTTTTTGCTATTTAAACATATACACATATATCTGAAAAGTTATTTATTATATGTAATAGTTAAGCAAGTGTACTATGCCCAATGTAGTTTCCGTGTGATCAGCCAATCAGTAATGCTTGTGAATTATCATTAAAATGACCATAATAGGCATTTTTCAAATAACATGTTAGACTTAGTAATGCGAAAGCTTTTCTCAATTATCAGTTTCATCGTTCTCTTTTCGTCTTCTTCAACTCTCTCTCTCTCTCTATCCTCTCTCTCTCTCTATCCTCTTTCTCTCTCTCTACTTCTTCAACTTGCTTCTTCATTTCATAACTTTTGCATAAACCGCTCAAGTACATTTACAAATTTTTATAAAACACTCGTACTTCATCTGCCCACCTCCAGCTTCACCTTGGTCGTCATCCTTATACCCGGATAGATCTCTCACAACTTGCTTCTGCAGCAGCAGCAGTGAATAACAGCTTATACTTTATTTTTATTCTTTTTAAGCAACATTTCTTCATTTCTACCAGTTCAAAGTCCTTTCATCATGCTTATTCCCGATGGCCAAAGATCTTTTGAAAGTTAAAACATCCTTTGCAATCATTCGAATTCTCAATAAAAAAATCTTCCAGAAGAACGCCAAAAAAGGAATGATATCACATTAACTTTTACTTCTCTCCCCCCCCCCCCCCCCCCCCCCCCCTCCTTTGTCTTTGTACTTATGGTTGTGCTTCCTCTGGCTTTTTCCCTTTTTTCTTTTTTCTCCCCCCCCCCCCCCCCCCCTCTTCTCTTGTGCTTTGCAGAGGGTCTCCTTCTCTTCCTGCTTCATACTCATTCTCTTACTCATCGTCTCATATCCTCAATTTAATGAAACTGGAACTTGTTATTGAGATGGAAAAAACTCATTTTTTTTCTTTTCTTATTCACTCTTCGTTTCATAGACCGAACGGTTTCTGAGAAACACTAGAGAAGCTCCGTCCTTTGTGAGTCAGTAAGCAACTTCTGACTCACAACTTACTGGTCTGTATCTCTTGAACTTCTGATCCGCTTATTCAGCTTTATCATATTCAATTGGTCAGCATCCCCCACATGTATTTGCGCAGTTCCACAGCAGCAATGTGCAAATCCATTAAAAGTTATATTTTTACATTCATTATCCTCTTTCTCTATTGGTATGAATGCTGATTAGCTGATTGTATAAAGTAGACGAAACGAGGTGAGTACAATGAGTGCGAAAACTGAAGAGTGCCGCCAGTGTGTGTCCTTAGCCTGAACTGTTCTCGTTTTGCATTTTCATCACAAGCTCTGTGTGTCCCATCATTTATAAGATGAAGAGAGAAATAAAAAATATAAAATTATTTATTCATTTCTTCTTAAATTCATAACGAACACTAAGAAGAACCTTTCCGATATTTGTTTTTCACATCTGAATTCTACATTGCTCAGACCTTTCATCTCCTAACTTCTAAATTTTCCTTAAACGTAAGTTTATTGGATGGTCTGTTCGCTTCTTCTCTTCTCCTCTCTATATCACAAGCTTGAACAATCCAAAAATCTGTTTTCATTCCTATCCTTCTCTTTGTCTTTCTCTCTCTCTCTCTCTCTTTCGCAAAAAGAGACAAAAACGATGAGTTTCATGTGCGGACATGTTCAAACGAAGAGTTCTTGTGAATGAAGATTGTACTCTAACGAATTCTTCGAGCCCTCAGAGATATTCCTAATCAGTTTAAGCTTATTCTGAGGTTTCTATTGTTGTGTCACATCAGCCTGTCTATTTTCATTTCCTCATGTCTTTCTGTAACTTATTTGAGACTGTAGATGTACTACTGAAATCCATGTTGATGAATCACTCACTCTCTCCACAACCAAGTAGTATAGGCTCGTACAGCTTGTCTCGAAACAGAGATTGGTATCCTCTCTCACTCTCTCTCTTTCTCTCTCATCTCAATGATCTTCCCAACAACTTTACTTTTTTTCTTTTCTATTCTCATAGTTCTGTTTAGCTATTTAATAATTTTAGATTATTTATAGGATAATCAGAAAAAAAGATGAGATTGAGATGAATATTCATACAGCATATTTTACTTTATACATCGTTGTGCCCATAGCTGGTATACTACTGAATGGATATGTGTTATGGAGATTAATACGAATAGCCAGGTATATCATTAGTTATTCATCTCTCCCCCCCCTTCTTTTCCTTCTCTGTAATCATCTAACATGCTTTTTCAGAAAAAATTCTGTTCGATTCGAAACTTCATCAGCCTTACCGTTGGCTTGTATGAGTGTGAGCGACACGATCACCTTATGGGCTCAATTAGTTCAAGCAGTTTTTCATTCAATTAATAAAAGTTTTATGAATAATACAATATTGGATATAATTTGTAAAGTTAGTTTTCATCATTTTTCTTGTTAGCGAGAGGAGTGCTTAGATGACATCAAGGAAAGAAGGTGAAGATGAGCACAACTTGATGATAGTGCTGAATGATTCAAACTCATTTCGTTCTCATTTGTCATTAAGCTGACAACACCTAGATCATAACAAACTTCGTCTTCATCATCATATTCCTCTTCTTTCCTGGAATTTGAATAATTTGAGTGAATAAAAAACATTTTTAATGATTCCAGATAGACATATATCTTATGCACACGACTTCAGCCTTCAGTGTTTGGTCATGGTTAGCTTTATCTGTTCTACGTTATACGGCTGTATTTCATCCGATAAAATACCGAACCATCTGGAGACAGCCTCGAAACGCTTTGAAGTCTTTTTGACATCTAAAAATAGATTTCTTTCAACTACATACTTTCAGAGCACTCGCTATATCATGCTGCGCTTTTGAAGTCTGGATTCTATACCTCGTCGTTTATTCTGATGATGGAAGGATATGTACAGAAGATTCCTCGTTCTCAGAACATCATAAGAAAGTAAGATTGCCGTGATTGGATACATTTAGCAACAAAAAGCTTTCCAGTTAGCCCATTTGATGGATATTATTATGTTTTACGCCATACCTTCTCTTCTCCGCATATTCTTCGATGGAATTGTCCTGTTTCATTGTTATAATCCATTTACGATGCTTGACACTTCCTTATATGAAAGACGTTATGCCATAAGTTTACCTAGCAATTTCCGAAGGTATTTCTAGTTTGCTCCCAATTATCTTATTCAACCAATCATTTCAAGAGCTTCACGTTCTTCAACAATGACCGATGTGGATACCGTGGAGCTACGAAACAACATGGCTCTGGTCATGTCCATATCATCTGTTACGAGCCAGGTTTTAATTAAACTGAGGAAATAAAATAATTTAATTCATCAGGGACGAACGAAGAAGCGACAAAAGTTTGTGAAAAAGAAAGCAGCGATGGTGATGAGGTCGATAGTGATATCAGTACTGAATCTCGTCTTAAACCTGCCTTCTCACATCATGAGAGCATGGCTGACAATAGACGAAGATTCTGGTTCAAATGATTTAATACCAATATTGGAACGTAAGTATTTCATTTCATCATTAATTCCCTTCTCCTCCCCCCCCTCCTTCTCCTTTCGGTCCCTTTTATTCTTCTTGTAAATCTTACCTCACTAATCAACATTGGTTTCCTCTCTCTCTGTTGCATTCACCGTACCTCTGTTGCTCTCCTGCAGAGTTTTCTCCTATTTTCGACTTGAGATGCAGCTTTTCTATTTAAAATAATTTGCCTCAGAATAAATGAAAGAATAAGAATAGGAAAACAATTCGGCTGAGTTCTACCTGTAAGACAAACCTCCCTCCCTAGGTTCTCCTTCATTCCTCCCATGACTCCTTCATCGCCCATTTTCTATTAAAAAGCGAAATTTTGAAAATTTCGTTTGTTAAGCAGAAAACGAAAAAGGTAAACACAAAAAAAAAGAGTTGTTTAGTGGGAAAAAAAGCTTGAGAATCAACAAATTTTCTCAAATTCTTTTGGTCAAAAATCATTTTGATGTGGAAAGTGAGGGAGTGAATAGGATGACGTGAGATTCGGCAATCGCACACCTCCATTTACCTACAGATGATCTGTATCATATGTTTTGATGTTGCAAACTCATTGAGCAAACTAATCTTTATACTTTCAGCAATATCTCAGATACTGTATTTCTCACAATTCGCTTGTAACGCCTTCTATCTATCAACTTCCATCTATGAAACTACTGGCACACCAAGGAATACGGTTATTGTTAATAATGGACGTCAAATCTCCAGATGTATGTCGAACGAAGAAGATGATTGTTAATGTTATTTCTGCCTGCCTTCCCATACATCCAAATACGATCATTTCGTGTTGGAAGTAAAAAAATTAATTTTACGGAATTCATTCAACTCAGGTCTTATCCCTCCACTTCTCTCTCTCTCTCTCCCTTTATGCTTCTCTCTCTCTCTCTCTTGATCTATCTTGCTGCTAACTCTTTTAAATTTTTCATTAGGTATTTCCTTTTCGGGAAAATTTAAATTTTATATGAAAAATGACGATAATACATATCGTTGGCTGTGTATGTGTGTGTAAGTGTGAATGAGTGTGTGTGTGTGTGTGTTTTACATGTTTTCTATTATCACATCTGTCTTTCATTCTTTTTTTTTTTATTTTAAAAATCATTTGTGACTGCTGCTTTCACGGGTTTATTCGAATTCTGTTTCCAGTTCTTCTCTTACTATCTCTCTCTCTCCCTCCATCTCTCTCTCTCTCTCTCTCTGCTCTTCGAAACCATTTTTGAACAATTGCCATTTGTCAACCATCTACTGTTGATCTCATTTATTCATTAATGGGTAAATTAACTTATGATCTGCAAAAAAATGAAGTTTTATTAATGTTGAAGATGAAATATATATTTATATGGAAAAAAAATGAAAAATAACAGAGAAGATGAGAATGCAACCGCTCACTATAACATCACACATCAAAATGATAATTTTGCATATGATTGGTTCTCGCTCACGTGAAGTTCACGTAAACTCAGATTATACTATTGCAAGTTGCATATTTACAATTTGCAACTTACATCTAAACGACTTGAGATGCGCATTTGTGCGTTGAGAAACCCTCTGTCGGTTGCCTTGGCTTCTAAAGAGCTGAACTGGTCGCCTTGCGGAAGCCGCTTGCCGCAGACAGAAGGGGGCGGCGCCAATTATTATGCAGCAGCCAGCTGAAGCCGCTCTCATTCTTTCTTCACATTCTTCCAAAAGAGGAATATAGCATGATATTTCCTCAGATGGTATAAAAAAATATATTTTTTTCATCATTCATCAATCTATTGTAATCTCTGACACAACATGATCTTACACATCCTACTTGTGATAAGCTGGCTCATAGAGATCAGTGATGCCGGACAAATGGTTATTCCACCCATCTATAGTCCATGCGATTTTCCATCTCCGGTATATACACCTGCTCCCATAGTAAGTTTCAAACACATTTTTCTTCTTTTTTTTTGTTTCGTTTTTTCCTTCTTCCGAATTTGCTTTCATCCCAAACATAAGCTTCTTATTGTTCATTTGTGTTGTGTTTTTGAAGTATTTTGTGTGTTTCGAATGTTTCCCTCTTAAGAATGCTTCCGTCTCCTAAAATCATAATTACATTAGTGTGTGTGTAAGGTAATTGAAACTCGCCCATTTCTTGGCACACAAAGTTTCTAATGGCTATCGAACTGGCGAACCTGAATGCCCAAGGGAAATGGTTTATGCTAAAGCAGCATGTTTAAGAGTGAAAAAGCTTCAGCTCAATAGAGAAAGGGGTTAAAATCAGACTAAAAATTTATTTGATCTCTCTCTCTCTCTCTGTGTATCTCACACTCTTCTACTCATTCATTCTATTCCACTTCTCCTTTCATTCTCTCTCTGTCCCTCTTTATACGGATTTTCATGTACAATTTCAATGTTAAATTGAAATTTTACGGGGCGTATTCTCTTCTTATCCCCTTTAGATGTTCATGCAATAGAGGATGAAGCATCTCTCCCATGTTGTCTAATTCGATTGGTTTTTTTCAATACTGTTTCCTTACTTCATAATTCTTTCTGTTTAGCTTTCATTTTTCTATTTTGAACATCTTCCACTTAGTTTCCTAAACGGAAATTCGGATTTGTGATGGATCTTCTTCTCCTTTTTCTTTTTTTGCAGTTACTGAACATTCCTTTCTCTCTCTGTGTGTTCATTTCTCATATCCTCTACTCTCTCTTCACGTTTTCATTACGCACCTCATTCTCTAGCAGAGCTACTTCTTAACTTCTTATCTTCATTTTCATTCTCTCACATACTCTCTCTCTCTCTCTGTTTGATCCTATAGTTCCATGTGTGAAGGAGACGAGCCATAGACAGAGAATAATTGAAAATTAATAGTGAAACCTTTTGATAGCAATTAAGATAAATCAGATGACAGCTTGTTTGACACCTTCTTCTTCCGCTTTGCGACTATATCATCTCGTTTGGCTCTATTAAATTTCTGACAACAGCCTTGAGTAAAACCCAAATTTCTTTTTTTGAGCTAAATTTTGTTTGGCGCCGCTACGATTTGAGAGAAAAGGCACGATAGATTGAGAGAATGGCAGAGATAGAGAGAGAAGTAGAGAGGGAGGATTGGCCGACTCGTTTTCGTCTTTTTGCAACAATAATCTGAAGAAAAAAAAACCGAAAATTGGTTCTTTACATCTTCTTCCTAACTCATTTCATTTGTGCTGTTCCCCTTTATGATAAACAGATGAAAGAGACGATTGAAAAGTGGAGGAAAAGCTTAAAAACAAGTTTATCGCCTTGATTTCTTCAAAAGTTAGAAGCTCTGTTGTCAATAGCTGTTACAAGTTGTGATTTGTTATGAAGAGGTGCAGGTGGTGGTAGTGGTGGTGGTGGTAGTTGGCAACCCCCCCCCCCCCCCCCCCCCCCCCCCCCCCCCCCCCCCCCCCCCCCCCCCCCCCCCCCCCCCCCCCCCCCCCCCCCCCCCCCCCCGTTCATTCTTGAAAAAGGAAGTATGTAAAGAGAAAAAGACGAAAATGAGAACGAGAGGAAGAGATAGAGTGCAACGAGACGAGGATGACGATGTCGTCGTCGTCGATAGAGCAAGACGAACGACTCGAACACCTTAAAATAAAAAATAATTTTATTTTCTCTGTTTCACTTTAGTCTTTCATTCGTTTTCTTATGTCTATTGTTCTTATTCATGCATAGAGCTTCAACTATCGACCTTCTATACATTTTGTTTCCATTTTTGATTGGCTCTATTTGGCATGAACGTTTACTCGTTACTGACCAACACATCCATTAACTAATAGACTTCACTTCAACATGAGCAAGAGAAGAAGAAAAAAAAAGGAAAAAAGGAAAGTTGCTGATGAAGAAGCCGTAATTGGTTGGTACGATGCGGCTTGAAACATTAACAGCTTTTTTAGCTGACAACATGATCATTTTTGAATAATTTCAAATTCTGTCTTGTCAGATGGCGTTTTTGGCAATTAGCAAGTTATAAATAATGTCAATGACTACTTAACTTCATTGAATTTCTCTTCTGTTTCTAATCCTATGACTTTGGGGTTCCATATTTGGTCAAGTTCCCCTTCGATTCCATTCTTTCCCTCTCTCTCTCTCTAGATATGTATGTGCTTCAGACTCTCTCTCTTTGCTCTCTTACTTCTATCTAACCCTCTTAATCGTTGACTATGAAATACGAGATGGCACTATGACTTCAATGAAAACACAAAACTACTCTTCGGTTACAATTCCTTTCCCAGTTTTCACTCCACAAAGGCACAGTTACAACATTTCGGATGAATTGCAAAGCTTCTCCATCAAATCTTTTTTTCTATTCCATTCTTCGCACTGCCGAGATTTCTTATGCATTCACTAGCCAGTAAATTTTATGGGAGAAATCGTATTCTTAGCAATGTTTATATCGGAACTCTCTCCCTCTCTCTTTCTCTCTCTGCTACTCCTCTCGCCATTCTATTCTCTCTGACTTCTCTGCATGCGCTGAACTCTACTTCATGTATACTCTCTCAACAATTCTCATTTCCATTTCCGGGATTTACCTGGGGTAAAACTAAGAAAACGCATTTTCCTCATTGTTTCCCCGACTCTCAATTGCCATATTTGGTTTTGATATGAAGTTTTTGCTTAGTAACGATCTCTTTTCAATACATAACGAATTGAATTCTCTTTCCAAACGTTCAGCTTCATGAAAAACATATTCAAAGAATACTTTGAAGAAGGAATACTTTCCGAAAATATTCTCCTCTTCTGAAGATGCTTGAAAGTCTCCAACACTTTGTAGTCTCGTGCTTGACTGCATGGTTTTTATGTCTTCTCTTAGGGGCTTTTTCAAAATTAGAATTCCAATTTTAGCCGCTGAACAATGTGATCTGGCTTAAAGAGATAAATAAAATTATTAAATAATTGAAAAAGCTGAGAAAGCATCTAAGCTATGTGATAGCTTCCGCATTCCTCTTCCTCTGCTTCTACTTCTTGAGCTTCATCCTCTTCTTTCTGATATTTGGAATTCTAGTTTGTTTAAACTATCACGTTGAAGTAGTCAAAGATGAAACGCGGGGCTTCTACATAAAAAAAAACAATTTGAAGATGGAACTGAAAAGAGAAAAGACGATGATCGTATTGAAAGATGGATGGGATGTTTTAGATTTTAGCCACCCACTTGGCCACATTCGTTTTCGTTTTCACATTGAAATTCAATTCAGAGCATCTCTCTCTCTGTGCTTGGCCATCCTGGCATGTCATTGCTTACACAAAAATGAAATAAATTATGAATTATTGAAGGAATTACTCATTTTCTCATCATCGTAATGAAAAGTCAAACGAGCCACATTGTTCTGCCTTGACGAGAAAAACTGCAAACTGAAAAGAAAAATGTCTGCGTTAGGATGATAGGACAATAGCTTCCAAAAATGGTTAAATAAGATAGAAAACATCAATACAAGCTAGAAAACTGCTCAGCAACATTCGTTAAGTCTTTTCAGTCTCTTTCATTTTGTAGATGAAAATGAATACTATCAGAAGTTTCTGCATTTGCTTGTAAGACAACCACCACCACCAACCACCCTCCAGTTGTTGGTATTCCTTTTCATTCACTTCTCAGACACAGAGACAAAAAATAATTTAAAATATCGAAACGTAGACAGCGGAGGAGCGAAAGTATTCTTGTTTTTGTCCCAACTTGAATAACTTAAATTTTAAATAACTATTGAAATAATATTCTGGTGAGAGATGAACCTGCAAAAAATAAAAGTAAAAAAAGAAAGAAGAAGCTGAAGAAGTGCGATGAAGAGAGAGAAAGAGAGAGAGAGAGAAGAGGGAATGAATGAACGCAGATCTTAAAGGGGGGATATTTCTGTGCATTGAATGCTTCGTTCTGCTAATGTCATTCATCGTCATGACTGCCGGACACTTCTTTGGTCAGTTGCGTCTGAATCAGATGTAGATTAATGTGCTGAACAAAGCCGGATGTTCAAGCAAAATGACAAAAAGTGCGTAAAAAGTTGAAAAAGCAAGCATGAACTAGCATCGTCTGTTGAAAGGAAGAGAAAACAAAGGTAGCTGAATTGTCAATTTGGCGATTTTCTTTTTTCTCTCCTTCATCCTTCCGTCTTCTTTGTCCTTCTGTTTTGTTTTACTTTGGTTGAGCTGCTGAAAAAAGAAAATTAACAGAATGTTTCGTTCCATGTTGATTGTTGTTACCTTCAGATGGCACATGAAGGGCCAAACAGAGAGAGAGAGAAAGATAAACGAATGAAGAAGAGATTCTATAGTTTGTTTTTGCTGCTTAAGGTTGAGCTTTTGCATTCATTAACCAAGGATTATCCACATGCGCCAATCTAAAACAATCGAAAATCATTCAAAGTATAATGATGAGAATCTCTGTGCGACCGCTCAACTTCTATTTTCAAAACAAAATGAAAATGAGAGAAAACACAATTTCCGCGTGGCGTTCGTTTCACGCTTTTAACGTGAAGCTTCGGGGGTCTGCTTATGCTAATTTCTGATGTTTCGAATGAAGCTGCCACACACATACATGTGTACAAAACGTCTTGAAGACTATTATAATTTGTAATGAACAAGAAGCTTTTCTCTTCAATAATTGAGTTTTGAATTGAAGAAAATTTGTTTGGCGATAAGCAAGTGCTATGACAGAGTTGAAAGAGCTTCCAATGTCTTTTGCTTCACTCTTCGATCCTGTTATGTTTTCTTTTGGTTTTTTTCTGTGTTACAGAAAAACATTTTGCGAATTGAATGTACAATTACTCTACTGCCAAAGCAATGCATTTTTGAGAAATTAACTCGAAAAATGTTAAGAATTTTTCTTTTTCCTCTTTCGCAAGTGATCTCCTACTGAAGCTGTCCGGAAAAGTCATGCAAATTCGCAATGAATCACTCAACTAAGCCTCCTGTATGGCAAAACGACATAGTCTCGTTCTCAAAAGTTCAAATATTCCTTCGGCAAAGCTCTTCAGGAGAATGTGAAAGCCTATGATAGAAGATAGACGGAATCAGAAACAAAATCTCCGGGGAGTTTTGATCGTAAGCTTTTCATGTCCAAGCAATGAAGAGTCGTCTTTCATTTTTTGATAGAGAAAGGACGCACAAAAGATTTTTGAAACTTACTCGCCTTTTTCTCTTTGTGGGCTTTAACTCAATTGGGATAGAAAGATGGATTAGCGGATGAAAACATGGATATCTTGGCAATTCAATACTCCCACTTCACCTCCATATTTCATTGTTTTCTACTTTGAATGAACTTTCCGTGCTCCATGCTCTCATAAAAACGCCATTTAAGCCCAAGTGTCTCATATATATACACACACATATATTTATATATATAGATATGGGTGTTTCTCGAAAATAAAATAAAAAAACAGAAGAAAGTTACATCTTGGGGAGACAACGGCTTCGGCTGCCAATTTACCATAGTTGTACTAAGCAAACAGACTATCAACTAAGCTGAAAATATGATGAAAAACGTATAAAGTTTGGTTTTGAGGGGGAGGAAGAGAGAGAGAGTGAGAGACTTGCTTTATCCTTTTTTCTTCCTTCTCTTACTAAGGAAATACTAAACCAACAATTTTCTTAAACGTTCTCGTTTCAGTTTAAGCAAGAATGCCTGGCTCTTCCACACATCCCGTTCCTGTGCGATTTACACCATCAACTTGTACACTCAAGTACTGTTGGAATAGAGAATACTTATGAGAAGTTGGTCGGATATCTATTTTTGGAAATGACAGATGACACTTTCAGATATCGTCCTTTCCTCACACATCATGGAAATTCTACGTTGGCCATAATATTAGGTGAGTGATGACTCAGCGAACATACTCATCCTCATCCTCCTCAACCATTTAAGTTAAACAATTGGAAGCTCCAACTTCGACTGATAACGTTTACAACGACTTAAAATACAAATGTTTATTTGAGAATGAATGTAATCTCATAGATAATGAAATTGTTCGAGGATTCGTCACTAGCGTCAAAGTATTTATGAAGGTGAGAAAATACAAATTGTTTCCTTCCATCTTACATCCAAACGAATAGCTCCTAATGACATGTTGTCAGGCATCAGATTGACAACACACTTTTCCTTTTTTATGTTGTAGTCTATGCATATATGAGAACCTTCTATAGTTCTCTTGATAGCTTCGTCATCAGCTGATTGAGCTCTAGCCGAAGTAACAGAGAGTATGGATGGGAAAGGGTCAAAAATTCTTTTTCTCTTCAAACTTATCTTCTAAAGAAACTTGTTATAGGTATATGCTTGGAAATTATATGAACGATGGTTCGGGTTGGATGAGAAGTGCACCCAGCCAAATGTCTTAGTGTTGATAGTCATGGATGGTCTGGTCAACGATGCTCGCAAAATTCCATACGTACGAATTCACTCAGGTTGGATACTACCATGGAAAAAAACTTTTGACTCATGCTTTCCTATTCTAGGTGAAAATCGTATGAAGTTTGTACTAAGCAATATCCAAAGTGAAGCAACGAATGCTCTCGTACAAGGTTGGCCATTGCAAACTATGATCGAGAACCTTGTGGACGATGTCGGCTATGCAGTCAAAGAAATACATGAGCTCAATGGAGAAATAAGAGATCACTCCGTACCCAGGTTTCTAAGAGCTCTATGATGTACCATTAATCTACATCATTTCCAGATGGGCCAGACATGTCTTTCTGCTGTGTTTCATTCTGGTTGTCCTAGCTTTAGTCATTGAATGGTATATAGTACGTCGAAAGCTTGGAGTGCAGAAGAGTGGATCAGGCATCAAAATCACTTCCGTCAAAAGTAAAACACATCTCATGTTCTAATCTGGAGAGGTTAGTAACGACGACTCAACGGGTACATATCAGAAAACCACAAGAAGGCCTCTGAATCAGATGAAACACTATCTGTGATTATATATATGTTTTCACGGGAATCAAGTTAACTATATGACTCTTCCCAGATACTTCCGCTACAAATCGATAATTTATAAATAAAATTTCATATATTTATAAATATATATATATATATATATGACTTTTTTCTTGAAAAAAACAAAAAGGCACTATAATCACAAAATGAAGGCATGATTTGAGGCTTTGAAAGTCAACTCAAAGCTGACATAAAGGGTGTAACCGATTGAACAGTCTTGCTAAGACTTTCGTTTGTTAATAAGCTCGAGCAAATATATACAAAAATTTGAAATTATTAAGCTATTCTCTCGGATGAGGCTGAGTTCTTCGAACGATTTCCTTATTCAGCATAGTTCTCATACGTTCATACCTGAATGAGAACATGAGGTTGGCTTGTTGTACAAGTTGAGAACTCACTTTCGAACAGTTTCAATTACTTCTTGTTTATACAGCTTTAACATCATATATTCAAACTCTTCTAATTGCATGGTATGGAATAGCTCCCACTGGAAGAATGCTATGAACGGAAGAACAAAAACAAAATGACAAACCTCAAGCAGATGGTCCAGTTCAGAGTCAGCTTGCGAGTAAAGCAAAAGCCAGCTAGGAACTTCTGAAAAAAAAATACATTGAATATAGAACTCATTATGCCATTTCACCTTCAGAATCTATAATATTGAGATTGGCCACTGCGCTCTCTGCACGATGGCTCGCTACTAGCATGGATTCTGTCCTGTTAATGGGAGGTGCTATACCAGGATGTTCGACTTGAGATCTCATTTCAGCTTCACTTTAACAAAACAATAAATAAATATAGCTTGGGAAAATCTTACTTAAAGTAAATCACACCATCTTTTTCATGGAATATTTTTGTCCATCTAGGGGGCAAACTTTCTTTTGCAAGGGGATGAATCCAATGAGTTCGACAGTTGTTATGATCCACATAGTATCTTAAATAGAGAAAATGATCATAGACGTTGGTTGTCTAGTCCAAACCGATATCCTTTTTGTGTTACTTCGATTGTCCAATTGTGGGGTAGAGGCAGATCGTCTTGTTGTGGAGTACCAGAAACTAAACATTCGTCACCTAGAAACAGAAAGAAGTAATGACAACATCCAGAACTTCTCACCTATAATTGAATTTCCTATATTCTTACTCGGTAGGTTCTGTAGAGAAACAAATCGTTGTTGTTGAGTTGCATACGAACTGCTACTGCAAAACAGAAAAATGCTACATACGTGTAAAAAAAAACAAATTCACCTAGGTTCATAGTTGTCTAAATATGATTCAACATTTCCAATACTATGAGAAGTAGTTAAAGGCTTTCGATGAGCATGTTCTCTACGAGGATCACTTGAAAAGAGAAGATGAGTCAAAAACTATATTTAACTTGAAAGTTTACCTAAAACTATGAGATGACAAGGCACCGGGTTGCGGACTCCGATTACCGCTAGTGTAATCTTGTTGATTATTCTTTAAAAATACGAGGTTAAGTTTAAAAACAAATTAAACAACTCACATATAACTGATTTGATGACCCCAAGTTGTTGTTTACGGAGTAAGCTGGAGGATCATTCGGTGATGAATAATTCTACAAATGACAGCAATGAGTAAACGGTATGGACGGAGGAGGAAGTAGGAATGTTAAACACTCACTTGAAACCGGGAAACACCTGGATCGTTCCCATTATCCATTTCATTAGAATGTACATGATGTGAGTGAGCATTGATAGTAGACTTAGAAGTGTCTTTCGGAGCGCTACTTTGTGGTGACTGTTTGACAACATTATGTGCTGAAAAGGGAAAGGTTGAAACTAAACTTCAATAAAATCACTTACAAGACACAGAGGGTACTTTTGGTGGACTGGCTCTACGTACATACCTTCCTTGAGTACCCTCAACATATGTCGGAAGCTTTTTACGTAAGAACATTAATTAGACGTATGATGCATTATTTACATGAAATCTGAAACGAGAAATGTTTAAAAACAAGTATCGAAGCTCATATAGCTTGAGATGTAACGAAAAAAGGTGAATTAAACTATTTGTAATAGTATTAGTAACGTCTCTTTTACATATGTCTTCTTAAGCTTGCGTCTTTTTAAAGGTCTGACACGAGCGTTGCGGGATATTTAAGTGTGTTGTTATAATAAGGTGTCGGTGTTGTCTTCGGATATTCAACAGCCTTGTGACATGTGTACGGAGATAGAAGAGTACGTATGCCGAAATCATCAAACTTATAAAAAAGTATAACACGGAAATTACTGGTTGACAATATTTAAACTACATAAGTCAATAAAGTACTTTTGAGATGACCACAAACGATTTGATGAACAGGTTGAGAGGTATGAATGAGGCAAATCAAAATAGTTTTGAAATTTATGAGTTTATGTTTACACAAGGCGTGAGAAGGTTCATGTAGATATCAACGAAATGCCAGTTTTAATTTACCTTTTTATGGACTGGAAGGAATTCAACTGATAAAGAATCAGCAGATGCAGTGAGTTCGAGAGCTTTTTTGTAATATTTTGATGGAATTTTGAGAATTTTTCCCTCGCATCTGTTTATTTCTATTTTAAAACTGATTTGTTGGTGAAAAATGTTTAAAAAAAGATTTTGGCAGGGTGTTGGCATAATGGGTGGAAGGTTAGAATGAAGGTACATTCACAAGAGGTTATACGAACATTCAAATGTGATTCAAATGATATCAACGGAGACTCAGACGACACAAGAAGATGTTTCATCCGACTGAGATAAAAATCTGTAGATTTAGGTGTGTTGTGAAGGTTATTTGGTAAGGATATTGATTCGATACTGTTTAAGACGGCAAAACATTTGTTTGAAATTCTTGAGATCAATTCGCAAATTATTCATTCAGTTTTGAAGAAAACCAGATTGTACAAAAAATAAAGTTGAAATTGATATGAAATGCATGTGGCTAGGTAAGTAATGTTGGTATTGGAGTTAAAAAAAGAATGTTGTCATGTGTTTTCTTGCGACTCAAGTTAAAAAACAAGAAAATTCAAACATGCGAGAGAAACTGCTTTAAGTGAAGAAAAGTTTAGAATTTCGAAAGCGAACATTGGAATGTGTGTGTATGTGTCTGTGGCTCGTTAGGCAAATATTTTCATTTGAAAGTATTAAACCGCCACCAAATACGATAGACTTGACAATAGTACTCGGTAAAGGGTAGTTTACCTGTAAAATTTTTTTTTTCTTAACGGAATCAAAAAAAAAAAAATTACAAATTTCAAGTTCACGTGGAATACACGTGAAATGCACGTGTCCGTCAAATCTCACTCATTCGTCATTTTTATTTTTAGGTGCGCGCAAAGCGGTTGAGTATGTTCAGGAATTTCCGAGAAGTTTTGCAACCCGACGCTCAATGTGTCTCGTAATTTCACTTTTGGAGTTCAAATTTGATTTTTTGTTTGTTTCGACGCTTAAGTGCAGCTTCTGAAACATCATTTCTCGTGGACAGTTTGGTCTAAACATTTCCATTTTAAGCCGAACGAGGTGTCCTCAGTCTGGGCGAGTGAAGCTGTGATGTGAACCAGATGGATCAAGGAAATACGTCCTCATCCTCCTCCTTTTGCATATTTTTTTTTCCATGAAAATTATTTTGAAAAGAATGAAAAAGGAAATAATTTGAGGGAAAAGTTCACAAAATTTCTTTTATAATAAGTTGATTGATGCTTTTTGAATAATTCAAAACATTTCCAGAGCTCAACGGAGTAGAAAATTTTTTTTTTTCGAAGAGAGTTTACATATTTGGTCTGAATGTGAGCAGACTAATAAAGTGTCATTGAAGAATTCATATATTTCATCGTGCTCATGCAACCCTTTATCTTTCAGTTCTTGTTCTATTAAGATGTTCTTCTCTTCTTCTTCATTCTCAAATCAATATTAGATGTTTTAAACTCTTTTTGCCTTATTGGAATGGAGGAGCAAATTTTGAAAACTCGGTGAATAAAGGAAAGAGAGAAGCGACGGAAAAATAAGTGAAAAGAGAACAATGTAAGAGTTTAGGGTGTACGAGGAGGATTGAGAGCTAGATGTTGAGGCGGGGAATTTTACCTTGTTTGGTCAAAGGGTCAGTCTCAACACAAATAGTCTTCAATCCAGCCTATCCTTCATACCAGATGCTCTTATTCTTTACTTCAATATTTTCATGAAACTCCATTTATCAGCATTTTCTTTGTTCCATCACTGATCATCCTTCTAACTGTCAATGTGAGAGATAAGCATGTGTGTGTGTGCTAGTGAGTGTGTCTGATTCCATTAACCCAACCTTTCACATGTTTCACAGTTGTCGTTCGAAACAAATCTGTCAGAATGCAAAAGGATTTATCACTTCACTACTACTCAACTTTACTGTCCTGTGTGCTAAAAGAAGTTGTTTGTTTTCAGCTTTTCGTGTGATCAACACCTACTTCACTAAGAAAAAAGCAGCAAAAGAACTGGTGCTGGAATGGCGAGAACAGAGCCAGACAGTAACCAAGTTCTTTTCAAATACCAGCTGAGAACAAATTAAACTTTTTATTACACAAGTATTCAAGTAAAATCATCTGCTTTTACATTTGAAGTGAAACTGAGATTGATGAAACAGATTACATGAATCCGGATTACTTAAGCAGATCGTAACCACAAAGTCTTGGAACGGTCGCAACTTCTCACTTCTCATTAGAACAGAACAAACATATTTCGTTCATCTGCTTCACCTTCTGAAGAATATTTCACTTTTTTAATTTTTTCTCTTCAATTTGGGAGAGATGATGGACCTCATACCGACAAGTGCAGAAAGTCGTGACCGCGTCAAAGCTTAAAACACATCAAAATTTCATCAAAAGCTCAACTTTCTTTTATTCAACTTTAGAGCCATTCATTTTCATTTTTTGGTTGAACAACATCTTGTTCTTCTTGTTCTCCTTCAACTTCGAGCTCCTCCTCTTCTACATCTTCATCTTCTTCTTTCTGTCTGGGCGTGTTCGTCTAAGCTTTAATCCATTTCAGATCTATGTATTCACCACTTGTTTCTGCACGGACAGCGGCCATTGTCTATCTCAACGATCATCTTCTCAATATTTATTTGTTATTTTTTTTCTATTTTTTTTATCCAACACAAAGGTTATTAATAAGTTTGACAAGTTGATAGACTTCCAGTGCTTCGTCAGTAGCAAATGCCTTTCCCTCCCATCTGCACAAAGCACGAAAAAAACCTTTTTTTGTCCACCTTTGATCGTTCGACTGAAGAACTCTTCAACATCCTCCACACATTCAGAAAGTTCAAAACCTCGAAACTCGCAGCACTTGGGGCCCACGCGTGTCCTGAATATGGGGATATTCTATGATGTGCTCCGATTGATCGATTCATCAGTTTACATTTTAAAAACTTTCTGTCTAAATATAGTTTATAAGATAGAATTTACATCATCATCATCTTGGCTACGAAAATGACTTCGAAGCACTTTTCGTTTATTTCATGTTTTGCTATGGATATTTTAATGGGAAAAAAAAGAATTTTTATTTTCAATTCCATTAAGCAAGGCGAAGATTAATATCTTTATGATATCCTCCTTGTCATTGTAATGTTTGCTGTTTGACTACGTATGTATCTCCTGTCTGAACCTTTGCCAGTTGAAAAAGGTGAAACATTCTTTCAACATTAGCTCTCTTTGTTGATATCTAAATGTCTTCTCCTCCACCCCTTCACATCCATCAAATCCATGCCTCTTCCATGATCATCGCAGCAATTTATAAAAAGAAAAAAGATTTTTTTAGAACAAAACACAACTGTTTTGTGTTGAGGTATGATGGATGGAGGATGTTTCAAAACCATTCAATTAACTTTTCTTTTTGTTTTTCAGTTTAAATATAAAAAGAAAACATTTCATTGCCTCCTTGCACCATGCGTTTCTCTCTCTCTATCTCTCTCGCCCTCTTTCTCTCTCTTCAAACCATATTTTTATTTTGTTTTCATGTTATCCCTCCGGTTTTTTTATAGCTTGACACCTTTCTTCAGCCAAGATTTTAGAAATCCGGTCTGAATGACAATTTTGCTTCATGGACTGTCATGTTTTTGTAAACATTTCAAAACTTGAAATGTTCAGCCTTTTTGACCTCTCTGTTGCTTTCCGAACTAATTCATTTTCTATTCATTTCAGATAGAAAATGCTTACGTTGTTTCTTCTTTTATTTCGATATGCCTCAGCTGAGAAAGCACATTATGGAATGACTCCGAAGGGAAACAATCCCACATTATACTCACCTGAAGACTATGTTATTCAATTAGACATGTCCACTTTCAACGATACTGTCTTCTGTCAAGGAGACGATTGTACTGCTCACCTTGTTGAGGTTTTCAAGTGAAAGCTGGATCTCGGCTCTCTACTTACTCGTTCCAGTTTTACTCCGATTGGTGTGGGCATTGTCGTTCCTTCGCGCCCATTTACAAGGCTCTGGCTAACGATGTACGGGGATGGCAAAACGTTGTCCGAATCGCAGCCATGAATTGTGCTGATCCTCTCAATGAAGCTGTCTGTAGAGATAATGACGTTCAATATTTCCCTTACATTAAGGTTATTCTCAATGATATGTTGTTTGTGCTTCTTTCATCGAAAATCATATCTGACAGAAGATCAACCGCTACGTGGTTCAGCAGAAATCGTTTCTTTTACTTTTCTCTTGTTTCTTTTCTGCGCAGCCATGTACAACCGATCGCTGCGTTATGAAAAACAAAAATGATCCGCGCGAAATTTGAAAAAGGATGCAAGCATCTGGATTTGATGTTTTGTTTTTCAGTATTATCCAAGAAATGTAACGGAACCTTTATCAGGTCCTGCCTTGAAGACTCATCAGTCAATCGCAGAAATGCGAGACGATCTGACAAAGGTATGATCAGGTCTTCAAATAATTCTAAGAAGGATAAGTTTAGTTTGTCATGTACGACTATGCCTTGAATCATTTCGAAGATTGGCCCACGTTTGACTTCTTGGGAGAGTGAGTTTGACTTTTGATTCCATAAAACATTCCAAAAAAAAGAACATAATGTGAATGGGTACTATCAATTTCAGTGTAAAGCTATGGGATGAGAATGAGTAGGTTAAACTGTATATGATAACACGATATAATGAGCTTTACGATGTATAGACAGCATTATTCTAGAAAAGACACGCTTGATAGGCATTAACACAGCTTCGAGTTCAATTTACACTTTCTGATGATCCTAAACTGTTTTTGATGATGAAATGATTTAGTATCTTAACTTATGGTGATCTCTGGCAGGGACGAACAGACTCTGCTCAATTCATGGCCATTGTCTTTGAGAATCATCAGTCCAGTTTAACAGGAGCTCAAGTCTGTTGATTGCATTGTTCGTTGAAACTAATCTCTCATACCTTCAGCTTCTCTTGGACTTGAATAAACATAAAGACAGACTTGCTGCAAGACGATGTTTGAGATACCATGCTTTGGCAGAAGCGCTGAGAATAACAGATTTCCCCTCTCTGGCAATTTTTAAGAAAGGAGAACGTAAACCTGTTCTAGTCGTCGAGTTAGTCCTGAACTTAGAAGAACAGACTGATATCTTCAATTACAGGCTTAGGCGTCTACTTTTAACTGAAATAGAAAACTTCCTGTCTGTATCTGATAACGATCTGCAAAACATCCAATTCAGCAGCCGTAAGAACCGAACAGATCCTTGTGAAGCTGATCCAGACAAGTTTGAATACATAGTAGCACAATAATTTATAAGAATATTTTGAGGTGTCAGAAACTGTTCTATGTCTCTGAGACAGACATTTTGAAAGCGATGAGATATGCGATGTATCGAGAAACGGCGAGAACTGGAGCTCCCTTAGCAGGAAATAACCTGACAGCCTTGCATTCCTTTATGAACTTATTAGTTGACAATTTGCCAGTAACTTCTTTTAGTACTAATCAGGTACATATATTATACGAGGAATGTTTGTTAAACAGTGATTATAGACTCATTTGGATAGAACTAACAGAGCAGTTCGCGTATTCGCGCGATTGCGAGATTTTCTTGAGTCCAAAGGACTTGAAAGTGAAATTCCTATTGAAGACTATCAAAGAGAGTTCATAGCAGCTGAGGTATGTTTTGATACACGTAGAATGAAGCATTATATTTTAACTTTTTAGGAAGCTGCTGGACATCCCTTCCCAATTTCCTCTGACTGGGATCACTGTCGAGGATCAACTCCTCAGTTCCGTGGATACACATGCGGACTGTGGACAACATTCCACACTCTGACCGTGACAGCTTATAATAAAGCTAAAGAATCTCAAGGTACTTTTGAATTGGAGGGGTAATTGTATAATAAACTCTCCTAGTCGTTGATTTCCAACCGCTGCCAATATTGCAATCTATCCGAGATTGGGTAGGTAACTTCTTTGGATGTAATCATTGTAGAGATCATTTCTTAAAAATGACCACAAGCACATTCCCAATGGAAACTCAAGTAAGTTACAATCTTACATTTATGATCATAAAAGCTCCTTAAAGGTTAAAACGCCCGAAGATGTGTTCATGTATCTTTGGAGAGCTCATAATATAGTCAACACTCGTCTTCGTGGACGCGAGTCAGAAGACCCTATGTATCCCAAATACCAATTCCCTGCACCATTCTTATGTTCCAATTGCTCAACGGAAGCGAACTCAGATGATTCCCTAGTGAAAGAGTTTTTACTTGATTACTATTCAAGCATCAAACCTGTGTCGTCTTCTCTCTCTTCAGCTCTCCGTTTGAGCGTTTAACTTCTTCTTCTCATACAGATCTACAGCCAATATAGTTTTCTATCATTTGAGTACATTCTTTAGCAAGAGCGATAATATCTCTTCATATACTTTAGAGCACTTGCTTCGAGCAAAAAAAAAGTCCCAGGGTCACAGATGTAAATTTGCCAGAACGAAAAGGCCCCTCAATCTAGGTGACCTTCTGTCCAGCATCTCCGCCCAGATTATAAATGGCTTGGTTCTCAAGCGGCGTCCCTTCCTCATATTCCCTCTCACGCTTCCCCAGATAGTCATGATATCTGGATAGCTCATTTCTCTCAACATATTTCTCTTTCATAAACTCAAGAGCTAAATGAGATAAAAAAATATCTTTTCATCCTATCCTTTTTATTATTTAAGCTTTTTCTTGCCGATAATTTATTTTTTCAATGTTTCAATACAACATCCCTCAGATTCGATTGTTCCTTTCAAAATCGACCTTTTCTGTGAAGACAGTATTCTCAAGAAATAAATATGTCGTTTTCAATATTGAACGCTTAATGCTGTTATCTAAACTACACACTCTGTAGTTTACAGCAAGTTCCAGCAAGTAGGAACAGTTCCCTTGATGTCGCTTCTCGAGCTTTTTGTTTTGAATGCTACAGTAATCCAAACACGAGTTGACGCAATCCAAATATGCGTGGTAAGAGATCCTGAGCCGAATGTTAGACATCCAATATGGTTTGATCAAATTCAAATGTTCAATTTCTCTTAAGGTTGTTACGGGAACTTACCAGCCTGTTACCATGCATTATGCGATCTGAAGAGATAATGGGTGGTTGAGATTCCAGACAGCCGAAGGTGAATCTTTGTGAGCTACTATTTTCTATCTACTATGATTTTTTATTATTACGATTTCATAATGAACTAGTGTTGTTTGCGTATACTGTATTACTATCCTTACAACCCTGTTGACCAGCATTCAACCAAACATCCATTTTTATTGGAGAACTCCTGCATCTCATCTCACTGTCGCTTTTCCCAGATACCTTTTGATTTGGTGTTTCTGAACTTCTAAGACATGTGATCATGAGATCAATAACCTTTCGGTTCATTATCGTTTACTTTGTTTATCAATATTATGATCTTGACTGTTTGCGAAATAACAACGTCCTCGATTCCCATATTCTTCGGCTTATCTACTGCGATGCACTTTCAACAAAATTTGAAAATTTTTTGAATAATTTTTCATTTTTATAACCCAATCATCAGTTTCTTATCTATTTACAGGGTTGATAATAGGAAATGTTGTTTTTAGCCATATACATCGAAACGTAACATAACTATACTACAGAGGTCAAACTGGCAGATTTTGAATAATCTGGCTTCGCGCCGAACCCAAAACCTGCACATCTAAGTTGCGTCGGCGGGACAGTGGTTTTGTTGATGGCTATTCATCAGTACTTATCATTAGATTACAAAACATTGTTTAAGATGGTTGGCTCCTTGAAAGGCAATCATCAATTATCGTTGTTCATTTAATTGGTGTTTTTGATTTCGTTTTTCGGTATGACTCTGTTGCTCAGGCTGAGTGAGTGAATTCATTTTCTACTACTTGCTTACTGGGTGCGGCTGGTTGTGCCGTCTACTTACTGTACCACCTTTTGCTTCCATTACTGACTCCGATTCAGGGCTTCTTACTAACTTTCCTTGGGTACCTCGACTTGACCCGCTGTTTCTGTACTATAACCTGTGTGTATAAAAACGCTTGTAAAGATGATGCTCAGAAGTCGTAGTACTAATGCTAATAATATTATGGCTGGCAATCTGCCGGCGAAGCCAGGTTAGTTCAAGCTTACAGTATTTTTGGAATTATGAACGTTTAAGGTGATGCCCTCGCCAAGCGTGGACGGAAACCTGCTGTTATTGACGAAAATGTTATGAAGGGCGAGCCAAAAGCTAAGCGGGCAGCCCTCTGCGATCTGAGCAATGTAAGTTTTAATAATTTTTGTCCTTGCACGGATATCTTGTAGGCTATATCTAATGTGTTAATTGACTCTTCTAAGAAGAATATCAATGTCGAAAAGAAACAAATTACTAATAAGCGTGGAAGCAAACGATCTAACAGTGCTTCTGAGTTGAGCGTCATTCCAGAATCGGAGAATAAGTAAGTGTTGATGTGAAAAAAATCTCATTGTCTTTTACAGGGATGCATCTATCATCGAAATTCCTGTTGAAGATCCTTGTCCAAGTTATGACTTCGATAGTGAATGCGCTAATGATCCTTTCTCTGTCCACATGTTTGCTCTTGATATCTTCAAGTATGGACGTGCTAGAGAGGTTAGCTTTTTCCTAGAAAAATTTTAATTTTCAATTCGCTTCAGAAAGTTTTCCAAGTTTCTGATTATATGAAAGCTCAAAAGTTCGTTCGAAAGGAAAACAGAGCTATTCTCTGTGACTGGATGGTTGAAGTAAGATGACTGGGACATGTTAGTGGCAACCGGCGAATCTTTCAGATCCAAGAAACTTTCGAATTGAATCATGAAACCTTGTATCTTGCCGTTAAACTAGTGGATATGTACCTGGAATGTGAAACTAATACACCCAAGAGTGAACTGCAGCTAATCGCTTGTGCTGCATTGTTCGTTGCAAGCAAATTTGATGTAAATTGACAGTTTTGGATTTGACTTATCAATTGATCATTACAGGAAAGAAGCCCTCCACTAATTGATGACTTCTTATATGTTACTGATGAGACTTTTTCACGTGAGGATTTGATTAAAATGGAAATGAAACTTCTGAAGACTGTGGGATATGATCTCGGTGCTCCTTTGAGCTACAGCTTCGTCAGGAGATATGCTAGAGTGAGTATTAATCGTTACATGACAATCTGATCTATATTATCTCAGACTTGCCGTGCCGATATGGCCACTTTGACTTTGGCCCGTTACATTCTTGAGACTTCTCTTTTGTTCTACGAGTTCGTTGGAACTTCTGAATCCAGACTCGCTGCTGCTTGCTTCTTGCTTGCTCTCAAGATGAAGTCAAAGAATGCTACATGGTTTGTTAAATAGATGAATAGAAATTTTAACAAGATGCTGATTATAGGACACCAGTCTTGCACAAATACTCCGGATATCGCCAAGATGAGATTGAACCACTTATGAGCGAAGTCAACCACATGATGCATGTGAGAAAAGCTAAGTATTCCAACTTGGAAACTGTTGCTTCTAAATATGATCATGAGTGAGTGAATTTATCAAATTATTCATCTTAACAATTTCGATTATAGGGTGTTCTACTACTCGGCCTCTGTTCCACTTCTTGAAGATAAATTTGATGTTGAGAAACCCGTCCAAGCTCCTTTAGGACAAGGTTTTTAGTTACTGTATCTAATGCAAATACGTAATAACATGTATCTCATTCCCACGTTGGATACTATTTTTGTTCAAGTCTTTACAAGACTTATGGTATATAGAATGTATTCTCTACAAGATCTCCACCGGAGAGTTTTTAATTTTCAAACTGACCTATTATACGTTCTCTCATTGTAATCAGCGCGAAGCTCAATAAACATGCGATTATCATATTGTATTTCGATCTAATTGGTTGATGTTATCCATTGTATTTCAATAAAGCATGATTAAGAAAATACTTTCTTGATTTTGGATGGCTGGGAACTTTTGGGCCAGTTCACATCATGAGCAGTGGATGTTTGATAAGGCCGAGCTCCAACGATTTCGTTTTGAGGATTTTAAAGTATTCCCTGAAGAGGAGTATGATAAGTTTATGATTTTCTGGTGCAATCGTAAGAGAAAATAACAAAACGGAAGTGATATCGCCTTTTACAGTCATCCAAGCAATTGCATTGGAAGGAATTCCCTCGCAACCTAAAGCTCGTATGCAAGTGGTCGCTACTGCCATGGTGTACTTCAAGAGGTTTTACATCAGGTTTCGTCCACCGAGTTTCGAATTGTGATTTTCGTATTCAGGCATACCTTCAAGGATGTTGATCCTTTCTTGATGGCTTGTGCCTCTATTTTCCTCGCCTCGAAAGTTGAGGAACACGGCCAGATGAGCATGAGTAAGATGATGAATTGCATTCCAGCCCTTCGTAAGTGGAAAAACATGTAATGGAAAATTTATCGATTATTACAGTTAAGCGTTTCCCTAATATTAACTTTGACGCTTCTTCTAAAATCGCCGGTCTTTACGATGCAGAGTTCATTTTGGTGGAAACAATGGATTGCTGCTTAATAGTCTATCACCCATATCGACCACTGCTCACTTTCATGGCCGTAAGTCAAGCGTGCAAGAAACTCGACTTTTCTTTGTTCCAGGATATAGCCAAAGACAACAAGGAAGATATAACCGATTTAGAAGCCGAATCGTGGAAAGTGGTAAATGATTCTCTTCGTACTGACGCCGTCTTTCTTTTTCCACCTCATCTCATTGCCGTTGGTACGTTTGAAAACGTCAACGATTAACAAGTTTTCTGCAGCTTCGATCATTCTTGGAAGTCAGTTTTTGGAAAAAGAGTATTATATAAAGAATTGGTTACCGGAAATCAATATTGATCAACAATGCGTGAGTAGCTTCTCGCATAACACCTACTAATCACTTATTCCAGTTGATGGAATGTATCGAACTCATCTGTAATATGTATTTGGCTTATAATTCTATTAATGAAAAAGATGACGTAAGACACATTTCTATTTTCTTATCTCAGCTCTTTTTTTTTCAGTACAAGACTATGATAGAGAAACTTCCACGAATCCAAACTGCTCCTCCTAACATGGGTCCTGGTCAAGGTGGCATACACTGCAAAACCCAAATGGACCCCAAAATGCGTTACGCTGCCGCTGGGGATAGAGGCAGAGTCTGTATTTAGCTTACAAGCTGCATTATGCATTCCCAGATTTATACTTTATACATGTACTTACCATTTCTTACCTTCTTATCATCTTCTCATTGATCCCGGTTTATACTTAAATCCTTCGATTTGTTTTCACAGTGTCATCACGAATGAACTTTCATTTTGAACTCTTCTGTCTTATTATTCTCACTCAGTGGGTTTGATCGGGTTAGGCACTCTTGGGTTCGATTATTCAAATGAATTTCTATGATCACATTCAAGTTTTAGCACGGTTTGTCATGTTATGATGATCGAATTCGAAAACTCCTGTTTATCAATGAACTTGTTGCGCTCAACTGACAGGACGGATTTTCATTCAAATTCGGAAAGACGTGAAGGCTGTGCTGCCCTCCCTATACCGGAACTTTGTAAGTAGTTCTCGCCCTCAATCCAAATAGCACCATTGCAGTACAAAATAAGTGTGAGGACCATTCACCAGTTACTGTTATCACGGAATCATGACATCGCGCTCATATGAAATCCTATGTGTTGTTCTTCTTGGCCTTGGCCAAATGAGTATTATGACAGGATATGACACTCAGGTATTTTGAACTTAACCTCCTTTCCGGAATTTTCAATATTTGAGTCATTTGTACAAGAGTCTGTTATTCATTCTGTAAACGAACGAAACCCCAGCTTGATCGGACCATACGCCGGATACTATGGGTTAGGCTTCACTGTTTATTAAAGACTTTGTTGATTAAGACAAGCAACTTGCTATGTGGCTTATATGCTCAGTTGTCTGATTGCACCTGCGATAATGAGTATAGTTGGTCCAAAGAAAACATTGTTGTTGGGATCTTTGTGCTACACTTTCTATCAAGTCGGATTCTTCTTCCTCAACAGTTACTACTACTACACCTCTTGTGCATTGATGGGACTCGGCTTTGCACGTAAGATAACATTGTTAGACATCAATTATTGAAATTTACGGCTTTCGGAAACATCTTAGACTCTATTCGTAAGATATTTGAACATAATCCTTGAATCATTAGTTAACTATCAAGAAATGCTTTATAGTAACATGTGTTCGTTCGCCGACATCACCTGCTACTTGCGGGCAGAACGCCAGCGTTATTTCTTTATATGGCGTACTCTCCTTTTTTCAGTATATTATACTGGAAATGGTGGATATCTGACCTCTCACTCGACCCGACAGACTGTGGAGCAGAACTCAGCTATCGCTTGGGCAATCGCCTGTGTTTGGTGAGTAGAAATAGTGTGGCAGGGAGTGAGGTAAACCGAAGGTGTAAAGGGAATATATAGCGAAAGGGGAGAACATAATGAGAACTGTTAGTACTTTGACATAACTCTATGCAGGGGGCCGTTGAGGGTTTTTTTTTACCTCAATGATGTGACATCTAATAGTACCATATTTGTTAGATCATGACATACTAGATTAGATTCGGGACAAATAAAGATGAATGAGCAGTGACTTGCTACATTTCCCTCAAAATTTATGATCATCGCAGGAGATTATATAATAACAATTATTTTTTATTCTAGCATGCTTATTGGGGGAGGAATTCTAGCGACTATTGTTAAGATCAAGGAAGGGACCACACTGGACACCTTTACAAATGGCACAATGCATAATACCCATCACAGGTTTCGATCTGGCTAACATCATTTTACGAAACTCAATGTTAAAGGACATTCACTGATTCTGAGATCTTATGGATGTATGGAGCTTTCACACTATTCACCATTGTCTCCAACATCATTTTCTTGGTCATCCCGGAGAAAGAAATCGACAACTGTATTGAAGGAAAACAAGAAAAACGACCATCGTTCAATCAACAAATGAGTTCGATCTTACAGCATATCTCATGATACATTGGGGAAACTTTCAGAACTCATGTTGAACACATTCGCGAAGCCGAAAATGATTCTGCTCTCTCTCTGCTTTGTCCATTTAGGGCTGTACACATCTTTTTGGGTGTCTGTCTACCCAACTACCATGATATTCACAGAATCTCTACGAGATTCGAAGTACATAATCGCTGTCTACAGTGTTGCGGTCGGCAGTGGAGAAATAGCAAGTAGGTTATGAGAACCATAAGATATACAGACTTTACTTAAGTGGGCTTTGTCATTTCCTACATGAGCAGCAGAGTTCACAATTTTTGTTTGAAACCTGTTGCGTTGTTGAGTTTCGTAGGAACGCTCATTGTGGTTCTGAGCATCTGGGTATCTACTCCCCAGTGGGCAGCAGTCCGTCCCACAGATGAATTAGCTTGGCTGGTCCAACCTAGGTAAGTATTTTTTCCACTTCTTACCTGAACTCATTAAAGTTACCTGGTGGTTGGTACAATTGGATTTTTCCTGGGATTCTTCGATTCGTGTATCAACAACGCACGTCTCGTGATTTGTGCATTAGCCTTACCTAAAAATAGAGCACAGAGCTTTTCAATCTCCAAGTTCTATCAAGCTCTGGGAGGATCAGCATTGATGATCATGAGTCCTTATCTGTCAATAACTAATTATACTACGATTCTTATAATAAGCAGTACCTTATCAACCGTGCTTTATCTCGTAGTTTCGCACCAAATTGAGAAAAAAGAAAAGTCAGTCCATGAGTTTAAGAAAAACCCCGCAGTGGTGTTCGAGTGAGAATCTTCTTTCTTCTTTTCTTCATAGTATTCTTTCATTGAAATGTTCAAAGCTTCTCATTCGATTTTATGACTGTTGTATCATTTCTCTGAGAAAAAGGTTCATGATTGAACAAAAAAAGAAAACGCCTAAGCGCAAAAGAGATTAATAAACCCAAAAAAAAGGATCACGGGTTCATCCATATCGAAGATTTCTATCAACAAGATTGTTACATTTTGCTCATATTGTTGAACTTCCCTCTACGTAAAATGCCAATAAAGATGAAAGTGCAAGTTGTTTTCTTTTGAATATTTGAAAGTCATTGTTTACAATTCTCCCGCACCACTCCAACTAAACCTTCAAATTATTTATGTTTCTTTTGTTTTCTCTGCTCTAAGTTTAAAACCTAGTTGAGAAAGTAGGAATGCAGTTGTCCTGAACGGGAAAACACAAAGTAGAATCTCTAAGTATGAATAACAAGGATATTGAAATTTACAACGAACTTCTTTGACGAGTTTCGCTGATAAATCTACGATCTCCCTGAAGAGAGCAAGAGTGCACTTTGCGAACGCTTGACTTAGACTAAATCACAAAATTTACGTGGCATGATGTTCACGGACGCGTGAGCTAGCCAATCAGAGTTAGACGTACACGAATCAGCCAATCACGTGAGAGCATATGCCGTGAGTTCGTATTTCATCATAACTTGCAATGATATCGATACGTCATAAATTGATTTCTCCCCTCACTTCCCATTTAAATCCCGATCAGACAATTGACTCGGCTGATCGCAAAGATCAAAAATGAAACCTTTGTTCTATTCATGTTTTTGAGAGAATGAGCTCGTGGCTGGCAATGTCGTGAAACCTAGCTTCGGGAAGAGAATCTTTAATGATTTAAATAATAGAGGAACCGCTTTACAACTACAAAAACATGTAATAGTGGTTTGGTGGATGTGAATCTCATGTTCGCCATATAGTGCTACTCCAAACCCCAAGTATCATGTTGTTCGGTGAGCAAGCTCCTGTCGCTTGAAACAAATCAAAATAAATATTCAAATGAAGGATCAGAGTGCAGGGTGTTGTTGTTGATGCTGTAAGCGATCTGGGAACCAAGATTTTTTTGAGAAAGTTGCGAGTTTCGAACAGCTGAAGCAGATTTCAAATTTATACATAAGTTTTTGTAATTTGCGTTGTCAATAGGTCATAAAGTGACTGACAACTGCCGTCATTAAAACAAACTCAAAGGAACATTTTCCTTTGGAATCGTCTTGTCAGTCGTTCATATGAGCAACTTCAATCGTAACAACTTGTCGGATGAAAGAAAAACAAATCATAATAAATTACATTAGTTAAAATGTCTTTGTTTTCATGAGAAGTAGAGGTAGAATACAAAAAAGTTATTTTTTATGATATCAGGTATCAGTACAACGTCGAAACCTAGAGCTCGTCTGAAAACTTCAAAACTTCAATGTCTAATTGCTTTTCTTCTTCTGAGAGATCCAATTATTGATAAAAATCTCTTCTCAAAATTGTGGGATTCTCTTCTTTTATTTGAGACGTTCTCTTTCTTTTTTTAAAGCCTTCTTGAAATTTCTCTCAGCTTTATGTCCTCCTCCTGTACGGTTCGTAGTTCAGCATGAAGCTGTTCGCTTGCTCGATCATTCATTCTATCTATGCTCATTGGAGCTTCATTCGTTTTTGCTTCTAACAAGCTTCTGAATTTCTAAAAATCGTTTGTAGAGGACATCTGGACTACTGGAATCCAAATATTCGAATCAGCTTTTTCGATTGAAATTCGATCAGATGCATTTCATATCCCTACATAATCTCTTCAAAAAGTCTTCAAAGGTGAATGAGTATTGACCCACTATGGCCTCATACCAAACAAAACGACAATTTTCCCAAAGATATTTTGCTCGTTGACAAGTCGGACATTTAATTATCTGCTAATATCATAGACGTTCTCCTACTTTATCATATCTAAGATCATTTTGAAAATAAATATTTTCATACGGTCAATCAGATTTTGTTGTTTTGCCTCTTAAGGTCGAGCATACTCCATACTACGATGTTCACGTAGCAGATCAAACATCCGCTTGTCTGCAGTTGCAGTTGTCGGCGATTTCTTCAATGAAAACTTTTTTTTCGAAAATGATTGGGCTGGAAGTTAATTGGAAGTTTCTTTCAGCTTTTTTTTTGTTAAGAAAATTATGAATTCTGATGTCTTTTGTGTAAAAATAGACGTTTTGTGTGTGACTTCTTCGGACTTCTTATTTATTTGATCAGACATTTTACCTAAAAATGTCTTTTTTATTTACTGCTATACATAAGTTGTGCTCCATGCGACTGCATCTACTGCTTGTATCTTGGAAGAGAAAGGTGGAGAAGTGTCAGAGCCTATCAGGCTAGTGAGCATGTTGCTTGATGCTTCGTAAACGGACTATTACATACGACGAAGTATGAAAGACGATTATCACATTGCTCATAGCTCTACATAACCCGAATCCCTCTTTCGGTATCTTGTCTGCTTTCTTAAAGCTTTATTTCGTGCCTTCTTTCACATTTTAAAATCTTAGCAATGTTACGATGAAGTCAACATGTCTTTCCATGTCATTTAATGTACAACAAAGCAGATGCGAAGTAAGCATTAGCTTTGCTCAACTTTTAAGTCATGCGGAGCCATGTCGAGGTGAAGAATTTGTCAAGTCCAGATTGTGCTTTTCGTCCCATTTTGCTGTCCCATTTGACAATTAGAAATCTTTCATCTGTTTTCTGTTCATCTTCAACCTCTCGCCACACCATTATTTTTCTTTCATTTTCATTTATCCTAATCTCATTTCTCAACACAATCACCTATGTTATCTTCTGCATCAGAAGAGTGCTCATTTTCTTTTTTTTTGTTTCTTCAACTTTATTCTTTGCAATAGCTTCTCACTCCATCAGTTCTTTCCTATTCTTTTTTTTTCTTTTCTAATTATTAATTCAACTTTATAGTGTTGTCTTACGAAAAGCCTTTTCACCCTCTCTCTCTCTCCCTCTTTCATTTTCTGTTCAGCAATCCCTGCTATCTTCTTCCATCGTTAAAGTCAATTGTGAGTTCACAATGAGTGTAAAATCCTCTTCGGATGTTGTTGTTGTTGTTGTTATTTTTTGCACATTTTTATTTAAAAAATAAAAAAAAAGCGATGAATGAACAACAACCATTTATACTTGAGTGTTCTATGCACAATTGAATGCAACCGCTCTCCACTTGTTCACATTTCAAATATGACTTATCCACGTTCACGTAAATCTTTTGACGTCAAATTAGCATATTTCATTGTAAATTACAAAAATTTTGCGTTTTCTCTAATCTTATGCACAAAGAACAATCATCTTTCATTCTTAATCTTCTTTTTATAACCAAATATGGAGAAATAATCTTTACCTCATTTATCACTTGTTTTTTGGAGACATTTTGACAAATTTAAAAATCAAAAAAACAATGTTTAAACGTTGTGCCAATTGGCGCCCAAAATGGAGACATACATGATTGTCCGTCTGTCTGAGCCTTTTTTGAGTTCCAGACTCACACACACACACACATACACACCCACAGAACATGCTTGAAAAAGGAAGCTTTTTAAAAAATTTAAAATGAATGGGAGAATCATTTCTTTTGGTAGGTTTTGTGAACACTTGATAAAATGGTTTAAGTTCAAAAGAATTTAGCAATGAATGAACAAGAGCTCATTTAACACTTTTTTTTCATTTTTCCTCATCTCCGACCATACTCAGAGAGAACGATTGATAGAATGCAAGTACATACCAATCGCTATGTACAAAGAAAAAGTGAAGATTTTTCATATTTTTGTGATTGTTTCTTCCTCTTTCCTTTTTTTTTATCTCGCAGAGAGAAAGATAGAGAGAGAGAGAGCGATAAAGAGGGAAAGAAAGAGAGAGAGAGAGATAAAGCATTGACTCATTTGTCAGCTCAGTTGATGCATTCGGATTGTCGTTTTATCTCCTTAAAATCTGATTCCTTTTCTGGTCTGAAGTCATCTGTCTCTCATATTTTGGCTTTTTCTTTTCCATTTTCTTCTATCCATTACAAGTTTGTCAATGGCACGACGTGCTTATGTTCACATTTTGTCGTTCAACTTCTGGTGACATAAATTTTTTTGCTGCTCTCTGCTCTTCGTTTTCCATCAAAATTTGTTTGTTTTTCTTGTGTTGGCACAGAATTTCGAACATATTCCGAGATTAATATTATACAAATGAAATATTTCATTTCTCTCTCTCACTGCTTTCCACTCTTCGTCAATCTCTTCACTGATGGCGAGGGGGAGAAATCAAACGGAACTCTCACATTGGTGCTCAGCTGCAATTACAGTTTCGCTTTTTTTTGTGAGACATATTGTTGAGAAAAAAAATATTTTTTCGTTTTCTCCCTCTCATCCTTCTACTACTCCTCCTCCTCCTCCATCTTCTGCTTCATTCCCTTCTGGTTGTTTGGAATTGAGAAAGAAAAAAAGTTTATTTTAAGTTGTTCATCACTCAATATCCCATTGTTTCAAGACATTTCTTGGGTGGCAAACCTTACGAATAAAGCCAGCTGTCCTCAGATTGTTTCTTTTAGTTTTGTGTCCGAAGTGATGAATGTCAATTAGATAAATGCTTTCTCTGTTCTCTGTTTTTCTTTATCATTAAAATGATATTACGCTTTATGTTATCTGGCTATTGAGAGAAGGCTGCGCTTGTCTCTCTCTCTCTCTCTCTCTCTGTCTCCCAAAAAACTTATTTTCTATTACTTTATATGGATATATCTTTATGTTATAATCTATTTAAGATGTATTGTCTGCTCATAAGACGAATAATCGTTTTTATAACAAAGTACTTTGTAATTCAATTGCCAACTCTCCATTCATTCTCCAATCATTGCGTTGCTCAGGCAGTCTCATTGAGCTCAGAAACACATTGGGATTGTCATCTGACGGCCCTGTCTGAGCTTTTTTTGTATTTCTTTCGTTTGGCTAATTAGTCACAAAACACATTTTTTATTTTATTTTAAGAATATTTTATGTTTTCAAACATGCATATGTTGATTTGTCCCCTTCTTACATACTGCAATCAAATCTCTCCTAGTCATTGCATGCAGCAATGGAGGAGATGAGAAAAACGTAAAAGAAGAACAAGACGTACTTGTTTAATCAAAAATCTTCCTCAGATTCTCTTTCGTCTTTCGTAATTGGTCATTCAGATCTGTTTTTGACATCATTTCTCAGCTTTGTCTATGCTTTTCACACTTCTGCCGGTACATCTCCATTCACCTAAGACAAGTCGTGAGGGGATAAGGCGTTGAGAGTACACGGTGATCAGTGAGTACGTCATCCTTACGACCAATCGCTTTTTGAAAGTTTAAGCCTCCAATTTATTCATTTTGATACAATTCCCAAGGGATATTTAGCACCTTCAAGCTTCACATACTATCAGACTTATCCATTCTGGTAAGTGTTTGCAGTAGCAGTATAGATGAGAATTTTGAATATTTTTTTGATTTGCAAGCAATTCGATCATTTTTGAGCTTCGAATCACATCTGCAATGGCCTCATATCAGAACCTCCCAATGTTTTAATAAAAAAAAGTATTTCTTCTCAAAGCATAAAGGAATCTTTATGAAATGGCTGTTCAATCGGTTACCGAATAGCATTTTTATGTTTTTCTGAAAAAGGTTTTTCAAAAAGAGAGAGAGAGAGGGAGAGAGAGAGAGAGAGAAAGCTTGAAAGAGAGAGAGAGAGCAATCCAATCCTCTTCATTTTGTCTTCTGTTTCCTTCAAAGCATCTCTTGACTGACATTTCTTGGTCTGTTTGACCATCAGCCTTTTTTGGCTCATTTCCTCTCTATATATCATCAAGTAATTACTAGTCTCTCTGTTATAAAGTTTATGACAACTTTATTAACAACACGCTATTGCTTAATGAAATTTTGTAATTTTCTTTTTGGCTCTTTCACTCATCTTGAACTTTCCCTCCCACCCCTCTTTGCTCTCTTATGCCTCTGCTTATGTAAGAGTATTTCTATCCTCATTGCTTCTTCTCCAAAAAGCTCAGTTTGAACATGTTCTCTGAAGCTTTCGCCATAATCATATCCTATTCGAAATTCTGGGGGCAATAAATATTTTTTCTTCATTTAAACTTGGAAAAGCAAATGTTTTCATTTTTTTTTGTTTTACTCGCTGGAAAAAGAAGCGGAGCAGTAAAGGCCATACAGACGTCTCGGATGTGATGAGCTTCTGAAGAAGAGAGGAAAAAGAAGATTTTGTTATGAAGTCAAAAGACTGAAAATTCCTTTTTCCTTTAATCTTTAGCCCCACAACCACAAACATTTTACTTCCGCGAATTAAAATGTTGGTTAATTTGCAAACATATCGTCGTCATCAGCCATTTTTCAGATTTTCATTTCTCCACATCCTCGTAGACATGTTCAACTCAACCTAATCCCTATGTTCCTCACCCTCTTTCTCTCTTTACAATCTCAATTCTCACTCCCTCTCTACCTCCCTCTCTCTCTTTATATGGTGCTGCATAGAAAGAAATTCATAAGAATTTCATGCTTCGTTGAACTTTTTTTTTTGCTTTAGCTTCAATCTACATAAAACTATGGTTTTCATCGTTGTATTTTCATTTCACTCCACACGAGGAGATGATGGAGTTCAGACAGAAGAAAAATAAAATCAAAAAAATAAAGTTTTGACAATGAACGAAAAAAAGAAAAAAAAAGGAAACAAGAAAAATTTCTTTTTTCTTTTTTTTTTTTTGATTTTCACATAGATTCCCCTCTCACCCAATGACACTTTTGATATTTGGTGGAGAGGAAAGCAACCGAGCGACACGTCTGAACCATTGCAAATGGCCGCCGGATAGTCACGTGCATTTCACGTGAATATAAAGATTTGAACGTTCAAATAATGATTATGACGCCTGCTGATGCCGGCTGATTACTGACAGCATCTTCATCATCATCATCGTCATCAAGCAAAATTATAAATTAAAAAATATTTTTTTCTCTTTTGTTTCTTATTTTCTTAAACTATTTGTTGAGAGTGAATTGTTTTTCTTATTTCTATTCATATATAATGGTAGTTTTCATTTTTCTAATAACTATTATGGTATAAGAAGAGAGATGGAAGTAGTTTGAGCAAAATTGAGAGCAGTGAGTAGGAGTGTGGGTGGAGGTGAAAAGAAAGAGAATAAGATATAAGTTAGGTAAAGTATGTAGGTGTATAGTAGTGTATATTATATAGTTATTATAGTAAATTTCAGTATTTGAAGCTTCACACATGTAAATTGACAGAATTTCCGATGCTCTCACCTTCTTTCCATTCAGAATGCTCCGGATGTTTCTGTTAGCCTTCCGTTATTTATAAAAAAAAGTGTAAGAGAGAGAGAGATAGATAGAGAGAGAAACATGGAGATGTATGTATAGAGAGAGAAGGGAATGGCACATAAGATAGAGAGAGAGAAAGAGAAGAATGTATAGAGAGAGAGAGAGAGAGAGAGAAGCAGCCAAAAAACTTTATATGGAGAAGGCTCTGGGAGCATTTCTTATTTAAATTTTAATGTGGTTCACTCTTGAAATGAAGCTCAGACATTTCTGTTTATCCGATTGATTTCCCTTTATGGCTTTTGTCAAGTTATTTTGAGAAGAGCTTCTGAATATAATGTAAAGTTGAGATCGAAATGCTTATTATGTTGATTTTGTTCATTCTTCACTACCACCTCCCTTCTTCCTTTGCTTCCTTCTCTCTTTCTCTCGGTGTTTGTCTCCTATTGTTTCTCCCTCTATAGGCACATCCTTCTTACCGAATCTTTTGGAACAAGGCATATTTTAAAATTCAACAATTACATATATCTGTTGTCATTAAAGCACGTGCTGCAGCTTCATTTCCAACTGGAAGGAGTTAAGAAGCTTCCAGTGAATATTTCATTTCTTTCCTTGTTTTAACTTCAGGCGTTTCCTTTTCAAAACCGACAGCTTCATTTCTATAAAAGGAGTCTTGCATTTAGCATGAGATCCACCGGGACTTTGTATATTTTCGTGTCTTTAACACTTTCATTTTTCATTTCATACAGAAATTGTGCTGGAAGAACGATTTTCTCAAAAGCAATTTAAGCTTCTTCTCCTCAAAAGTATATATAAGCTGATTATAATTATAGATGGACGTACTTGCCAAAAGAAAGTTCCGTCTTCGTTCAAATACTCATATTCCAAGTCTTTTCCTACTTGTTCATTCTCAGATTTCCCCTATGCTTATCCTCTTCGATGAGCTTCTTCATGCTCTTTAGCTTTCTTCCTATAGAGAGTTAAGCCATAACATACTTGGCCGTAACCTCTGTGTTAATCTCATTGACTTGTCTCTTCAAACGATTTGACACCCTCCCCCCCCCCATGTCCTTCAAAAAACGTTTTTCCTCATTTCGTCCTATTCATCTCAGGTTGTTAATCGTTTAGATCTTAGAAGCTATCTGAATGTGCGTCTCAATTGAAATTCTTAGAATCTGAATCTTTTTTGTTCCCAAAAATAGAAAATTATGAACTAAAGAAAGTTTTGCAAATAAAGGTTGAAAAGACTTCGAAGACCAATCAGACCATTTTGCACCTTTTAAGAAGATTTATGATCAACGAGATTCATCCGCTTCCTTACCTTCTGCATTCATTCTCTTTGCCTCAGCTTCATCTTCTACTCTCACTCTCTGTCTCTCTCATGCTCGTCATTCATCTAATGTATTATTGAATTAACTGTTATAAGACAATATGCTAATTTTTTTAAAACAATAAGATGAATGTTCAAACAGTTGGAAGAATGAATAAGATAGTTGGAGAATATGAGATTGTCTTGGGTCTTTCAAGACCAACAGCGGAATGTGATAAGATGAGTCTGAGTCGGAAAAAACCTAGAAAAGGCTCGCGTCATTTCCATGAAAGTTCTTTTGTTTTCTTGAAATTTAAAGAGTTCTTACGACTATCTGGTCAGCGCTTCCGTGAAGTTGAAAATGCTCTAAGAGAGAACAAATGCGAGAATATGATAAAGAGAGGGAGAGTGTAAGAGAGCTTATGAATCGGAAGAAGTAGGGGGAGGGAAAAGCAAGAAACCTATGGCCTCATAGGCCATCTAACAAAAGGATTTTACTCTTTTAGAAGAGGTGATGCTCTCTGCTAGCCTCTGTCCTCATTTAACTCTTCTCCTCCTTCTTCTTCATCTTGATGGTACTTCTATCGGAACTTCCTGAACTCTGGTCTTTCATAGCTTTTGGTGTTAAATACGTATTTTTTTAATATTTGTAAATGAGAATAAGAAACATGCTTCTCATTCTCCCTCTCTCTCTCTCAATCTCTCTCTCTCTCTCCATCTTGTCTGCCATCTTTTCGCTTCCTTGATAGTGTTGAACTGTCATTATGGAAGTGAAAGATGATCTTCTAGCGTTTTATGTATATATTACTCGTGAATTTCATATCCTTTTATAAACAAACAATTTTCTTTTATAAAAACAGTTTGCTAGAAACTTTGACGAAGATTCTCTCAACCGTTTTCGTTGGATTATATTCAAGCAGCAAGCTGTTCGATGTTTCATTAAGAAGCATCAGTTTGATTTTACACCCTCTCTACTTCTTCATCATCTTGATTCATTCAATCCCTCTCTCTCTCTCTCTCATTCTCTCTCTCTCTCTCACTTCATTGCCCTTTTAAGAAAAAATCAGAAATTGTGTCATCATTAACGAACTTCTGACCACGAAACATCGCATATTCTTATTTAAAGCATCTGTTTAGAGTTCATTCATGAAAAGAACGAAAATATTGGTTGTGAAAAAGAAAAAAAGGGCTTCATTTGAGTGTATTTTAACAACACAATCTTCAATTCAATTCGAATTCTTAATATGAAAGGGCAGACAACTTGTCTCCAGATTTCTACGGGGACGTTCCCCTTCGCATTCCCTTTTCGCCATCTTACTATGTGTTGGAGAGCCAAATAAAATTTCTATCCAAACTCCTAAAACAGAGTGAAAGATAAAGAGAGAGCAAGATATAGAGATAGAAAGAGAGAGAGAGAGAGAGAGAGAGAGAGAGAGAGAGAGAGAGAGAGAGAGAGAGAGAGAGAGAAAGATAGAGAGATTGAATGAGCAAGAGGAAGAGAAGAAAAAATAGATGTCACAATGCAGATTATCTGGCCTTCAGCTTTCTGTCTTTTGACACAAAAAACACACACACACACACACATACACACATACAAGCTTCATTCCTATGTAAGGTATGACGCACTAACAAGCCTTACTATGGCAACAAAAAATATAAAAATCATGAAACGTTTTTTTTCCTTTTTAAAAAACGTTTCAAAGACACAACTTCTCCCTTTCATCTTTTCGAAACTTCCCTTTCTATTGTTTCTCTCTCGTCATAACATTCGCTTCATTACGTCATCTAACAGTTTTTAAAAGCGTTTGCAGTGAGCCTTTTGATCTTCAAGAATCTGCTTGCTTGTAAAACAAAGAACAAAATTTCAAACTATAAACGTTGAGATCATCTTCATACAACCGTTCGTCTCTAGCTTTGCTCTTAAAATGAAAATTTTTGAACTTCCTGTGATCTACGTGAACTTCACGTGCGTTCCACGTGCATTAGCATATTGAAATGGATGATTCCTTCGTATATTAATATTTTATTTTATAATAAGTAATATAATTAATAATATATTTTAGATCTATTTCTCAGTATGACGTGATGTTGTATTTTCTATTTCTGCTGTTGGCAGTTCGCGCTGAAGACGTGGCTTTCATCCCGTTGTCGCGCGAATTTCTGGATATTCTTCGTAATGAAACATATTATAACAAGTATGCTACACCAACCCAATATGATGGTATGTTTGAATTTTCTGGATCGTATGTTTACCATAGTAGACCAATGAGATTTGCGTTTTGATTTCCTTTTTCTGCATCCTGCCGCAGTTCATCCCTTCATTTATCCATTTAATAGCCATTCGAAGCAAGAGCAGGGGGGTTGGTGTGAGTCTTAGAAATTGTAAACTTGGTCCTTTTGCTCTCTCCTTTTGCAACTTTTCCTCCATTTTTTTTATTGAGCTAGTGCTTTCTGCGGACGTTTGTATGAAAATTTGGAAGAAAGAAGCAAACTGTTGGTTTTTGAATTGATGATGTCGTCGAGTTTTTTTCTGAATTCACAACCTATTCGAGCTTACAACATGTGAGAGAAAACAGAAAAATAGTTTTTTTTTTCTTAACTTAACAAAGAGTTTTAATACGAATAAGATAAATGAATTGTTTGTTTACCTCTGTTACCTCTACTAGAGATTCTCACACGGAATATTTCCATTTGAAACGAGGTTGTTGATGGTTTTTATATTTTCCGCCAGCCAGAAAAAAAAAACAAAAAAACAAATAGATAATATGTGTTTATGTGTTATCTTCTTCAGAATACGTAGCCATTCATGGAGCAGGTGAATTTCATTTTTCTGCGTTTTCTTCTTTGTTTTTTCTTAATAGCACTTCTGACCTAATGAACTCTTTGAACAGCAACGAACATGCTCTTCTCTACTCTTCTAATCGGATAATGTCAGAATATCTGTGATTAATTGAAAGCTTTTCACTTAATATTGATGTGAGCATGTCCTTCGTCTTCTGTCTTCTTCTGAATACGTTTTTGCGAGAAACAAAAAGAAGCTGAACTACATAAAACAAGATTTTCCGCACACATCACCCAATTTTCCAACTTACTCCTTTTCTGAATTTATGACGAATCTGAGCTTTCAAACTTTGACTTCAAGCTGCCCGAGCACGCTTTCTTTCTGCTTTCATTTTTTCTACACTGTTTCTCACCAACTTCTCACTAGCGCTTCTTGCTCAGAAAGGAAATTTCTCTTTTCTTCTCTATGTCTCTTCCTTTTCCATACATCATGTTAAGCTGACACAGCTGATCATCTTGAATCAAAATGAGAAAAAACAAAGAAAATATGCAAATTTGTATAAGAAAAGGGGTTTGACCACTCACTCGCTTATCACCAGGGCTATTTGGATCGAGCTTAATCATCATGCAGTTGGAACCTTCTACCGTTCTTCATGAAAGATTAGGAAACGGAAAACCATCCGGCTCTTGTCATTCGTTTTTCTGTAACCTTCTTCTTCCTAACGAGAGAACGGTTGATGTGAAGTGAAAAGTTCTTTAACTGGATTGATACGAACTAATCATTGCATCCAAATAGAGTGTCTTTGCCTAGCTTTTCACTCTTAATAGCCTTAAAATAGACTGATCTGCCTACTTTCCAACGAAATAACAACCTGCAATCAATGTACTATCAGTAACGTATTGTGTTTCAGGAATTCCAACGAATGTCTCCTTATCCATGTTCATCGAAGGTATGTCATCCTTCAGTGCTCAAACTATGGATTATCATTTGGATATGTATTTTCAACAGGTTTTTAATTATTTAATACACTAACCATCATTTTCAATATGATATCTGAAGGAATGGATGGATCATCGCCTAAAGCATAATCACTCTGCTCCAATATTGGTGAAGGACAAGAAAGTGTTTAGCATGATGTGGCATCCAGACGTTTATTTCGCTAATGCTCGTTCGGCATCATTTCAAGTATTTGAATCTGAGTATTTCATCATTCATTGGATATCATATGTTTAAGGAAATCACGGATGATAATTTTCTAGTATGGGTATATCCAGATGGACGGGTTTGGTATGATGCCAGAATTTCATTGGTTTGTTCAAATTTTTCACTAAATATCTCACAACAATATCTCACAACAAATAAGATGTCAGAATCAAATTTTGAATAGATATTATTGTTCGGGAGGTTTGAATTAGTGAGAACACCAAATTTGGCGAAATTTTAGAAAAAATCATATTTTTCGATCAGTTTTGATCATTCGCCGAGATCGACTCTCCAACTCCTCACGGCTGAGTCGGACCTGGAGTTGGATGAGAGCCAATGGCGACATCACTGAATCTTCAACCTTCAGTATCTCGAGAACGAGTAGTCAGAATCAATTTCTGATTTGATATTCAGAAGTTTCAGACCCGAATTAGTAAGATCACCAAGTTTCAAAAAATTCGAAAAAAAAAGTTGCATTTCGATCAGTTTCGATCATTTGCCGAGATCGACTCTCCAACTCCTCACGGCTGAGTCGGACCCAAAGTTGGATGAGAGCCAATGGTGACGTCACACAATCTTGAAGCTTCTGTATCTCGAGAACAAGTAGTCAGAATCAATTTCTGATTTGATATTCAGAAGTTTCAGACC
>CALQYR020007442.1:101651-120538 GCA_943334845.2 Auanema sp. JU1783 | reverse complement strand
ACAGCTCAAGAAACTGAATCAGAAAAGTGTGAACACGGGAGAAAGATATCAAACGAGGAAAGAAACAATGAAGATCGCGAGCTGAGAACACAGCTAGACACCTTTCCGAAAGGGGACAACGGGGTCTTTCCATTCTACATTCAAAAATGAAAATCTCTTCTCTCTCTCAACTTGATAGAGAGAAGATAAAAACAAAACAATAAGAATAAAGGAATATGCTGATTGAAAGGTGAATAACGAGAAAGAAGAAGAAAGAGTTTTCAAATTGCACAGGATAAACGATACTATGAGGACTCAGACAGGAAATCAATCGATAACTTGTAAGTTAACGATAGTAGGAGTAATAGGAAGAAATCGATGAAAACGAGGAAGGATAGGGGAATGAGCTCAGACTACAACATCTAACTACACCCTAACCATCCAGAACGGTTTCAGCAAGTATGGGTGGAGAAGGAACAGGCTTGGAGAGATTTAAGTAACAACATGACACAGCCAAAGTAGAACTGCATGAAATTGAATATGGGGGAAAGGATAACAAACCGTAAAAGAGGAAAGCGAGGCAAAGTCGAAGGAAATGAAGGGAAGACAAAGGATAACATAAGAACTCTGACAAGTAATCACTCAGTCATCTGTGAATGGAGGAGAGAGAGAGATAGAGGGAGGGAGAGATGCTTACTGAAGCATCGAGACTTGTTCTACCTAGAATAGCGTGAAATTTTATTTGAAGCTCAGATCATGACACCTCAGCTTACTCCCGCTGAAGTCATAAGAGCCCCGCCCCGACACTTCGAGGGTATACAGGTGCGACAGTAAGAGGAACAGTCATACAGGGATGCGGAAACAGAAGGAGATATGTATGATCAGATATCAGAAATGAAAGAAAGAACAAATCTTAGACAAGCACAGATGATGACGAGAACTCAATAAGGAACTTTAGACTGTTAAGAACTCAGTTGAACTCCTTTGAACAGAGAACAACCGAGTTTTTCATTTTTTCGTTTCGAAATGAAAACCTCTCAACTCAACTAAAACCCTTCTAAGACAAAAGAAAAATGGAATAAAACGAAGAAGAAGCTCTCTGAATTATAAAGTAATAAATATAAATAAATGATTTTTCTGTGTTTATTGATTGATTGGAATCAACAAATCGCAATAGAGCACATGTTGTGAGCCGGCTATGAATTCTGCTTTTCACGTGATTTTGAAGCGAATTTTAGTGTTTTTCTATGCAATTCTGATTTGAAAACAAGGAATGAATATGATATTCAAGTTTGAAATAAAATTCTGATCTAAAATAACCCAAAAAACAACCGATTTCATTAACTTTGAGCCAAGTTAGGTCGGTTTTCCGACAGAGAACGACCGGGTCGTTTTTTTTTTGACGTAAAAATTATTTTCACGTGGCGCGTTCCCGCGGGGGTATATAAGCCGTGGAGCATCTGAATCACGTCAGTTGGCTGCGTGAGCTGGTGAGCTCCACTCCTTCCTCTCTGGAGGTCCTCTAGAGAGGGAGAAAAAGCTCATCGGCTCACAAGCCAGGGATGTGACCTGGACAAGTCTGGGTCTATCTGAGGCGCACCGTAAGGTTGCATTCCGCCCCAAACCGCTCAGAATAGTTGCATTCCATACCAGACCGTCCAGAACGGTTGCATTCCAACCACCTCGCCGTACAGCACGGTTGCATTCCAACCCTCACTGTTCAGAACGGTTGTACTCCACCCCTAGCCGTCCAGTAGATTGCATCCTCAATGTCGCCAACCCTACAGAAAAATCAATCAAAATAATATTTTTGTGTGAAAATAAATTAATGAGTTGTTACTTAATTAGATTTTCTCATGAATTAAAACTATTTTGTTCCTTATTTATGACCAACTGAAAGTACATATCATTACAATCAAGCATTGGAGCATGTCGAAACAAAAATGGAAAAGAGAATCATGGACTAAGCATTTGGAATTCTCTTCTACTTGCTGGTTAACCGTAAATCTACTGAACAAGAAGATAAGTGATACAAAATAAAAATCTTTGAGAATGCACAAAAGATTGTACATGTTCTGTTGTTTCCCCTCCTTACTGCTGCGGTTACATGAAGATGGACAAAAAGGAAACAAATAAAAAGGGAAGTGAAATGTATGAAGCTCCACAGAGATCACGTAGCGCATAGGGTTTTGTGGAAGTCAACGACAATTGCAAAATCATTCGCTTCATGGCATCTAAGGTGACAGCCGAGAGATAATCATAAGAATAGAGGGAGTTACTTAAATTTATAGTTCGACCGAGATCACCCAAAATTAAGAAAATATATACAAATCCTTTGAAATAATTAAAGGTAATATCGGGTGGTAACCTCGTGTCCAAACTTGGAGAAAGTCTATTCTAACACATATTCACATATATGAGGGGATGACCGGCCAAAATAATCTATCATATAAAAATTCTTGGAAGAAAGACATCTTAAGATGAGTACCTGACCGAAAAATTAGGAGATGTTAATAAAGGTAAATCTAGATAACCCGGCTAGAGAACAATCACACAGACATGGACAGAAGACTGAACAAACTATTCGAGAAACAAATTTCCTTTCTTTAGAGATTAGAGGAAAACTATTCGTCTCTTTCCTCAATGGTCTATATCCGTAACTTTCAAGACAATCACAACAATTTAACAACGCGCTTAGGAGGGACACGGGTCAGCGTGAGCGATATGATGGGTTTCTTCTAAAGGGAGATTGAAGATTTCTAAATATACAAAAGTTCAAAACGTTTGGTCAATACATATACTCGATCGTATACAAATAGAGAAAATAAATCTAACAAATAATAAATATAACAAATTGAAGAATAATAATTAGTGAGCAGCGAAGGAATGGGTTATCCGTAGGTTTGTCTGTTGTGCTGTATACATTTGTGTGTTCACAAACAGCACTGAATGGATTGATAGATAAATCGTCCATAAACGACGAACATAAGCCGAGAGGTAAATTCAAGATTTCCGGATCTTCTAGATATTGTATAAATTAGCTAATCTTTCCCGTAATGGCATTGGAAACTGCGAAGTGTAGGAATTCCAGTTTTCATCTCCCAAATGATTGCGGAATGCTTCAAGTATCTGTAACAAGTCACAACAGTTATGAGTACAGTGTTGTCAACTTACTCTGATGAAAACTTCTTTAAGATCAGGTTTGAGAGTTTGAAAAGAGGCGATGGCATCGCACCAGAATATGAAATCCTGAAATACACATTTAGAAACGATTGCTACGGAAGAAATTACATTTATGAGTCCTTGGGGATTAATATTAATCATTGTGCACAAGCCACGGAAGGCACTTTCTTTCTCTACGTTATCTCTGAAACATTATGACTTGAACAATGCAAACAAGAAGGAAACCAACCTGCAGTTCCTCAAGCTCATACAGACGTTCCTTATGAAGTGACTCATCATAGGAGCAACATCTTCGGCGCAATATATCCCTAACTTTCCAATTGTTATAGCTGTAAGTAGTCATGTTAAAAGATATTTCTAGAACTCATCACCTGTATTCTCTAATAAGGTTCTTTGTAAATCTGTCTTGTTCATAATGAATATGAGACAAGGAAGGATTGGAGGCACAAAGGGCCGAAGCTCTGGACCAGCTCGAATAGCAATTTCTCCAAAAGCCCATACCGCATTGTTACAAGCGGATACATGAGCAACGTCAAAACTGAGAGTTAAAACCGGTACAAAGGTGCCTGAAAACATATACAGTGAAGACAAAGAACGATCTGAATAGAAATACTTAAGTAAGGTTTGACGTGTACCCAGCAGGTTTTGACTAAATCACCGAACAAAGCGAAAGTACTCTGCCTGACTTCTCCAGAAGCGTCCTGCAAGAGAAAAATGAAAAAAACATATATTTCACACACGCTTACCATGGCTGCGGCTACAACTAAGTGAATGAGATTACTATTTGCAACTAAAGGTTCAATTCCAGTCGACAGACCTTCAGCTAAACCGGAGAGCAGATCAAGAGCAACAATAAGAAAATCCTACAAACAGAAAAATAAGAAGAGAAACTATTGGTTCCTCACTTTGTCTGGCATTTCGAACTGATCAGGGTGTTGAGAAGCTTTGATACAAGCCTCCATTGATTTTTCGATCAAGGCAACGCATCTACAATTCAGAGAACGTTATGAGAAAGCAATATCATCACATACTTGTTGAACACTGGCTCAGTGTAAGGTATGAACTCGGTGCCTGTTGATGTTGCGATGGCAGAAACACATTCGAGCAATGGGAACAACTCCTATATAAGCAAGTTAGTTGGAAACAGGATAAACTGATAAACCTTCTCATCATTGCCCAATCGCATCCACTTCTCCATTAAAGGAGGCATGAGCAATTGTACATACGCAGGATTCCGCATAGCTGATCCAACTGATCCGGCGAGAGTTCCAACAGCATCATACAGAATTAACAAATTTCGAGCCTGGGTTAGAAAAATAATAACAGAATCTATAATGAATAGCCATACCTGATAAATCGAAAAAGCCTTGACAAGTGTGGTGATGATTTCAGGTAAATATGGAATCAAGAAGTCTCCTCCTTCCTCCTCAAAGACAGCGAACGCACTGCAGGCGGCTTCTTGGACTTTCTTATTATTATCAAGAATTCTTTGTAAGAGCTGAGAATAAACATTTAAATTTCGAAAGTTCGAAAGGAAACTAACCCCGTTTAGCAAAGGATAGAAGAAAGAATCGGCTGCTTCATCAATAACCCAACTACAGAACCTAGACAATGTCCAACAAGTGATGGAACGAACGAGTGGTTTTGTGTCTTGTAGCATGTTAAGCAGGAATGGCACAAGTTCTGGCAAAAACCTGACCAAGCCTTGTGTGCATCCTTCTGCTATAGCTCCCAAGGCCAAAATTCCTGACTCTTTCACTTCCCATTCAGGATGGAAAAGGGCTTCTTTGATAATTGGCAAAATGACCGGAAGAAGTTCATCCCGGAATACATTTGCCAGCACATCGAGAGAGGCTGCTGAGCATCGTCCTGAACAAAAACGTAGTTTCCTCAGAGTTAGAATAGGAACTCACTTATATTCCAATCGGCAATAGCATCATCATCATCATCTTCGTCATCTCCCTTAAAAATATAAACGAATTAAGAGATACTTTTTGAACACTCACCGTTCCCACTTCCTTGGCTTTATGGAATCGTGGCTTGATGTCTTCTTCGCGATCTGGGACCATACTGTCGTCGTCACAATTACCCTGATGAATATACATGAGAATTTAATCTGATTAGTTCGATACCTTGAACAAAATTATATCCTCTTCAGAATATCGCATACATTTCACAAGAACGGGAATCAGTTTAGACAAAACTTCAGACAGAGCGGGTTTGCAGACATCAGGATTTTCTGCGAGTGAGAGGAAGAACTCACAGGCTTCTAAAGCTATTGTCTCATTTGGATCCTGGAATTGAAAACATAATTCACAAATAGATTGATACTACATACCCCTGTTTTAATAATAATATAGTCGATAACATTTGGGAAATGAGGAGCGAGGTTTGGTAAGAAACCATCTAATAATAGACAAAGAGACCTGCAGAGCTGCCGTTGCACTTCCTTAACAAGAAAATGTAATCAGGGAGAAAACAACAGCTTACTTCGTCTGTATCGAGAGCTCGTTGGAATAAACATGGGAGATATTGATCAATGATGGGTGTTATAGGATCATTGTTGATCATCAGAATGCTGTTGAATGAGCTCATAGCTAGTCCTCTCATTTTTGCGTTGGCTGAGTTGAAAAATTTCAAAATTGGAATCATGAGAGGTTGAGCTGTTTCGTTTTGCAATCTATCTCCATAATCTTCAAATACTTTCTGTATGGCACCCATAGCTCCCTGAAATTCAAAAAATATTCTAATTTCCACGTATATGTATATGCAAATGTATATTGTTCGCGAAGCGTTCTGATTTCATTTACTACATTCTCTGCTTGTGATCGGTTGGTTCCGCTGTGCTCTTCACTACTCATACCCAAACTACTTACTTCTTGCATGTAGGGGTTACCCTCTTCTTCTAGCATTTGCTTTAATGTTGGTAACAAATCTGGCCATCCATTAACTCCTTGTTCCATGACAATAGTTGTAACTGGAAGGATTATGAATTGAGATGATTTCTTCTCTCTATGATCATACTTATAATTCCGACAGTTGCTCTGACCAATTGAGAACTGTCAGCGATACTCCGTAATGTTTCTTGCTGGACATATTTTTTAATATCGTCCGGATATTGCGACCAACGGTTTCGAATATTATTTTTTAGAATAAGACCAGCCAACGAGCGTGATTGCTGAAGGAAACTCATGACGAGATTGAGAGGTTAGGACAGTACCTCTTCTGAACTGGCTAATGAACTTAGTATATAAACAAGATAACAGCAAAACTGCTGATGATTATTGAGTTGATCTAGCCTTTGCTGCACTGAGCGTTGAACTTCTGTGTCAGATGAGGTTGAGTGGTGAAGAAGCGCGAGAACCTCAATATGTAGTGGGTGAATTGCCGTTTGATCAAATACTTACCTGCTGAAGTTCGTCCTGATTGGGTTCCCAGCTTGTCATCACTAACACACAACAAATGCACCACTATATAATTTAGAGAATCTAAGAAACGCTTTGAAAGAACGACAAACTCAATGAAACAGATATGTAAAGGAACAACCTTTGAAGACGAACGAACAAAATGTTTAACAGTCGCAAATCAACAATATTAACAACGAAAAACAAATTAGGAATAACAATTAAGAATTTACAACAACGTCTGACTTTTTCGAATATATTTCCCGCATTCTGCTATATTTCTTTCGATCGGCTTCAGTAACAGAAGGTCGTATTCTCTTGATCGCTTCCTACAAGAAATGAAAATAGAAAATTAAATAATAACAAAATTAATAATTTAGAAATGAAAATGACATACAAGGAAATGAGGCGTGCTCACACAATCGACACTTGTGTCATTTTTGAACAGACGTTCCTTCAAGGCAATGATTGATGCCTCGTGCACTATGGCGGCTAAGTCTGCTCCACTGAAAAGCATCTTTTGAAATAGGTGACCGAATAAAGCTCATACGTGAAACCATCCAGCTCTGGCAAGCATCCTATCTCTTCGAAATTCACGTCGCTGCTTATTTTCGGATTCGTACCGCCCTGAAGTATTGGATATCACTTTTAAAAACTAGATAAGAGACATACTTTTGTAGCTTTCCTCAAAATATCCGCCCTATCGGAACTATTAGGGAAGTTCACAAACAGAATTTTATCCAACCTACCAGGACGTAGGATGGCGGCGTCAACAATATCTATGAAAAATTTTTTCGAACAAAGATAGATGAAGAGTTGCAAACCTGGTCTGTTAGTTGCTCCAATAAGAAATACTTGTTTCCTTCCTTCAACACCATCCATTTCGGTGAGCAGTTGGTTGACTAAGCGAGAACTTCCGGAGCTCTGAAGCAGTTCGGTAATGATATTACATGAGACATCAATTCACCTCATTATTCGAACGTTTGGGACATAGAGCATCAATCTCGTCGAAGAAGATGACACAGGGTGAAGAGTCTCGGGCCCTTTGGAATACTGTGCGAACTGCTCGTTCACTTTCTCCAACATACTAAAAATGAACATCGATTGAATTCTATGTGATGCGCTCAGTTTTCTTTTCCCCTCTTTTATATTTCTTAAATAAACATTTTTTGATTTAGATACAACCTCGTTTATATTGAGAAAGCCCCTAATTCAGTGGGAAGCGCTGATATTGATCAATTTACGCAATATTTTCACATTTACGAGCGGTCTTTCCCTATTACGGCAAAGCCGTTATCCGTCTCTAGCTCCGATCAATATTCTCAAAGAGCAAGTCATATATGTCAAATCACCCACCATGTTTAACAGTTCTGGACCTTTAACACTGATGAAGTTCATTCCTGTTTCGTTTGCAACGGCTTTTGCCAACAAAGTTTTTCCGCAACCCGGAGGGCCACAAAGCAAAATACCCTGAGGTTTCGAGCTTATACCCAACAAAGCAAAATCCTCTGGTCTTTTCACAGGATACTGAAAATAAATTCATCTTTAATACTATGTCCCGAAATAGCAAATACCAATATACTCCATTCTAATTCTTGCCGTATATCAGATAGAGCTCCAATATCATTCCATGTAACATCCGGCACCGTAGCGAATCCTTCTCGTTTAGCTGAAGGCTGCACGTTCTCAAGAGCTCTCTCAAAGTCATTCATAACCACATGGAATCCTCCTAATCCTTCCAAAACACTCGGGTCGTCATCACCATTCAACCAAATTAGTACTAAAAAAAGTATGAGAGATGAACACTTTCAGATGACACACCTTTATCCAATTCTTCTTTCACTTCCGCATTAGTCATTTGTCTTTTCGTACTGTTTCGATTTACAATCGTATCGAATATTCTGAAACAGAAGGAATGTTTAGTTACCCACCGAAGTTCACTAACCTATTAATGGCGCACTTTGCAGCTTCTCTTACGAGAGCATTCAAATCTGCACCAACATAACCGGGTGTTAAGCGAGCTATGCTCAGCATACTCACATTCTCATCTAATGGTAATCTGAAATTGAAAACATCACCCAAATATCCATAAACGTGACATACTTGCAAATGGTCGATAAGATTTTCAAACGAGCAGCTTCATCTGGGATTCCAAGAGCAATCTCACAATCAAATCTTCCAGCGCGTCTCAATCCACCATCAACGGCGTCTGGTCTACTTGTTGTTCCGATGACCAACACATGTCCTTTCACTGATAAAATGATTATTGGACACACTCGGAATAGCGAGAAACCCACATTCTGCACTATCATTTATGATAGAAACCTCTCCATCTGCTGTGAAATCCAATCGATCTTTGAGCGGCTTATCATCTTTTACTCCAAATAAGTCTTAATATATTAGATAATAACCTTTCGGAAGAAACGCTAATACCATCTAATGAATTGCTTAGTTGACTCACAATCCTTCTCTCCATCTCTCTTGTGGCTGTCTCTCTTCTTGGCGCAATAGCATCTATTTCATCCAAAATCTAAAATGAAAACAATAGTCACGCCACGCGAACTCATTTAAATTTCTCAAACGCGGGAGAGCGGTTGTATCTCCAGCTTCTGCTCTATTATAATCTAACTATTGGTTTTATAGCTGACATACCAAGACACATGGAGCGTTATCTTTTGCAATTGTGAATAGTTGTCGGATTTTGTCTTCTGTTTCTCCAGAGACACCGGAAACTAATTCCGTAGCTGCGAGTTGAAGCAAAGGTAAATCAAATTCTCCCGCTACTGCCTATAAACCGGTGTTGCATTTAGTAAGGAATGTGTTTGAAAACCTGTGCAAACAACGTTTTTCCACAACCAGGAGGTCCGTGAATAATAAATCCTTTGGGAGGATCTACTCCTAACAAGTCGTACGTCTTAGGTCTCTTCAAATGCATTACGAGACGACAAACCTCCTTAAAAGGAAAATTTCAATCTATTTTAATCCCTAGTACTACCAAGAATTGCCTATCACATCCTCCCAAATCATTGAATCGTACATTGGATGTACGCGGAGATATGTTGAACGTAGAAACACTTCCCAGACCACGAGGGGCTGAAGGCGTCTGAACAAAAACAACTTTTATGGTACAGGAAATGAGAAACCAAAACCTTCTCACCGGATGCGTTCGCTGGTTTGTTTTTCTTGGAGCTTTCGGTTTTAGAATTTGTGACATTCAAAGTTAGTTGAGGTGTTTTAGGTTGGTTTTTAGCATACAAATTGAGGAGACCCCTGTTAGCTCTATTATTACCCTGGAAAACAGCGTCATGAGCAACAAGCAACAGCTCGAGACACTTTCAAACCTTGAAAGAATCAAATTCCTTATCAATTGCTTCGTCATCATAGATCGTATTTTTTTTCGGAGTTGATACTCTATAAATGAGTCAGTAACATAAGGACTTCGTGATGGAAACCTTTCAGCTTTTCGTTTCCGAGCACTATTTTTAGCAGGTGTTTCATTGGGAACGTCGATAGGAACAACATCTCCATCACTCCCGCCTGCATCTTCAATAACGTCAACTACAACAGGCTCTGGATTTGCCTCGATTCGCAATTTTTCTAGGCCATCTTGAACAAGCCGTGTGAATGGCTTGAACTGCTTTCGAGAGTATTCTCTGTAAGCAAGCACACTGTATTGTTGGAGATATGGTTTTAGTACGTATATTTCTGTTGCAAATCATATGCGATTCGTTCAGCTCGTAATGATTGGCTCGGGAAGTTGCGACAATGCTGCAAGTCACTAATCGTTTGACGGGTTCTGTTTACTACTAACATACTTCTTTAATTCGTGGTAACAACTGCGGATCACTTAAAAATCCTTCATTTTTCATCTGCAACGATAACATTAGTCATCTGAAAAGTCCTAAACACAAATACGAGCTCGTTTCAACGAGTACAACTTTCTGTTACCAACATATAATTTATTCTTAAATACATTATTATGGAAAGGTAAGAATAACATGTAAACCAAAGCCCACGACACATTAAGCGTTTTTGAAACTATCAAACAACTGGAGGGGGTGAATATGGAGGTAAAAAAGGATGCATATGAAGAGGGGGAGAAGGAAGATGCGAAGAAATCTGGGAAGTACACGACGGGAAAAAACAAGAGAGTAGAGGGAGAGAGCGCAATGGAATATGTTCGATGAGATATCTGCAAATCACGAAGACTTCAGATCTTCAAAGAATACGTAAAAGTACGTAATACGTAATAAAGCCATATACAAATGCAATAATTAGATAAGGCCAAAAAAAGAAATCATATCCTTACATAAGTGAATCAAATGCAGTGCTATAGTGAGAAGAGAATACATTAGTTAGAACTTGGAAGCCTGAGAGATGCGCATTTAAAGAGATTCTGGAAAGGTCAGTTCTCTCTCTCTCTTGAGTAAAAACGTGTCGTTTCTCTTATAATTTGGTTCTTCTGTAGCAGAGTCGCTGTCTCGTTGTCTATCTTGCGTTTTTAAATGTGCGTGTGTGAATGTGATGATGATGATGACGGACGAAAAAACAATCCGTCAAAATCATGAAAAGTGGGAAGTTATAAAACAATCTAAAAATTACAAAAGACAAGAGAGAGAGACGCAGTGGGTACTAGATACGCAGAGATGGCACTTTTTTTTTTTACAAAAGAAGGTAGAATAAGTGAAGATTCAGACTAAGAAACCCAGAAGAGTGTTCTACTACGCACAGCGCTGTTGATATGAGTAGAACTACTCGAATTATACAGAGAAAAATTAGTAAGGAACTTATCAAACTTGTCGTCAAAACTATTAAAATTATACATGAGGCTATCAAAACATTATTTTGTAACGATATCGAGGTAAACATATTGAAGCGCAATTTAAATTATGCATAAGTAACCGTTTAGGAAGGAGATGCCTTGATGCTGTCGGGCAAGTACATCATCCGATCAGAATTTGGCACAGATTTGAAAATCAGTTAGTGTTATCAGAAGAAGATTAATTATAAAAACTTCCACCACCAGCACTAGCTTGTTCTGCTGTTGCCGTTTCGGTGAAGTTCAGAGAATCGTCCATAAGTCCCTGCTTAATTTTGCTTATTTCATCCATATCTTCCTGAAGAGCACAAAAGGCTTACTTGGCAAGTTCAGATTAAACTTACAGGCTTGCTGTTACTTCCTGGTTTATCTTCTAAAGGGGGTCCGACGGGTGTCCCCGAAGAAGGGGGAGGCCCACTTTGAGCAGATCCTGGAGCAGGAGTGCCCCCATTTATGCCGTGTGGTGTTGATGCTGGTGATTGTTTTATCTCTTCACTACCCATCATCATCATAGGTGGCCCATCACCATGAGATGGGGGCATCCCATTATTCCCAACTGACACTGAGGCATCTCCCATGCAATACTGAACATGACAAAACTCATTAAAAATAAGAAAAAGGATAACTTACGGGAGGCATTGACGATGAACTAGGTGGTATTCCCATCATTCCGTAACCGTCTGGAACCCCAGGGGGTCCAGGCGGCATTCCAGGAGAAGCCATAGACATCGGAGCTTGTGATCCCATGCCGTTTGGCATCATTGCTGATGGTGGAAATCCCTGATTAGGGGAATCCATGAATGGTGGGCCCCGAAAACCACCTGCAGCTAAATATTTCATTGTTACCAGACGTTGAAATATATTAACCTTGTGGCGGGGGACCAGGAGTTGGCCTCATCCCTGGACCGGGAGCAAAAGACGTATTTGGCATCCTCATGCTGTTAGGTGGCATTCTTTGTGGTGGCATTCCTCTCGGGTCAGGCCCACCCGGGAACATTCCATAGCCCCCAGACATTGGTCCCTGAGGACCTGGTCTGCCTTGTGGGAACCCACGCATACCTCCAAGAAAACAATGTACCTTGATTAAAAAAAAACTATACCTGGCATCATTCCCTCGGGTCCTCCCATACCCATCTGGCCACCACCCGGCGGTGGAAACTGAAAATTGTCGATAAAAATTATGCTCATTATGAGTGTTTTTATTGTTTGCAATCCCTTCACAAGAGGCCCTATCATAATGATCAGCCAACAATTCGGCCTTATAAGACTATATTCGGCATTTGGGAAGCAATGACCTCATCTACACACTCTGCTTCTCTGCATATGCCCTCTTACTCCCCTACATCGCTTAATATCTCTGACTCTAACTGGTCAACTTAGACCTCGCCCCTTAGCCTAAGACATTGTTGACAGAGTCAGAAGAAGCTCATAATAGGCATTCGCCAAGCCTCTGCATAATCAATAGCAAAATATCTTCCAAATGTAAAACAAAAAAATTCTTTTAAAATACGAACCATTCCTGGCATTCCATTCATCATGTGTCCGGGTCCATATCCTCCACCTTGTACGAACTTAAATAAGGAAGTAAGAATACATCTGAGAAGCTAGAAAATTTACAATGTCATAAAACATTTTGCCTTCTTGGGATGGTTCGGCAGATGTACCATCTCTTCTTTCCGGAGCAGCACAATATAGATCCCAAAACACTCTGAACGAACAAGTTGTCATGACCTTAAGGAGCAGGATTTACTTACAGCCACCAACTCTGTAGAAATCCTGGTCCACTATCAGCAGATTTAAAATGAACTGAGCTTGGAATGTTCTTAATATCAAAGATTCGAAAGATGAAACAACAAAACAAAATCTACATTAACTATTTCCTCTTTGAACGTTTCTGCTGATTTCTGAGCGCCGCTTAGCAACAAATATTCATATACAAAAGTAGCAAGTCTGAAAGAGTTTTTTTAGTGTTTTCTACGATAACATCGATAGGTAGGGTTAAAAGTTCAAAATTTAAGTACTTTTCTTTAGACTGAATCTCGCATTGGCTTTGTTGAGGAGGTTGCATACTGCCTACCGGCCTTCTCGCAGACGCAGGATTGTACATTCGGCTATCTTGTATCCCTCAAGATCATGGAACACTCTACAGTGCTTGCAGCTGAAGAGTTGTGTGAGGCGTGAGTACAGAAGTCAAAAAATTTTTTTCAAAATAGGAGTTGAGATTGAGAGGAATGTCTTAGAAGGAAGTGATGTATAAGGATTGTGATGAAGAAAAAAGGATGAACAGTATTCTACGGAAAATAAAGTTGAAGAAAAGCGATAAAAACTGAAAAGTTCGGAGATTCTTCGGCTAAAAAAGGTGAAGTTATACGTATACAGAAGGAATACAGAAAATGAGGTCGAAAACGCGCTCCATGCAAATTGGAGTATTGACGCTACAAATGGAGTAAATGGGTGTTAGGATGAAATGAGAAACAACAATGTTATATCAGAAAGATGAAAGAGAATCATAGAAAAACTAAAGTTTGAAAAAATGCTTGAATTACGATATGTTTTAACTTTCTGAGCAAAATACACAACATTTACAATTGGCTACTATCCAACCATAGTATCGATTCTTAGACGCGCGAGAGAGTGCAAAAGGTCCCGCCGCGACTATTTGTCCATAGAGCTGGCTTTCAGCCGATTTTCCCTTACGCTTTGCTTGACATCCCTTATAATATGCATAATTTGGAATAATTAAGTTTGTAGTATTAATTAATAATTACATTAGAAAAGAGAGGGGTTCAAATAGAGTTAAAGGGTAAGTGAGGCATAATCATAATATGAGAAAAGTCCTTTTTTTCACATTTTTGTCCTCATTGTTCTGTGTTTGCTTCTATTCTCTAGTTTTCACTCAATCTCTTTCCCAGACATTTAATAGAAAGTATTTTGCTAGGAAATGAAGCTTTCGGCGGCATTATCTCTGAGAAGAATTATTAATAGTTCCTATCACCCATTTCACGTTATCCCCAAAGCTGATCGATGGCTATCCAGAGAGAGACTCAACAGATTCACAGCCGTAAGTAAAACTTCTTTGCCTTCTCCCTTAACCCCCGCATTCTAGTGGCAATATGCTTCTGAAAGAACCACTGTTAAAGGAGCATATAGAAAACAAGATAAAATATTCAACTATTTGGAAATGCAAAGGCACGACGAGCCCCGATTAGAGAAATTCGTGAGTATTATCACCTACGAAGTTTATAATAGTGTAACTTGCAGTATGCTCAAGAAAGGGTTGAAGCTGCATTGCAAGAGCACCATTTCGAGTACAAGCATTTTAGGAATTTACTAGAGAAAGCTCACATACTTCTCGATAATGTTGTTTTGTCTCATCTTGCTATTTACGAGCCTAGGACATTTCATGTAGGGATGTTCGTCTTACCTTATACATGATTCTCTTTAGAGCTTGGTAGCTCTGACAAAAGAAATGGCAGAACGTGAAGGTCGAAGAGTCATTCCGGATGACAATGAATTCAAATATAAGGTAATATTCAAACGCTCCGGACAGAATAATGAAACATATGTTGCAGGTACAGCTTGAAGATTCCCTCTTCGGTGAGCCATATCCGAAAGCTATTCAATATCCCAAAGGAGCATCTGAAAATCATACTAATAAGCCCAGGAAATTGAAACCAGAAGAATACTGAGAACGGGTACTCCAGATCTTCGTAGATACTAAACAGAAGTTAGCTATAGATTTTTATTGTTGATTCATTCTTGTTATTTCTGTTTAAACTTTTTCATTCTGTTGAGAACCTCATAGCGATCTGAAAAATAATAAATTAAATGTCTTCAGAGATCATATAACCCACCTGTTGAACTGTTAAAGTGTTAACACTAAATAGTTCACGTAAATAAGTCACGTGAACAGTTCACGTAAAGTTTCTAGTAAACAGTCCACGTAAAAATTTCACGTGAAACACGCCACGTGAAACATTTCATGCGACTTTATAACTCATTTTTAATTTCAATTCTCGAGGAGCGGTTGAATCCAGCACCTTCTATACTATTGCTCGTAACTCCCACTCATGCATGAAAATTAAAGTTCATTGCTAAACACTCTATTCAAAAACGCCATTTTTTCCCATTTTCTTCAAACGGATTAGAATGTTGGGAAGCGTAACAGAGAATGGTAATTTAACTTCATCTAGCATACTTCAAAACGTTTCAGTATCAAGTCAACTTCCACAAAATTCGATTTTTTATTCATTTCTCGTTTTCCGGAGCTCTTTGAGCGAATTAAGCTTCGGTAAGATTAAATCAACAACATAGATTCTATATCGCGTGCATCATGCTCATTACGGTACGTTCCTGTCCACAGAATAATATAGGGCTAGGTCAATATTCGCATACTTGATACCATTTACGTCCAAAACTACAAAATAATCATATTCAAATGTAAAAAGAGGCAGTTCTTACGTGATAAAGTAATGATTTGTTCTGTAGGATTGCTAACAAGCTCTAACAAGGCAACAGCAAGTTCCTCACTATCTTCTCCGGTGTCAGTCATCAAGCAGAACTCAAGCTTATTTTGCAGTTCTATGTACTGTTCCAGAAGAGCGATGTCTTTCCGGGTGAGTTTATATTCTGAAACATTCAAAACTAATCTCATGAGAAGGGCAGTTTCACGATACCTTTCGTATAATTGAACACAAGTGTAATAGGTTGCTGACTATGATCAAGAATTCTACTCTCAGGCACACGACACTCCTCTGCCGGAAAATCCAAGAAGGTCCTCCAAATTAAAAAAAATTTTTGACACAGACAAGATCAAACATACCAATCAATGTATAGTTTACTATTTTGGTAACTTGGATGCATCAAAGGTGAAAACTCGAAGTTATAAACTCGGTCTATGTACAATGTTGCAGACCCTACGATTGTGTTGTCCACTGGAAAGTTGAACTGAAATTTTGAGGTTGTGCTATCAATATATGGGTGGCACTCACTTCTATAGGCCTTGGTAATGACTTGATGACACTTCGGCCACCATTGTCAGGTAAAGAAACACTCGGTTTTTCTCGTTTACCAGTGGGTGAAGCCAATGAAGAACTCTCGCTCGCTGGAAAGAATGAAATATGAGGTTCATTTTCATGGAGACTATTCTATTGACTATTTTACAGAGTCATGAAAATGTAAATCAAAGAAAGGTGTCACGTATAAGTCAAATAGAACTCCCTCAGTTCACAGGAAAAACTCACGAGGTATTGAGTGATGTAAGGGATGTGTGAAGACTACATTCCTTCCAGATTTATTCGATTTTTTTTCTTTCTGCGAACTCTCGTCGCTTTCCGACGATGACTCCAGAGGTTCCTGAATCGCTGATTGGAATAAGCTCGAGGAACGTGAATCCGATTGTAACTGTAAGTAACTTTAATACCAATCACTCTTGCGAACATACTTTTGAGATGCGTGGTTTTGCGATAGGTGGCAAATCACCTAACAAACTTTTAACTTCATTCCGATCTTGCTCTCGCTTTCGCTCACTTTCCACAGGCATGCCATCAGATTCCACGCTTTCGTCAGCAACTGAAAAACTGTAATGAGAAGTACGTTTTAAGAGTGTTCAGCAACCATTTCCTTCAACTTTTTCTTTAGTGTAAGTATTATGCGAATTGTCGCTATTATCATCTGAGGAAGTTATATTAGAAGAAGATTCTGAGAGTAACTTTGGAGGCGAAGAAGGCTTCTCGCTTTCTTTACTAGAACGCCTGCGAGGTTTCGGTGGGGGGTTAGAAGGAGGGATTCTATCCAACTCTTCTACAGTGGTAATTGAAGAGGATCGTGATGAGGAAGAAGAAGAAGGAGAACGAACAATTTCAACTCTGCAAAGTTAATACTTCAGACCAGATGTAATCAATTGACTCACATTCTAGGACGTTCCCATAACTCTTCATCTGGACTTTCTAGAACTGAAGGTTTCCGTTGTCCTAGGGATGGACTTGAGGAAGCGGAAGACAATGGGGATGCATCAATACCGTTTGATTTTATTATATTACCTTCAGTTCGTTCTCTCTGAAACGACATTCTTTTGTTAAGAACTAATGTATTTGCAAACCTTCAGATCGGAGATAGGAGATGTCGGATCATTTGTGGCATCTTTACTGTCTGTGTGTTCATTACTGCTATTGTTATTCCGGTCACTTATTAAGCAATGTTTCCAGAATATAGACAAATCTAGTACCAACTGGGTATCTTCCAATGTTGGCTAGAAAAATGAAAAGTTAGAGAAACTCTGTGAAGTCGAACCTCAACCATCGTGAAAGAGCCTTTAATGGCCTGGTTACCCAACAATGGAAGCAGAGGTAAGGTGAGAAGACCAAGAATTCCATCACCCTTTTTGTCGTCTGCCATGTTTATAAGGAAAAATGTGATACTCTAGATTGAAAAAGGTATTCGTGAAACCAAAAAAGGAATAACTAACTTGTTCCTTCATGAATTTAGCTTGGTTCAAAGGTATTGGCCATGCCTTCTGTGACTTCAATTCGACACTATTTCCAGAGCATATGGCAGTTTCAGTGAAAAACGGAGAGAATCCCAATAACTCATACACGACGCATAGCTCCACAGGGGCTAAAAAGTGGGACAGTTAATGTAGAGCCCTATACGGTTCATACTTTTTAAAACTTGTTCAATGCCTGAGCAGCGATGCACAGCGACAATAAGCTGATTAAGAGATGAATCTTCTGCTTCAGTCATAACATCTAGTGGCAACAATTGTTGAGCACATTCCGCTTTCTGAAACGTAATCATAACTCTGGAAAGCGTTAAAACAAACCTTATAACTTGATATTGCTTTCTTCAAATCCTGACCAATAGTTATTTCATAAGTGATCACTGCTATACTCTGGCCTGTTTTGATATCCATAAAGTGAACAGAGCTCTCATATTTTTGATGATTTTTCTGAAAAAGAGAGGGTACATATATATCTATTCAGCTTACCTTCTGAAGCAGAGTATTCAAACTTATGACTGCAGCAGCCATTTGGGTATAGCTGTTAGATTGAGGACGGTACATCTCAATCGTAATGCCATTCTGAAAATAATAATGAAAAACATTATAAGAAAGCAAGACTTGCAGTTTGAAGATAATGAATGAAAAGATTTGAGCAAACAAGGTTGTACACAGTCGTATGGTCCATAGGTTGTTTCTCAATGAACTGTAGATGAGGCGTAGTTTGTAGTTCAAAGTCGAAGAATTCCAATGAAAGAAAGATAGCAGAAGGAGAGCTGCCGGTTGAAACCAAACTGTTCACATAGCTCTTATGGAACCTTAGGGACAACAATCTAACTGACAATTCTGAGTGCAACGAGTCTCCATCCTGTAATTGACCAAAATTATTCGAGATAAACATTTAAAATAAGATTTGAGATCATTTTTTCCGATAAAGAACACTCTCACAAAATGCAAAAATGTTCGCAGTCAGCAGGATTCGAACCTACGCGGGCAGAGCCCAATT
>CALQYR020007442.1:18184-101509 GCA_943334845.2 Auanema sp. JU1783 | reverse complement strand
AAAATGTTCGCAGTCAGCAGGATTCGAACCTACGCGGGCAGAGCCCAATTGATTTCTAGTCAATCTCCTTAACCACTCGGACATGACTGCACGGCTAAGAAAAGTTTCATTTGCTATGTTTCCATATGATGCTACACAGTTGCATTCATATAACTATGTATGTATAGCTTAAGTCTTACATTCAATGTTACACCTCCAATAGTGATTGGTTTCTGTCCAGCATAAGCTATTTGACGGATTTTTTCTTCGAGAATAATAACTTCTTGATGCTTCTTTTTCAAATCTTCGGTAATCACGTTCAATTTCTCCTCAGCGGTCAATTGTAACTTTTCATATTCTTCTTTGAGAACAGATATCTGGAATAACGCTAGTATAAGAAATAATTTTAAAACAAATCAGATCACCTCGACGTTCTGCTTTTGATTGATATTATGTTGAAGTAGAAGCATGTTACGAACTTTTTCAAGCTCGTCGTATAATTCGCTGTACATTTTCTGCCATCTGCCAACGGTAGAGAATAGAAAAACTTTACGTTAACTCGCATACTTTTCAATACTTTGGGGATCCAGAACTCCGTCAGAAAGCAAATCATTCGAGGTAACTGCACCACTGTGCGTTTCAAGAAGTCCGACAACGTCGTTGTACAAACGTAAAAGAACATCATCCGACTTATCTTGGACCATCTATGAAGTTGTTCAATCAGATATTGTTTGAGTAAACAGCAACTGTACCTTCTGCTTCTTCTTTCTACGGTGATCCGTGTAAGAGAGATCACTTCGAGGTGTGATTTCATCAATTTCTTGTTGATATTGAGGCACAACACTGAAAAAAAAATACTTTCATTGCGTTTCAATGAATGAACTAACTGATTCTGGGCTTCACGATTTTCCGTGTTCTTCATCTGGCTTCGATATCTTTGTTTCCACTCATCGAACTGTCTTCTTTCTTGTCGTCTTTTTTTACCAATTTCACGTTCACGCTTTTCTGCTTCACGTAACTTTTCTTCCAAAACTACAACATCCTTTCGGAGTTCAACTATATCGGTTGCCCCTCCTGAGAATTCATGATTCAGTAATCTGAATACAACTAGATGAACAAGAATAATAAGATGAACTCACTGTTTGACCAATGTTTCGTTAGTTTCTTTCAACACATCTAACTCTTTCTTGACTAGCTCCAACTCTTTTCTCGCTAGCGATTCGTGCTCATTCCTCAACTGGTTGTCTACGTTAGTAGACACACCCGTTGCTGGAAATTCCGAGGTATCATAAGGCCGTGTTTTGTAGATTTCAATCTCCGACTTCGTGGTTTTTAACAGCTGAATGATACTATAAGTGTACTTCTCTCAACACTTTCTTACCGTGTTGAGCCGTTCGATTTCATACTGAAGCTCAGCAACTTCAGTATTCTTCTCACGCAATAGTCGATTTAGTTTTATCACATTAGCTTTCTCATTAAGGTTACTATCACTGATCCGACTACTAATTGGTCTACAACTTCTCTTCGTTATTCAATATTATAGTTTTATTCACCTGTCCGTTAATTTCGTGACAATATGGTCATCTGTGCCATATCCTCTTGTACTTCTTCCAGATGGGGCGTTAGGTGTGTATTTACGGATTCCTGTTACGGGTACATTCGAACGTCCCTATAAGCGCAATTATGAAAGTTAGACTAAAAGGCTGCTCTAATGATAATTTTTGAAAAAGAGCGTCAGTTCACCATCACGCTTCGATTCATTATTTGTCTTGAGCAGACGTGAAGCGGTTGTGTTTTTCATGGCAGAAATAATTTTTTTCACTTACAGTTAAAGCCGAATAAGTAGTGGAACGAGCGTTCGGAGCAGTATAGGTTAGTAGTTGATGTTTCGTAGTTTTCAACTAAAATGTTAGAAGGTTTATTTTATTAATGTTTTTACAACTCACTTTCATAAGTAACAATTCATTGTCGCGTACAAGCTCGTCATACTTATCTTTGTCAACAACTTGATCATTTCTAGTTTTCCTCTCGAGAATAGATTTTCTAAATCTACTAGTCAATCTGTAAGAAGATTATGCGTAATTTATTATTGGAAGGAGAAAACTGACTGAGTAATTTTCTTTTCCAACTCTTTATTAGTTTTCTGCAATTCTCGATGGTTATCAGACATAGTATGGAATCTGTCTTCTAACTCGGGACGAGTCCAACTTTCGATCGGAGGTCGTATAACCATTTTTAAAAGGAATGACAAGGTAAAACAGGAGCAGGAACGTGGATATCGGGTCAAATGGTGAACACACCAGCTGTGTTGTTACCCAGCGGCTAACAAGCCAGCTGTTGCCATGACTACGCGTGCCCCAGAAAGACCTGGTTTCCTTTAATTAAAAGAATAACGGAATATGAACAATTTATAACAGATTGAAAGATTGATAACAATGTGAGACACAACAATTTCTAACAAATTGATAAAAACAATAACAAATTAAACTTTAACAACAATTAAGTAAGTTTGGCTTTACCTTTACCACTTTTTCTTTTTGACTTTAAAATTTTCCTGATGTCGCCTTTGGCTGCCTTATCTTTCAAAGAAATATAAGCATATGGTTGTACATTTCCTTGTTTCTTCTCCTTCTTTTTGCCCTTCTGTTTCAAGTCTCTGTGAATACCCTTTCCTCCTGGTTTATATGATGATGCTGTAGAGACAGTAGACTTAGCCTTCTATAATGATATTGTAAGCAACGAATGGTATCTCGATATTACCTTAGATTTGCCATCATCAGAATCTGAATCTTCATAATCGGATTCTGCGTCGCTGTCATCCTTTCTCTTCTTGCCTTGAGCAGCTGGCATGTCTGCATCCAAAGCATCGAAGTCACTTCTTCTCTTTCTTCTACTTTCGGATTCCATTTCTAAGATTAAACATAGTACTGATATTAAGACCAAATTTTTCTCTTACCGTCATCTAGAATTACAATTTTACCCGCCTTTGTGAACTTGAATCCAGTTTCTTTTTTCTTCTCTAACATCTTAGCATTTCGTCTAGCTTGCAAAGCAGGATCATTAGTAGTAGCCTTAAATGATTTCTATCGATGATTGAAAAAGTCGTTCACTAACCTTGCTGAGCAGATGTTCAGTATCCAGAAGATCAACAGCTTCTCCTCCTTGGTCTTCTTTGAGCCAAACACTTCCAGCCCTGCTGCGTGTCTCGAGGAATTTCTCACTATCATCCTCGTCTTCACTATCTTCCAATAGCTCAAGAATAGTATCAGCATTAGCTGTTCGTGTGCTACTGACACGTGAACCAATAGCGCTTGTACCATCTAAAACAATTTGAATTTTCCTAATTCCCAAGGTAGACCAAACCATCATCACTGTCAGGTTCGACCTGTTGACCACTAGCTTTAGCTGCCTTTCTTCTTTTGATTTTTTGAATATTTTTGATTTGTTTGAGCCATTCATCTTTCTTCGTGAACTTCTCAAGCACTTCACCACCAAACTTGTCAACCAAAACTTCCAGTAACAACCTGTTAGCTTTACGGATCTAGGAGAACTCAAATAATATCGGGAAAGAGAACTGAGCCATACCTTGATAGTGAGATCGCAAGTCAATTGGTCTACAAATATGGCATTGAGTAACAGATCTCTATATTGTTGCAAAGCGAATTCGGGCATCTTCGAAACCAAGATTCTCAGCAATCTGTGTAAGGGACTTTCATACATTAAGAGGAATTATAGACAGACCTAATAGCCAAAATTCTAACAGGTGGACGTCCATCCACAATCCATGAGGTACCATGAGACACAAGTCTTGAGATATGTGTGGCATTGAGTACTTTGATCTGCTTCTGGGCGATAATGTTGAGACCCACAAGAGCAGAACGGGCAAGTGTCATCTCAACATTAGCGTTGCCTTCAGGACATGTGGACAGTTCGTATACACGACTGAGAACCTGATTAAGAGCTGCAGAAGGAGTTTCCCTAAAAATAATTCATGAGAAGACGTAACAAACGGATAAAACCAACCCTGCCTCCACAGAGAGAGTAGCCAGTTTGCTGCATAAATGTTGTAAGCAAGTACTAGCGTTACTTCTAGCACGAGTATTGTTCAACTTGTCCAAGCACATTATGATCGAGTCTACAGCTCCCATACAGAACTTGCTAAGTTGCTTGTAATCTTCGCAACTATCAATCAAGTTGATACAACAGTTCATGTACGATGGTCGAGAAGAAGGACATATCACATCAAAAGGAAGACCCATAATCTCATCAATCTCGTTTTCCAATCGTTCAAAGAGGTTCGAGAGAGCTGGGGAAGATCTGAACAATGAATGGAGATATAAAACTTAGTAAATGGTTATCTTACCTTCTGAGAATCAATTCTTCGAGAACTCGGAAAGCCTTCTTCTGATAAGACTGAGGGTTTTTGAAGAAAGGAAGAACCACTTCGATAATCTTATCTACAGCAGTAGCTTCTGCTACACGAACCAGACAGATCATCAGATCAAATATACGAGACTGGAAAAGAAAGAGCTACATCTAAAAGTTCAGAAACAAACAAACCCTCTTCAAGCTGGCTTTCGGATCATCAGCACTCTCCTTATATTTGGAGATGGCGGAATCGACAAAACGACTAATAAGCTCAGCAGGAGCAACTTCGGAATAATTTTTGATTGTTTCGAGAACGGATGCTCTGAAATATACTTGTAAGGATTGTAAGAAAGAGGATGGCACACCTGACTCCCTGGTCATCATAATCACTCTCAATAGAAGTATTAATGTACATATTGAACAGAAGAGGTAAGAAATTTTTGGCATATCTGGCCAACACCTAAAAGTCTTTTTAAGAACTTGAAGAAGATATCCAACAAACTTCGACTCTCTCAGATGAAGCATCAGGCTGAAGAACGAACTTCAAGGCTCTACGAATAGCTGAGAGTATTATTAATCTCAGATCTTTTCTCTCATTCAAAGCTGCTCCCAAAACCTAGAGATGAATATAAGTAATCAGAACGGATATGAAGGCTTACAGGTGCTAAGTCAGGGAAAGACTTTTCCAAATCTGATGGAGACTCACAGAATGAAGGCAAGAGCTCCCAAATTTGCATTTGGAGTGTATTATACAATCTTTGAGGGAGACCGTCTAAGCTAGATAAACGTCTGGAAAAATATCAAAATAACTTTTAAGAATTGAAAAGCTGACTTGCCTGTGAATTTTGATCGCTAATGGAAGGAAGAATGAAGCGAACAGGGATAGAGGAGCATTATGGATATTAACGCGGAGAACAGGAATCAACCAGGATCTGGGGAATTCTGTTGATAAGAGAGTTGCATCTGGGTCGATTTGTAAGCTCAAAACGTTGAGAACTGCAGCAGCTCCGACATGGCGAACTGCAGATCCAATGGTCTGAAAACGGGTATTAAAGACTGAAAGCTATAGAAACACTTACGAATTCCAACTCTGCTTTACAGAAACATTGCTCGCTTTGTCTGAGAGCGGCGAGAGATTCGAGAGCTTTTGTGAACTCAATACCAATAATTCCTTCACCTGCAGTTTCATACAAACGCATCTGTGATCTGAAAGTGATCATAGGCAATTTCACGAGTGTATAGAACAAACCTGAGGATGTATTTCCATACAGGAGCGTTTCGGAGGTTCAAAGCTCCATCTAACAAAGACAGAAGATAACGAGCCGAATCTTCGTGATCTTGAACACATCTTTCAATCAAACGGGTAATAACCTAGTATAAGAGGATAATTAGAGAAAACGCATTCTTCATACCTGATAAGTGATTTGAACCAACTGCTCATTAGAAGTTTCAAACATTTTAACAATCAAGAGGAATGTGGAAGGGAGCAAGTTATAGCATCTTTCCGGTGATTTGGCAGTCAAGCAGACATGGGCTTCAGCTAAAGCTTGCATCCAATAAGCATTAACAGCAATATCAGTCGGAGGAGGAGTTAGTTGACTAGAAAACATATGTGATATAACAATAGGAGAACGGAACTTACGATAAAGCGTTGATGAGAAGAACGTTAGTTTCAGTTGGAAGGGCAGCATCACAAGGCTGACGTTGCAGAGCTCTATGCATGCATTGAAGAGCAGAACATTTAACCTAAAATAACGAAGTATAACTAATTGTATGAACTTCCAAGACCCACCATCGAATCGGCAAGAGTGAAAGCTTTCAAAATAGTCTCTGTCAACTGTTTGAAAAGATTTGCAGGCATTTTATGCATAACTCCTTCGAGAAGGCACAAATGTCGAACGGCGTTCATGGCACCGGCAGGAGTGCTAAGAGAGTTCTCGAGCTGGGACAATATGAATTGACCAACTCCAGCGGCTGCGACATGAAGTCCATTATCCATAGAAGTTACAGGATCGGTGAGCACAGCTCGAACGACACGACGACACATGGTTCGCACCCAAGGTTTAACATGATTGCAGAGAGAAGCAACAGACACAACCATATTTCTGAAATAATACGATACATTATAAGATCATGGGGTATGATATATACTTGGAATTAGTATTGTTCCAAACAACCGCAGGTTGAGATCGGAATACAACTCCGAGAGTAGACAAGAGATTCTTAAGGATGGCTCCATCTACATTTTCCGCGTTTTCCAGTATTTTTGTATAGATGATCTGAAAGATAGGGTTCGAAAAAAATGAACAAAAGCTTATGATACCTGAGTAGTTCTTGTGAACTGGTTTTGCAAAACTTCCTTCGGCACACGTTTAACAATCAAGTGTAGAAGGTAAGCTGTGGCTGCGGTTCTTCCAGAATCTTCCAGAGGAACACCTTCAAGAGCAGTTAAGAGTGCGGAAAAGTATTCGACATCCGTTTCAGTTCCTAGTAAGGAGGAGATATGAGATATGAGAGAGCAAGGACGAGAAGTTACCGTTGCGCTCCTTGATGAGCTCAGCAACAGCGGCAAGAACCGAGATAACCTCCGTTTGTAAGGAGGATCCAGACCTTAACAAGATGTCTTGAAAAGCCTTGCCCGATTCCGACCAGGACGAACAAAAACAAAAACAAAGAATTAAACTAACTTCCAAATACGATGTACAGAATCGAAAGCAGGATTGGTACAAGAAGTGAACTCAGAGAGCTTAGATAAGCCTCCTTCTGAGATCATACTTTTACTTGAATTACCATGCTCGATTGTCATGGAACTCTGAGAATAAGCAGATTGAAGTACATAGAGAAGGAAAGACACTCACGAAGTTATCAGATATGTTTTCTCCCAAAACAGGAGGTCTGTCATCCACAGCTATCAACCCACTCTGTTGAAATGAGGTGCTTCTTAGAGATTGGGCTTGTTTTCTGTGTTTATTACGTGAGGGGATGACCTCACATCTGTAGAACAACTCAGTTAACAGTGAAAATCTGATTAAAGCTCTTACGCCTTTCCTCCCTGGATTTTTGTCGTTTTACCATGAACGCGGTGTCGGAATTTAGCCCCCATATTTGAAGAAACTTTGATGAATTTCTTCAGGAATCAAAGTCTGAAATCAACACAACACTTATGCTTTGAGATTGAACAAGGAAACGAGTGAGATTGAGTCGAATGGAACGGTTCTATAACTTGGATCAACCTCAGAGCTACAGTATGTCTCAGTCGGTACTGAGGTTCCCGAACGATCAAAGAAGCGGATTTTCATAAAATTAGCAAAGGAGAAACATGTATTTGGTTGAGCAAACAGTATGTGAAGCTCTGGTTGTAAAAATGTTTCAAAGAACCTGATAATTAGAGATACAAAGGTTTCTAAGAAGCTGAGACATGCTATAGCACAATCCTAAATTTAGCAGAAGGGCAGATTTTTTTAGCACTGGGGCGCACCATTATTCAAACCGAGATAACGCGAGTTCGGTTCTTGTTACAACGACACAAGGATGTTCGTTTCTCGCACAGGTGATTGCATTCTCTTATTTTAATATTTATTACATTTGTTTTAATAAATTCTATAAATTAGATAAGGTTATCGTGTTCTCTTGTGATTTGTTATGTGAAACGTCAGAAATATTTTGAACAAGAAAATATTTGAAGAGTTTTATAAACTTTCCCAAACTACGATAGTCGCGGAGATTTAGCAAACTGTTTATGAAGCTTTTTTTCGCGATTGATAAATATAAAGTTGAAGTCTGTGACGCATTTGCTAGACTTTGACCTTCAGTCTTAAACAAGGGCATGAATTGTGTGTATAAGCAGTTATGGAAAAAAAACATTTTTTCAACTATTTGATAAGCATGAAGGTTGAGTAAGCAAAGGGATTTTCAGTGCATGTTTAGTAACGATTACTAAAGCTTGTTTATCATGAAAAGAACATCAAGTTCTGATTGTTTCTTCCGTTCAAGAATTGATAATGTTCAGGTTTCCAATATCGCAAAATCATCAGTTCTTCACTATGTTTTCGACCTCAATTTCGGTCATTCGCAGCCATGGTTCTTCCAGATGACATCGTAATCGAACGCGATGAAGTGAGTTACTGAACAGAGAAAAAAAACAGATCTTTGAACCCTCCAGATGCTCAACTTCATGAAAAAATGCGTAGTCACAGCGGGTGCTGAGGAGTCTCACGCTCTTCAACTCGCTGAGGTTCTAGTTGATGGTGATGCACGTGGACATTACAGTCATGGGCTTAATCGACTAGGTTCCTCTTGGTTTTCTTTTTTTGAGCTGGACGGTGCAAATTTCAGACATGTATGTCAGAGATTTACAACAGAAAACTACTGCATGTTCGGGCGAACCAACCGTTCTGAACGTCTGTTTGATTTATCTAAAATGTGAATATAGGGGTATGTTCAGGATAAAGCTGCAACAGCTTGGGTTAACGGCAACAATCTGTTGGGACCAGTTGTGGGTAACTACAGTATGGACTTGGCCATACGAAAGGCCAAGGAAGTTGGAGTAGGATGGGTTGTCGCTAAAGGTATACTAACTAGTTCGAGGGAAATACGAACTTTTCTAAGGTTCCAATCATTTTGGTATTGCTGGGCATTACTCGATCAGGGCCATGAAGGAAGGTCTGTTGGTGAGAGGTCTATTGATAGCATGTTGTGTTAATCTGAAATGTAGGGTTTGGCTTTTACAAATACATCACCCGTCTGTTATCCAACAAGAGCAGCTAAAGCTGCTTTGGGTACAAATCCGTTGAGTCTAGCGGCTGCCGCTACCAATGGGGATTCATATGTTCTCGATATGGCAACAACTACTGTGGCTGTCGGCAAGGTGAGTCATAATCAAGATTTTATTAAATTAAAAGTAGCGAGCCGAATCATATTAAAGCTATTCGAAATCTACTTAACGCCTAGTTTTTTGCGCTCTTTCTCAGCGAGAACTGAATTGTATCAATGTGTCCGTGTAAGAACAAGGAAGAACAAAGACAGAAGTAGTATTGCCATTTACGATGGAATTTGTCTGAAATTCCCAAATTCTTGAGTTGATCCTCCTTTTCTATCCAGGTGCTGCAAATTGTTTTGTTATTCTGAAACGTTTTGCAGTCAGAGCTTACTTGAACCAACAATCTAAAGTGCACGAGTAGTGAAGTCCAATGCTTTTCTCTTCTCCAAATTGTAAATCTTCTGGTAAACTACATCGAATAGCACCTGATAGGTTGTTTGTACTTGCGAGACGTACTGATCAAACCTCGTGAAGGCATATGGCCACCAGGGAATATATGCTTCTTTATGAAATCAGAAGATTTACAATAATTCTCATAATAAGCATCAGGACACACAATTCCCTAAACCATAATTTGCGACATGTTATTGTTTGTCGAATTTCTACCTGAAGTACAGCTTTTCCGTTTGGTTTCAAACGATCAGAGATAACTTGGAAATATTGTGGAAGGAAAGCTTGACCCACAGCTTCAACCATCTCAACAGATACTACGCGATCATATTTTCCAGTGTCCATTCTGCAAAGCAAATCGAGATGTTGGTCAAGTTCTTGTTTCTCACCTATAATCTCTATAGATTAAACTTATTTTGTCTTCGAGACCAGCTTCTTTAACTTTATCAAGTCCCCATGCCAATTGCTCATGGGAGATGGTCAGTCCTGTCCATTTACAGCCTGTTCGCTGTAAAGGAGAGTGTACATGGCCAGGTTCATCTGCAGATACATACCTGTACAGCCCGAATAGCAAAAGCTCCCCATCCACACCCTATTTCAAGAACATTACAGTTCTCATCTAGTTCCATCATATCAATCAAAGCATCTATTTTCTTGTACTGAGCAGATTCCAAGGAAGTTAAATAAGGTTTATTGCAATCTGTAGTTTGAGACTTTTACTTCCTTGTTGGTTAACTACAATTTACCTTCGAACAAAGCGCAAGAATAAGTCATGGAATTGTCCAAGAAAATCTCGAACATATCATTTCCGAGATCGTAATGATCTGAAATAGAAAGCATTATTACCGTTCCCTTAGAATTGATTAAGTTCATCTCCAATATACGAATAGTTAATGGTATTTCAAGTTCTGTCTGTTGTTCTAACTATTCATTGACCTTCGTGATGGATAGAATAGGATTTTCGATATACCTTCGATGTTTTTCGCACTCTGGCGTACGGTGTTATCGCGAAGCCTGTGGAGGACGTAATTGACAAGCCAAGCAACATTTCTGATCGTCGACATAGTCGACGTTAATAGATATTGTCTAATTTTGATCGAATTAGAGTTCTTCTCGCCTCGTTGTCGGGAGTTCTGTCCTGAGTTAGAGATTATCAAGGAGTTCTAATTAACAGACAATTCGTGTAATCCTTTTAATATAAAAAGATTTCACTAATTGTGTGAAAGACAGTTACTTAGTACTTACTTTTCGCTCTGATTAGAACATCTAAGAACTCTTTGGGATTAGGTGTTGCTGACCACGCTCCTTCCATATAGGATTCTCCTAAACCCATTTTGGGATCGAGTAGCATCTTCCATGTCATCCATATTGGGTTGTGTATTGTAACCGTCACTATTTCTTGCGATCTAAGAGGAAATATGTTAGCAACTGAGATATTTTTAGGACAGATAGAAAATCTGAGAAGTATTTTTGTAGTTTTATGAGAGCGATAACTACGAAGTGTACAGTTCAACTATTTGACAAATTATCGAAACTTCGATTAGTTATAGTAAACTCTATGAGATGATGATGCAAGTAACGAACCCCTTTTGATAAGCATTGTTGTTGTTGTTTGCTTCATCATCAGTTCTTCCGAAATGGCGTTGACTTTTGATTGCTGGGATGTGCAGACGAAGATTTTCAGTAGATTTATCAACAATCGTAGACAGAAAGCTATAAAATATCTATTAGACTAGAGAGTATTATACGATTATTAGGTTACGAAATGTAGGATTAGCATACCGATTAATGAATGGTTGGCATATTTGACTGATAATCCAGCTGTTTAGTAAAGACATCCATTGTGTCGAAGTAGAGGAGGAACTGATTTCCGTATTCACTGATCTATTTTGCTTTTGCTTGATGAAAGCCACGTCAGCAGAAGTCGCAGAAGACATTCTCCTGAAAAAGTAAAATAGCCTCTGAATAATGAAGTCATTGTTTTGGGATGAGAAGCAACTTGTTGGCAACTGGATATTATGATAAGAAATACTGGTTGTTAATGCTTTCGATTAGACAGTTTGCTACTAGGATAACAGCTAGCTTTCTCTTGAACATAGTTGCCAAAAGCTATTTTATGGTGTACTGGCTGCTGATTTGCTGCAGTTGAAACTACAGTTCGTCCCCTGGATTGACAGGGAAAGATACTTGTAACTCTAAAACAGCTGGACAAAAAGAATTTTGAGGACTTGCATTGGGGGGAAAAAGAAGAGTGATGCAAAAACGACAAACTGGACGTACTTCTCCAGAAAGAAAATCTGATGACTACCAAACGATGAAATGACGCTGTTTAATTTTTCCCTAGGACCAATTAGGATGATATGGATATTGTGGCTTTCCGGACTAGATAGGGTGGTGTCAGTTCTGTTGACCCCAATTATCTCTTGCGAGAGACTACTTTGAGACTTTAAGAATATGGAATAGAAGGAAATAAACTAAATGTTGATTAGATACCTTAATGTCTTCCAGTCTGTTGGTTAATATCCATTGATCTCAATGATATTCGGATCGATCCACGAAACATATTACTGAGTGTGTATGTATGAATACATATACCAATTGCATTTCTTTCCCCAAAATCTGAAAAAGCAGATTTCTTAAAAAATGTGGTAATTGGGTAGATGAACAACCACTTGCCAGCAGACAAACAATTAAATGAAGTTGAATGTTATACTTTCACGTGAACTTACGTGTACTACATCTGTCAAACAATTCCACGTCATTTATTCCCACGTGAAACGTTTCACGTGTTACACGCAGTTTGTACTTTAACTAGAAATAAGTATAGCTTATTTGAGATTGTTTGTTAACAACATACTTTGTTTTTACCGTTTCATTTTACAGATTGAATTGGCTTCACGCAAAGGGCATTCGGTTCCAGACTCATGGGGTGTCGAAAAGGTTAGTAGAGCAACAACACACATACACAATGAGATAAACTGTTATTCAGGGTGGAAAGAGCTCTGAGAATCCGGAGAAAATCCTTGAATCTGGTGGTTTACTTCCTCTTGGTGGAACTGAAATAAGCGGTATATTGTTTTTCACCTTCAAATTCTTAGAACACATATTCAGGAGGGTATAAAGGATATGGCTTATGCTCATTAGTTGAAATCTTCTGTGGTATTCTCGGTGGAGCCCATTGGGGGCCCAATGTTCGCAAATGGATGAGCTCTTCCGAAGACGCAGATTTGGTATGTTTTTTAATGGTTTTCGCAATTTTTATTTATCCCCCCCTCCTCCTCCCTCTTATTCCATTGTTCCAATCAGTGGTGGCTTTTAGTATTTCCGTTTATTTATATTTGGATGATTTTCGATCTCTCGTTTATTCTATATGTATCATTATCCCCATTAGGATATGCTCGGCTTCAAATTTACTTAACTGCCTCGGTATTATGTTGTTGATGTGTCTGGGCGCGTTATCTTTCGCCGATTTCTCGTAAATCCTTCCTTGTTGAGCTTGCTATAGAGCAGTCTCTACATGTCTCTTCTTCCGTTCTCCAGCCTTTCCCACTCTCTCTTCATATAACTTGCATCATACACATATATATATATATATATATATAATATATATATATATATATATGTGGTCTATATGCGAATAGCCCAGCAAGATAACTACGTGGCAACACTAGGTTTGTCAATGTTAGCTATGGCGGTTTTGGTCAACGCCTCTGGTCGTCATGCTTCTAGCTCATAAAAGGAAACACAGCTGAAGCAAAAGCAACGTCTATATGTATAACTAGATGGCATAATGAGAAAGCATTATATCGAACGAAAAGAGAGATATAATTTGGAACATCAAAGACGATTACAAATGACGAAAGTCAAGGTTTTCATCGTCTACGTTCGCGAGATCGCAATCTCCTAAATGGGTAAGGGAGAGGGCAAGGAGAGAAAGAGAACTTAAACTGTTTCCTGTCGATATTTTCGGAAACATCGATTCCGCAACCTGAAGTTCAATTAGAATTCAATATCGGGGCTACTGATCTTTCGCTATAGTTTGATGGCATGATCTCGCAAGCATGATAGTCCCCCCCAACTATCAAATATGAACTTGCAGTTTCTCGATCAGAAACAGGCTGAATAGAATGTGTGTGGGAGGATGAGGAGAACGATTCACAGCATTCACACACAAATTTATCTATTTCACAGATTTTTCTCATACCCTATAAGATATGACTCTAGGTTCTGAACTTATAATTGAAAAGGCTCTCACCCTTATTATGACAGATGAGCAGGAGATTTCACATACTTGTTCCTTGTTTGCTCTTCTTCCTACAACCCATTGATTTAATTATTTCCAATTCTCCTTCAATTAATAAAACATGTTCTCATAATGCCACTTGATGTATTAGAAATCCCTCAAAGGCCATGGGTGCTTTTTCCGGCTTCAAAAATTTCGCTTGAAAATTTTTGTCATCAACGCCATCAGCGGATATTAACTCTTGTTCTTTTTCCAGGGACAATGCTTCATCGCGATCGATCCTAATGCATTCGCTCCCGGATTCTCTGGACGATTGGAGGAGTTCCTCACGACTATGCGTAACTTGCCGCAGGTATATAGATTAGTAGTTTAGCAGAGATTGATTGAAACTAGGCCAAAGCATAATAATCAAGAATGAGGATGAGAAAGATAGATTGTAGCGAGAAACAGACAATTGAGCAAAAGAGTTACGGATAGAGAGATGAAACGCGTCATAAAGCGGAAGCACAATTCGACTGGATTTTCGATGTTTCAACGAAAATTGTTGTTAGCTGGTAGAAAGTTTTGACGAAGCTCCCTCAATGACAAGTGTGTATGTGTGTTCTGCTGAAAGCAAAGTGGGAAGCGAAGATTCTGAATCCAACCTGAATCTGTGAGTGAAACGACGCTCTTTCAAACATCCCATAGTGACCTTGTCGTCATTGAATCGCAACAATTTGAGAGAAAAAAATTCGGAATTATTCTCATATAGTCAACACACATATTTTGTCTCCCCTCTCTCTGTCCAAAATTTGTTGTTAGCCTACTCTCTATCTCCTTTTGCGGTCTCTACTATTGCCTGCCCTCCGATGATTGAGCGCCAATTTTCAAAATAATCTTGATTTTCTTGTTCTTTCAACCATCACATGTTTTGGGTAGCAAAAGAGTAGCCGTTGTCCCTTACATGTACTACGGTTTTGCAACAGCTGGTCAGGACTTTCTTCAGTTGTTTTCCACTGCCGAAGTGCGATGCCATAGGCGAATAGAAAGTGACGTTGTGTTTCCTTCCAAAACAGTAAATGGAGAAAGTTGAAATAGATAATAATGTGTTTTCCACGTATTCTGTTTTTTAGAGAAAAAGAGACAGAAAGATGAGATGACGAGCATGAAGAGAAGATTGATCAGGCGAGATGAAGTGAAAAACGCCTCGTATCCCACCCATTCCCTAACCCCTCATTCTACTTTCCTCATCCCCGTCTCTCGTTTTTCACTCCGTTTTCTTTTCAAACCCATGAAGTGGTGAAGTAACAACAGCATCGCAACAGTCGACCTTCACATTTGGGTCAAATCTTCAGAGGGGATTGAGGCTTACAAGCTGAAAACACACGAATACTCACACGAAATACGCACACACACTTCCGCCAAAACAATTGTCAGTTTATAATGCATATGCTTCAGGTAGAAGATGGTAAAGCTGTAGAAGTCCCTGGTGATATGGAGAGACGTCACGAGGAACTGGTGGCCAGTCTTGGAGGAATACCTTATCACCCGAACCAAATACAATTTGCGGTTCGTATCACCTTTTTCTCTCATCTGTCTTTAAAACGATGGGCCTTGCTGGGCTTTTCCAGTTATAAAGGTTCCGCATCTAATTACCTGTCTTATGGGGGTTTGTTGCAGGATGCACTGGCCGATAAGCTGGGCATTGAAAAGCTTAAACGACTGTGATGTCCTCTATGATGGAACATAAAACAAAAAAATAAAGGGAGGAAAAGAATTAGTAGACGAAGTGGCATGTTGTTTGGACTGAAGAAGAAGAAGAAGAAGCAGACAACGACGCAGAAGATGATGAAGAAGATGACGCAGCTAAAGTACTTGTGATCATAACTAGTCTTTAGTAATTCTCTCAAGAATTTTTTGTAATTAAGCTTAATTGACATCTGGATTATCGTCGTCGTCGCTGTCGTACTTTGTTTTCTTTTTCATCTAAACAACTGTTCTTCGTTACATGTGCACAAAGAAATTTTTTCCTCTTTCATTCTTTTGTTGCGTTCTTTGACTTCAACCATCATCATTTATGGACTCATAAGCCAGTCATTGGTCAACCTTTCTTACTCTCCATCATTCCACATTCTTTCATCCCACCAGTTCTCCCTTTTCTCTTATGTATCCCCAGTTTGCCCTACTCCGCTTCTCTTTTCACATCCTTTTTTCTTCTCTGTGTAATGGGCAGTGGAGTGAGCGGGGAAAATAAGCCAGAAAAAAAGAAAAAAACTAAAGATGCCATGGCATTCGAAGAGACACACAAGAGGCTTGTGGTCTTTCCTTTCTTCAAAACGTATAGATCCGCCTCTCTCTCTCTCTCAATGTCATTTGAAAAAGAAAACGAATAGAGGCCAAAACTACAAGCAGAGTGAGAGAAGAAAAGAAGGAAAAGTTAGCCGCATGCTGAAGCTAGTCGACCAACTAACCAACAAACAGACAATCGGACGGACATACAGAGGCCGTATGTCAATTCATTCGCAACAATTTCCCCCCGGACGAAGAAGAAAAAAGAAGCGAACGGCATTTGTAACAAACATCAAGTGAAAGTACGAAGAAAAGACATTTCAATGTCTTATTTCGCCATTGCAACCTTCGTTATCAGAGGAATTCATTCAAGGGTCAATTGTAAACAACGCAGCGAGAGTACCTAATGCCTTATCTAGAAACCTGAGAAGCTTTCAACTAATGCTGCTGATAAGCTGGGAGTGCACCACACATCGATCATGAATGCACTAATCGATAGCAAACATCGAAGAAAAGAGTAAATATAACGACCCAGAAAAGGGAAAAAAACAAAAATTGAATTATATCTTATAATTTATTTTTATATCTCTGAGCATGCGGCAAGAGAGCCGACAGACAAAAAACCAAACGCTTATTATACAATAAAATACGTTCAGAAGTAAACAAGTTTGAGATGGGAGACGATGAGAAAGTTGGAGTCAGGATCTGCTACATACGGAAGCAGGGTGGGAAGAGAGAGAGGAGAAAGCTTAAAGTAGATTCAAAGACTATGTTAATTATAGGTATGAATATCATCGGGAAGTCTATAAATGGACCGAGATAAATGAGTGAGTAGAGCGTTAGAGAATCCCTATCGCTCCAATATTCGAGACAAACATGCATACGACTCAGAATAACAAACAAAACGAGGAAAAAATAAAGTAAAACAACAAATGTACCTGTTAGAGCTATAGAGATAGAAAGTTTAAATATGTATAATACAAATTTGGGAAGATCCGTACGAATTCGATGTCCCAAACTAACCTACTCCTTTCGCCTTTTACTTTATTTTCCGCTACAAACAGTACACACAAGAATTGACTAGTCTGCTTGGGCAGTAGCTACAGGTTCGTCAGATGGAACTATCACGATGAACAGATAGGGGACAACCCCATTCTGGGAGGCTCGACGAATGCGGTCAAAAAGACTCTCTGAGTACGTCTTCATATAACTCTCCGTAAAATCATTGGGAGGGAATACGTAAACTAAACTGGCAGGAATCTTGTCCTGTAACTATGTCAATCAAAACAGCAGATAGTACCATGACTTACAGTTCGAGGAAGATTAGCTATGCCAGCAGCACTTTTGTTTGAAAAATAGTCCATGAACTGAGTCTTCATCGCTTCGTTGTTGATGTTGCATTCCTCCCGGGTAAAGCCAATAGGTAGACAAAGACAGGCACAGCCTATCCCACTATTTAACTTTAAGAGCAAATCTAAAGGTAAAAAAAATAAATGACGAAATTCAAAAATAAACTACTTTGCACGTGATTGTTATCAGCACGCATTCTCTGATTGATCCTCATGCTAGGTTTGCTTGTAGTACTCCTAATCATGGTTTGATCTGCCAATTCTCCAAGACAGTCTGTGAGGAAGTCTTTGCTTCCTTGAACAAGATGCATTTGAACAAGTGTCGCATTGTGCTTCATGAGTATTTGGCCTCGCCATAATGCAGGAAATTGAGACTGAAAATAAAATATGAATTTTCCTTCTGGTTAAGGCTTATAGGTTATGATGTCAATTGAAAAACTTTCTTCTCTCAAGCGTTCTCAAAGGATACTTTTTCGCAAATTCAGCTGAACAGATAAAATCGCAATGCGCTCTCAACCAACGTGGAAGCAGTAAACAAACCAAGGCCAATAAAGGACAGAAAAAGAATTGTTGGGGGCATTGTGGAACAAAAAAACTACATATGAACAAGAACAAACCTCTTTCTCAGCTTCGATGGAACTTTTGAGATTGAGCACAACTTCTTGAATGAGGGCTTGTGTATCATTAGACAAAGGAGACAAGTCAGCAATAGATTGAGGTGAGCTGTTTGGTGGCGAAATTGTGTTTCCCCATTGTGACGATTCCGAAGAACTACTGGCAGTAGATCCAATTTCAGATTTACTTGAAACTTTCCGGAAAGCAGAACCGGTAGAACCCATATCCGATGAGACGTCACTGGCCAGCAGTTCGAGTATTTCGAAAAGGTTCATGGATTCTATGGGGATTTCCTCGTTGGGCGATGGCCGGCATGCACCCTTATTATCTGAGCTGGAACTGGCTCGACTTTCCGAGATCAGCGTTAGTTGTCCTGGAGACAACTGTTGATCTTGTGCTTCACTCTTCATTGTTTCATCGTAGATATTATAGATTTCCTCGTTCAAAATCCGTATCAAAGAGTTCTCAATGTCATCTTTGGATAATGGCACGGCAGGCTGATTATCCATTGTTGCGTTGCCTGTATCGCCAAAAATCCGCTTGGCGTTGTTATCCAGAGCCGTGTGCTCGTTCCCGAGCGATCTTTTGCGTTGATTTTCTGACGAATTCTTCAACGGCTGTTGAAACGAAGAAAGAGATGAATTTTGCGAATTGGCTATTGCTTGCGAAGCTTGTACATTCTGTTGAGCTTGCCCTCGACCCATAAGTGAAGCGTACTGTTGGAGAAGCATAGGCGATAGACCTAATTGAGAAAGGTCTGGTCGACTGTTTCCTCCTAATAATTCACTTTGCTGCTGGTTCAGCACATTCAAACTGATTATCATTTTCGCAACATTTGCAATCATGGGATTGTTAGGATTCGGCATGGCCAAAAAAGTGTTCATAGCAATAGCGCTGGCCAGGTTAAAGATCATGGTTTGATCCGTAGTCTGAGCAGCTCCACTAGAAGCTGTGGCTCCGTTAATGGCAGCTTGCAACTGAGCCAATGAAATATCTCCAAGAGAAGAAAAAGGAGAACTATTAGAATTCATTATAGAAGGTGATTGAATGGGACTCAAGACAATTCTGTTAGGTTCGGAAGATTTCCGATTTCGCTTGGTTGAATCAATAGGAATTCCACTAGAGCTCATAAAATTAAAAAACGGAGATCTCGAATAGAGGCGAATAAGTAGAGGTAGTCAAAAATAATTCAATAGATACAGCAAAATGTAGAAAGAGTACCAGCTACAAGCAAAAGAAAATGAAGATATACGAATAAGTTCCTAAGGACGATATTTGTACAGGAAAAAAACGAAAACCTGCTTAATCCACAAAGGACAGCAAATGAGGTAGATGAGTTGAGGTAGTTGGAGGTAAAAGGAGGTAGATAAGCTTTACTTGAGACGAATCATGTCCCACGCCGGGAGACTATGCTGCTGATGCAAAATATGGACAGCGTTCTAAACGGCCAACAAATGGTTGGCTGGGAGGAGCTGATAGTCAGACAGCACGAAGTTTCTGCGTGTCTGCCTTGAAATCGGAAAACGAAGCCCACCAACTGAAATTCAGAGAGATTCCACACAGAGAGTACGTTGGAAGGCTTCTAGAGAAGCAATGAGAGTGAGAGACAGCCGACGGCGTGAAGGTTCAACCAGAGAACAAGTTTAGTATGGAATCGCTATGAGACAGCTAGACATGCAATGCGGCTGGCTGGTACTTACTATGTCCTGAAAGAAAGGACACAGCGCGAGCGGTTGCGAGGCGGCTCCCTCAACAAACACGAACGAACAACGATAGAGTGTTGGAGAGAATAGACTAAGAGATGAAAGAGGGGCAAGCGGCCTGGGGGAGGGAAGGACAGGGCTGCTGCTGTCCCAACAGCCTATTCGTTTGAGAGCGAGCGAGAGAGAAGACAGTCAAAGGAAGAAGTGAAAACGGCGTTCGCGGTGCCAGTCTGCACCCTGGCACATGGAGGAGTTGCATACATACAAACAAAATAGTAAACATATCGAAACTCACGGCGGTTCATCCCTGACGACAATTTCGAGAGTTCACAGCAGGTATTGTCACTGTAGAAGCCTGGATGTCCGCGGAAAGGCATGAACTGCTTCAGTATTAGCAGAGAAACAGAGAACCAGCTGTGCAGCTGTATGGCATCGGCCACGCCTGAGATCACTAGATACGGTAGCAGTTTATGGATCTGAATAAGTTAATCCAGGAGGAACGAAGAACTTGTATACACAGAGGCTGGAGTTGCCCTGAAAAAAAAACATCCGCCTGAGTTGAACCTATTGCCCTTGTTGTTGACTGATTGTTTGAAGAAAAACATCAAGTGGAAAGAGGACTTTCGAACAAACATTACCTGTTGCTTTTGCTGTCGTCGTTCGTTGTTGTTGTTGTTGCTGTTGTTGTGTCTGCAGAAGTGCAGAAGTTCGCTTGAAATTTTGTTGTTGCATTCGATGTTTTCGATAGTCAGCCAGAACATGTCTACGAGCCAGCAAAGCGACATTTTTGGACTATTTACGTTCGGTGGATCAAGAATAGTTTGGCTAGGTTTACTATTTCCCATTGAGTGGAATATTCTGGAATTAATATACTTTTACAAAACTAATCCGGAACGAACCATGATGAGAAGAAGACTAAGACAATGCAGAAGGAATGTGTTCATCTACAGCTTGTCAGGAAAAATATTATTAGTGCTGGGAAAACTTCAAGCAGTACAAGTTATCTGAAGATATCCGAACAACGTAATCAGTTATTTGGATTAAGTGTTACAGCAAATAATGCTCTCGAAATGTGATGGAGTTCGAAGCTATAACAAAAAAATGAATTCCGCCAGAACCACAAAATATTACCTACAATTTCATATTTGGCACCAAGTAATTTCGACAAGCTCTGAATAGACCCCATACAATCCTGGAAGAAAATACATTAATTGATGGGGGAGTTTTTTATTGTTGGAATGCAAAACCGTTCTGTGTGTTGAAAAAACCATCGAACGACTATTTTCCTGAAGAAACATATCAAATGTTTAATAACCTAGTGCAAACCCTTAAGTTCTTATTATTTCATCTGTTTGTTGTATACCCCTCGAAGCTTTTAGCTTTTGCAAGTCCTGGAATGGAAGAATTAATTTCTACATCCGTAATAAGATGGATATCTGCAAAATAGTGCAAAGGTAAATTTAAATCTCTTATGCGTTATCCCCCCCGGCTCCGCCCCTTTTGCCGTTTGCGCATGATCTTGGTTTTTGTAGGAGAAAGGCTTAGGTTTTCTTCTTAAAGTAAGGTTAGACTTCTTTAAAAAGTCTTAGGCAAGAATATGAGGCTTAGGCTAGATATTCATAAGGCTTAGGCTGAATTTTTTCAAGGCTTAGGGTAGTAAGGCTGGGTTGTAGGAGCTACTTTTCATAGAATAAGGCTAAAGTTATATATCTTTGAAAAGGCTAAAACCTCGATGAAAATGAATAATATACACGTACTAATGGCATATTTATTAATAATGTTGTTTCTAAAAGAATCGACTATCAAAATTACTGAAAACATGGAAATTATATTGTACAATTCCTCCAAGAGATTGATATGGCAGACTAGATCGTTGTGGTTTTCAGGACTCGGGGGTTTATTGCCTAGAAAAAACTGCCAGTCCCTGAAAAAGTTCCAAGCTTTATTTAGGGCTGTGTTTCATGAAAAGCAAATATAAGATGTTAACTAGCCTGTTGTACTGAGCTTTGATCGAGTGATCGTCCGGCCAGTCCTATATCGAATGTTCTCGCAGGACTTTGTGCAGGTAAGTTATTCTGGAAGTTCTTGTAAGTACAATAACAGATTACCATTACATACGAAATTCCATCTAAATCCTTGCCGGAATTCCTGATCAACGGTTTTGTCGTTGTTCCATCCTTCAGGTATGTTTACCAAGCCCCGAGCTCTAAAAAATATATACTCTCAGCTGGAGAAAACGCGTCGAAACCTAGGAGCATTCACGGGAAAATCTGGATCAACATTGAAATCAAACGGCTTCATTTCTCGCCCAGTGTTTGAATTCGGAGAAGTTGGCCTGAAACGATGAATTTATTCTAATATCATGTATTCTAATCAATCAATCAATTAATTACAACACGTAAACGCGTGTTAGTTGTTTTTTGATTGACGACTGTAAGTTAGAATGCAACCGGTCAGTACTTGCCGAGACAGTGAAATAAAAAACATTTCACGTGACTCACGTGGCTTACGTGACACCTACCTCACGTGGAATTAGCTCTAGTTTTCTCGAAACGCTACTATTAATAGAAGTGATATCATTTCACGAATCTTTTTCGAAGGTTATTATTTACAATTCAAGAGTTTGGGTAATATTCTCTCTTGTTATTCAATAAAAAAATTCGAGAGAGTCGAAAGTTCTTTGTTCAAATGACTTCGATGAACTAATTAGGAAATTGAAAGGTAACTTTCAAAGATTTGGGTTTAAAAGTATTTTTGGCGTTTTTCTTTACAACCTTATCAGAGTGACGATAGGGCAGAAAAGTTCAAGAGCATTTCAAGTAATTTGTCAGAAATGATTTACAGTAAAATGACAGGAGAATGCTGGACAGGCAAACAATCGATCGCGGTCGAATCAAAAGTTTATCAAGTTTTGATTATGGTTTTAACAAACTTTAACTTACGGTGGTCCTTGGGGCATAGCTGTAGAAGTTGGAACTGAGGGTCGAACGGTAATTCTATCATCGAACTGGAAAGGAGAAAGTTGAATTGGATGAAAATGGAAGTTACCAAGAAGTCTGAGTCTGAGTCGAAGTTAGGATTGTTTTGCAAATCGGAGAATTTTGGAGGTGCTGGAGGATGAATCTGAAGAATAAGAGACTCAAAGGACGTGCCAGCTTAAACTGACATCTTTGAAAACATCGCTCGCCGCTTTTTCATCTAGAAAATCGGCAATGGGGTCTTGAATAGCTCGTCGGCTGGAAAGAGCAAAAATAAATTTTTATTTACATATTAACCATTTGATAAAAAAAAGAAAAATTATATGTACAATCTTCCACGATATATATGGGCCAAGGAAGGTACTGGCAGTTCCTCTATCTCATCAGTGCCATCACTTCTCTGTTGAACGTCCACGGCGAAGCCATCAACCAAGACAGGGTATCCGACAGTAGCATATCTAATTATTAAAAATAATGTGAGATAAAAGATAATGATTACCTTTCCGGTTTATACGACTCTTCCGTTCCTTCGATCATTCCATTCACGAACGAGACGAGACAGAGAAACAGAAGATACTTGAAGAGCATCTGCAAGAAGTATCTCATAAAACTAAAAAAGGGAACTGACAAGAAGCGAACGAACACTTTTACAAGTATACATTGAAACGACATTCTACAGAAGAACGGCGAAGCCGCTGTGCCAGATTCGCAATGACCATTAATGGCATCATCGGTCTTTGAATGGGCTGACCCTAGCGATGACAATTCTCGTGAAACGGCATTGAACTTCTTGATTATCTGAATGACTGGTAACAAGAAAACGCATGATTCGTCTTAACACACCGACACACGGCTACAGAAATAGTGTGAAAGGTCAAGCCCAAAATAGGAAAACAGATTGATTATAGATTTATGACAAAGCTGAATTTCGATTGAAACAGGCCAGAATAAATACAATTCCTTCATGTTGAAACAATAAATAATTATGTCGAGATGCAACGGCTTTTAAGGAGTTTAACAAGACGCATCTAGCTTCCACGACTACATGAGCGTGATGATAATTGACTTGAGTGCACAAGAAGAAAAGCTATGAGTAAAGTTTTAGGTTAACAGACTGTAATAAAAAAGTTGCCGAGTAACTCGGAAGATATTAATTTGAACGGTCCGCATGACTGTTTTTGGTAAAGGATTAATCAACGGGATGGAGAATACACAACCTATTATCAATTGTTTAACACCAGCATAGCAATTATCATGCGTTTTAGAAGAACTTCTTGTGCAAGATCTTCTTACCCTCCTCCTCATATTCTTTTTTGCTCACCCACATCTTACGGAAAGTGTCTAACGAAGCCAAAATAGAGCCTCCAATCCATGTGGAATAGATGCGTTCCTAGAGATCTATGATTCAACGCGGCACTATAGTCAAATTACTTACCTGGGGAGCAGAGATTCTTATCTTAGCATCCTGTGGAGCCAGCTTTCTAACCTAAAGTGAGTTATTAGGAACATCTTATCATTAATCCTGTTACCTCTGAAAGCAATCGGTCACCAAATCCAGCGAACATGGTTGACCCTCCGCTGAGAACAATGTTTCCATACAAGGTTTTTCTAAGATCCATATCACATTTCTAAAAAAAAGAGAAATGAATCCGAGGATCACATGTGCAAGGATATACTCTAATAGAATCGACAATAAGATGTGCCATTCCTGGCCATTCCTCTCCAATGAGGTCAGGGCGGAAAAGAACTTCAGGAGCGCGGAATCGGGCTGCTCCGATATCAAGCCTAGAGCCATCCGGCATGGAATATACAATCTTAAAAGCTAATATGAGACACGAGAGATGAGAGAGAACTAACTTTTTCATTGGCTGTTGACTCTTCTTTGGCGGCATTAGTAGTCAAATAACAAGCTTTTTCTTTGATTTCACGAACAATCTCAAATTCACTCGTACGATGTAAGTCTGTTCCTTCTTTTCTAAGGAGTAATCTTAACCAACGAGTAACATCTCTTCCGGCAACATCCATCCTCTCGATTCTAAACCAGATATAAGCAGGGTGCATAGAAAGAGCCTTCGATTACCCGTGTTGCATGGCGAATCCCTCAAAAATAGGAACAACATGAGTGACTCCATCTCCAGAATCTAACACAACACCTGTGGTTCTTCCTGCAAAACAGAATGAGCTTAGCTCCTGAACTCTAGCTCTCACCTGTCGAGTAAAGGGCTAGGACAGCTTGCATTTGGATATGCAGAGCAGGAGCATTGAATGATTCAAAGAATATCTCAGCAGCCTTCAGAATAACATTGAGTTTAAAAATTCAATTTATACCTTACCTTCTCTTTGTGCTTCATTGGGTTCAGAGGAGCTTCGGTCAAGAGAACGGGATGCTCTTCCGGGAACACCTGTGAGAGATTTAAGATAAGATTTTCTCAAAGAAGCTTACATGGAGTTGTTCTTGGCTGTAAACATATTGCCATACTCTTTCCATATCATTCCAGTCTGTGACAATCCCATGTTCCATCGGATACTTGATGGATAACAGACCCCTGTACTCTTCGGCTTTGGGACCTAAATTCAGACATATGACTCAGTCGTACTACATCATCTTTACCGATGAATAAATCTCCTTCTAAGGCTCCAGCCATAACACGAGAGTGTTTCGGTCGTCCAACATAATTGGCAAACTTTACTTTTGGAGATTGATCACCAGCGAATCCTGCTTTGATCACTCCAGATCCGTTATCGATGACAACTGGTTGATTAGCTATGACATCATAATCCATTATCGCCTACAGTCTGCAAAAAACAATTCTTACTAGGAAGCCTGGGTTCAGGAGTATATACAGAAGCTTTACAGCAATACAAAACGATATGGAATTCTTTAATGAGTGAACAAAAAATGACAAAAATTTGAACTTCCAGACGCTTACTCAGAAATGTGTACGCAGTACAAGTGCATCTTTATGCTGACGCGTTCATGCGTACGAAAGCTGAATTAATTAGATTGGCTCATGTGAGCTATTCCTTTTAAGTAATCTTCTGTTTCTGAGCTTAAATCTTACATCGACTTCATTTTTTTCAGATGCACTCATCTAGTATGTATAATAGAAGAAATGATGTAGAAGTCCCGAGTCCAATAACTCTTGAAAACTTAGTAGAATCAATGAAGGAAATCCCTCCATGCGATCACTCTCTAACGCCACAAGAGTTATGCTTTTTCGACGATTTTGCCACAACTTTAACAGTAGATGTCGCATTAACTTTTTCAACCCATAAAATGTTTCCGAGGTATGTTTTTTCCCAGTTAAAACAAAATTTTACACCGTAATCACATTTTGCAGGCGCCGTTATCTAAAAGAGAGCGAGCATGTGGACGCCGGAGCCATCATGAAATCTTTCTTGAAAAACCAAGACTTCTGTCAAGCCATTATCTCTTTGCTCAACATCGGTTCAGTTCGATCATTTCTAACTGCTTATCCTCAGCTAAAACAACTGGAATTTCGTGATCATGTTTGAAATGCCATTCGCTTTCATTATCTCATGGGCAATTTCAGATTTTACGGTTTTTAAATGTATTCAGTCATAAGTCTGGGTTTACGATTGAGAAATGTACAAGATATGCAGCAGAAGATAACGTCGGCGCCAAGCTGATATCAACAAGATTCTGGTTTGGCTCTCAGCTCAAGAGTTCTTTCAAGTTGCGACTCAATTATAGGCAACGTGGAGACAAGATTGATCGCTTGTTTGGTGTACTGAGAGAGCTTGATCAGAAAGAAGAAGAACAGTTACTACGACCGGGAGTCAACGATTTTTCTGTTATGTACAGCACCCGGTAATCTCCTTATTTGTATATCCGTTGACGCTTGGTCGTTGTTAAAGGAAAAAGTGCGCGCAACTATGGCTTGGGCCTGGCGCTTACATCAACCACGATTGTAGGGCTTCTTGCAAATTCGTGCCCAACGGGCGCACAGCCTACATACAGGTATGTTTTTGGATAGGAAATTCAAAAACAAATTGTTCTACTCATACATTCCTCATTCCAGGTTCTCAGGGATTTACATCCGGGAGAAGAGATCACATGCTTTTATGGTGAAGACTTCTTCGGAGACAACAACGAGCGCTGCGAGTGTTGTACTTGTGAACGGTGATTACTTTCTGCAAATTTTTTAGTTAACTTATTGCTTCAGACGCAAAAAAGGTGCTTTTGCCGTGGTGCAGGGAGACGAATCATTAGACAGCAGTCAACTTAAAGAAACAGGGAAAGCCAAGTATGGATTACGAGAAACTGACTCTCGTCTTTCGCGTGCCAGTTTTACGCGATAGATGTGACTTCTACAAAGCAGTTCAAACCTTCTTAGTTAACTTTAATGGAGTTCATCAAAATTATCACTCTTTCAACGACTTATCTTTCTTTCGAACGCTGCTCTCCGAAGAAGCAGCGTTTTTATTTTTAACTTTCTTCTGTCTTTTTCGGAAGACTCTGTAGATAGTAGACCGGGACGAACGAAGTCCTGAAACGTATCTCATCAGTCTTGTTTGCTGCTGAAACAGTAACGACAACACTGTCGCTCGTTTCTGAAATTTATGAAAACTAATTTCGGTTAGTCGTCATCATTAACATGTAAAGGAAAACTGGTCCTGATCTACGCTTCTTAGCTATCTCAGCTTTTCCAGATTCTCAGAACTTTACCCTCGATTCAATCAGACGGTTAATAGTCTCTTAGGTGTGTAAATTCTCCAAATCTTTCGAAAGTTTTGATCTCGTAATCCCTTTTTCTTATTGCTGAATGTTTCACCTGTACTTATCCGGCTTTTCACCATTAATCTAAGTTGTCGATTATCATAGATTAAAGAATTTTTACTAAAACTGTTCCTTCTCTCTTTCTGTCTGCCCCCTCTGCAAAAGCTTGTTCGAGGAAGGAAGATGATCGAGTTCAGAGATGACAAATGAACAAGAATAATAAAAAAACGACAGATCAGGAGATCATTGACCTCTGCACGTGGTGAGTGGAGGAAATACATTGAATCATAAAAAGAATTCAACGAATTATCAAGACTGAATTCCAAACCTTCTTGGCAACATATCTCTGTCTCAAGTATCTTCTGCAAACTGATCTTACATGAAGTCGTAAATGGCGAGATTCTTGACCTACTCATAAGTTCCCAAGGTTCTTTACAATCTTTATTAGTAAACATTGCGACACTTGGGATTTTTAAAGATTTCCGATACGATCAGCATCGGCTCCTTTCAGTTTCGGTGCCGTCTGCATTCAGCGCACCAAGAGCTAGTCCCTTAGTCATGGAACTGAAGCTTCAGGAGGAAGTTTCGACTTCATACGTGAAATATATCAAACAATTCCTAGTTCAACTAGCCTTTTTCCTACAAAGAGATATAATCGGAGTGTCACCGTCCGATTTTTTCTATTTTTTCCTCTTGCACCTTCATCTGATAGCGACGGTTGAACTTTCCCTATGACTTGAGGCTGTTTTATGGAACTACTGCGCCTCGAATATTAGGAAATTATATAGACTATCAGCTGACATAAACATGACAAAGATAATTCCCGAATGTGGTCTTGAATGACTTTTTACGAGGTTGAGAATGAAGAGGCCAACGGTCCTGAACCGGAACGATGTCTGTGTTGACGGTGATGACGAAAGGTATAGCGACGATAAAGGTAGCAGAAATCTTTACGATCGTACACCGGCAAGTGTCTATATAAGGCAATTTCCGAGTCTCAGTCGAGACAGAGCGCTGATCTTGGCGGACTTGCCTTACCACTTTCTCCCATTTATTTTTAGATTTTGCTTAATCAGTTGAGGCACATCATAGTCACAACTGAAAATACAAACTATACTATCTCCATTTCCATTATCTCCATTATCAGATAACTGAGCAGAACAAGCAGTTTCGCGAACCATGCGTCTTCAAGTGCAGATTGGAGCTGAATCCATCACAATCTCCTGTACCGATGATGAGACGATTCACCAGGTAATTACTGAATCACTGAAAGACCTCTCTCTCTCTCTCTCTCTCTCTCTACCCAAACCCTATGAACCTACACCCCTCTCAAATAAAGAAACCGACTTGACAATGATAACTCTCTGCTCTTCTCAGGTTGCCAGTCGTACTATTCAAAAAATGCGTCGTTTACGCTCGTCCTTAGTCAGGAAAGATGGGGCATACGAAGAAGTAATAATAACTAAGAATATATAAGTATATCTCATCCCTCCAGGTTCGAAGAACTATTGGGAACTCGCTTCTCGATCCTGAAGATTTGGCTTCTGATGTACTAAAGGATGGAGACTACATTATGCTCAGTGGGATTCACAAAGTGTAGCTTACTCATTCTCTCTACTCTAGATATCAACGAGGATGATACTGAAGAAGCTAAGGAAGAACGCCGTCAAGAAGAATTAGCAGAAAACAAGAAGCAATTGGAAAGTTTGGGCAAGAAAAAGACGTAAGAGCCTTCATTCCTCAACCGATCAAATTCCTTTCTCCTAGGATCTCATTTAATCTTCCTGAAGAAGATGGTTTCTTAGGAAAACCAACAAGACTTCTCGTCTTGGACGGTAATAGCTTGACACCAGAAGATCTTGTGAATTGTGAGAAAGGAGAATGTCTAATTCAAGTAAGCAGTTTTATGTGTTAGTACCTCATATTTTCTCTTCCAGTTGTCCTTAGACGCCGAGGAAAGAATCAGAAAGGGCAGAGCTTTCCTCGAGAAAATAGCATCTGAACACAAAGGTAACTTCATGAATGTCCTATTACATTAACATGATTCTTTAGTCGTTTATGGGGTCACAACTGGTTTTGGCACATTTTCCAATGTGAAAATTGAATCATCCCAAATAAGGTAATTTGAAAAGCCACGTGCATGCACCACCTATGAAATAACAACCGAATGCAATTACCTGATATTTTCCAGGAAACTTCAGCTCAACTTGATTCGATCGCATGCTGCCGGATATGGCCAGCCATTGAGTCCCAACAAAGCGAGAATGTTACTTGCCTTGAGGTTGTCAACAAATTCGTAATGGCATCTAATGAAAATTCAGAATCAACGTATTGGCTAAAGGACACAGTGGTATCAGTTTCGAAAACATTAAGAAAATGATAGCCGCATTTAACGGTTAGTTCATCAAACCAAGAAGACATAGGAAAACTTTATAAAAAAAACAATTAAATTTACAGCTTTCTGTGTATCATGGGTTCCACAACAGGGAACCGTCGGCTGCTCTGGAGATTTGGCTCCTCTAGCTCACTTAGCCTTAGGGTTACTCGGAGAAGGAAAGATGTGGAGTCCAGCAACTGGGTATTAAACAAACTGTTAGAAGATCTGAAAAACTTACATCTCAGATGGGACGATGCTGCGATAGTACTGAAAAAAAATAACTTGGAGCCATTAGATTTGGGACCAAAAGAAGGACTTGCCCTTATCAATGGAACACAGATGGTCACTGCGCTCGGAGCATTCAGTATGGTGGAACATAGTATAAACATTGACTTTCCTTAATTTACAGCTGTTGAGAGAGCTTATAACATTGCAAAACAGGCTGATGTCATTGCAGCATTATCCTTGGAAGTCTTGAAGGGAACGACTAGAGCATTTGATCCTGGTTAGTCTTTTATCAAAATCTTCTATCCTCCATAATTGGGTTACGAGAGAAAACTAAATTGATTTTCTCAGGGAATATCATTATTTTTATTTATGATGTTATCATCACAGATAAGAAAAGCCACGCTTTACGTCAAAACGTGATTAGCTTACATTACTGCGTTCACGTGAAAGTCACGTAAAAGCGTATGCGTGATGAAATCATTTCTAAAAAATTTACGTGAGAGACGGTTGTGCTAACGCTGAAATTTGAAAAATTAAAAAGTACAGTATAGTAACCTGTTATACTTTTCAGACATTCATCGCATTCGTCCACACAAAGGTCAAAATTTGTCAGCTCTCCGTTTACGATCTCTTTTACACTCAGACGCTAATCCTTCACAAATAGCAGGTAATTAACGCTCTAATAGCACTTTTTATTCGTTTTCAGAATCACATCATAACTGTGGAAAAGTACAAGATGCTTACACACTACGATGTGTTCCTCAAGTTCATGGCATCGTTCACGAGACCATTGAATTCGCTTACAATGTTCTACTCACCGAAATGAATTCGGCAACGGACAACCCATTAGTTTTCGCTGATCGGGAAGAGATCATATCAGGAGGAAATTTCCACGGAGAGTATCCAGCTAAAGTAAGCCGCCTATCTCGACTTTATTTATGATGTTTATAGGTTCTGGATTACCTAGCCATTGCTGTCAATGAGCTAGCTCAAATGAGCGAGCGTCGTTTGGAACGCTTAGTGAACAAAGAGCTTAGTGGTTTACCAACTTTCCTCACTCCTGATGGTGGTTTAAACTCTGGATTCATGATTGTGCAGTGCTGTGCTGCTAGTTTAGGTAAGACACTTTGACTGTTACATCGATCAGTACTGCATTTGAAGTATCTGAGAACAAAGTACTTTGTCATCCATCATCCGCCGATAGTATTCCCACTTCCTGCAACCAAGAAGATCATGTCAGTATGGGAGGTTTTGCTGCTCGTAAAGCACTTACCGTTGTAGAACATGTAGAAGCAGGTGAATCTTTTTTTTTGACGAGTTGATAACAAATTTTGCAGTTCTTGCAATGGAGTTGCTTGCAGCCTGTCAAGGTATAGAGTTTCTGAAGCCATTAGTATCAACGGCCCCCCTGAATAAGGTTCAATTGGTTAACGTCGTCGTATAAATGATAGGCTTGTTATAGGTTTACGAGCTTGTTCGATCGGTTAGTCCAGCTATCACTGAAGACCGTTTTATGCAACCTGAAGTTGACGCAGTTCTGCAATTAGTGAGAGAAAATAAGGTAGTTGCATTCTTTTATTGCCTCTCAATGACAATTGGTTCAAGATTTGGGATGTTGTTTCTCCTTATTTGGAGACCTTAGAAGCTATGGAAGCATTGGATCCCGATGCTCTTCGTGTCGATGCTAAGACTCCAACTGGAATAGTAATGGCTGATAGAATTGAAATGCCAGATCGTTCAAGTGGTGACGAATCCTAAATAATCCTGATAATTTTTGAAATAATGCCTGTCTATGAATAAAGTATGTTTTTTTCGACTGTTATGAAAAGGAACCAATTGATGTATAATTGTGAAAAGTTATGAAAACTTGTGTCATCTTCTTGCAGTAGCTTAATCTGTGATAAGAGGCTCATTAATCCAGCACAAACTGATAAGTCTTCATGATATCTAAATCATACCTGTCAGAAGAGATCTTTGAACTTCAACGTCACTTATTGTATATTAACCAATTAAGGGTTTGACTCAAGGGAGACAAGGATGTCTTATAAGGCAATGTCTTAGATAACCGAGTTATTTGAGAGAAGCACCAGCACGAGGGTGATCCTTCAATTCTTCCGTAGCAAACTGTGTTCTTCATCTATCTGCTCTTCTTTCACTTCTCTACTTTTCGCTCTTATATTTTCCTCTTCGTTTTCCTTTCTCCTTTGCACACCTCTGGACTTCATTCGCCTTATCTAAATCTTCGTTTTGCCTCTCTTCTTATCTTACAAATTTTTAATGTTCTTCATAGTATACGTTATTCGCATCTGTGGTAAATGATGCCGTCGCTCAAGAAAGAACAGCCTATCCAAACTCATCCACGAGCACGTAAGTTTGTATTCTTAATACGAGTATAGTAGTCGCGTCCCGCACGTAGCCAGCTGATAATAAAATTATATTCTTGTGATGATTTTGCGCTCTCTCAACTCGTAAAGAGAGAAGAGATGCTATGTGTATGCCACCTACAATGGAATGCGTTTAGAAGAGTTCTATGAACACCGCAGCCCACCTGTACGAACCGTGTATTTCTGGTTAATTAAGTAGAGTTAGCAGCAGCGATAAAACATTAATGGACATTTTGATTCAGTTTGTCTGTCATGACTGTCAATTCAATTACTTTCACTTAGGGAGTAGGCTTATCAAACTAACTTCCTCTCTTCTCCTAGCACGTAATCCAGCTGGGATCGTAACAGACAGTTACATATTTCATCAGTTCCAATAACTTTCACAATCTTATCACTGGAAATGAAACTGATATATCAGCTGTTTCGCGTTTTTTCCGTTTCTAATGATGACGAAGAGCCTGAAAAAAAATAAAAACGTTTGGTTTGATTATGAAACCCATAAAACCGTTGTATAGGCGTTGGTCAACGGTACTATGAGCCTAATCACGGAATACGTCGAATAGTTTTGAATTGCCCTTTCATACAAAAAATAAAACTTACAACAACAACTACATTTGATTCTTGGAGTCAAAGCTTTACTCATTTCAGCACTTCTACACTATCGGTCTCGGCGGCTTCATCTCATAATGCTCATTGGCTTCGGTCTCTACAACTCTAATTATATGAATACCAACTTTTCACTTACTATGACTTGCATGGTGAACTACACAGCCGTCAAGCAAGAACAGATGAACCAAGTATCATTAAGGTGCGAACTATCAACCGGATACATACCATACTTCTTATTCCAGATTTGATAATGAAACTGAAATAAACAATGGCACTCAGAATCTAAGTGATAAGCGTATTGTAGACTATGGCGTATGTTACCTTCATAACGATATTCAACCGCATAACAATGTAGGGAACCTTTGTTTGGGACGGAGCTACCCAGAATTGGTTAATGTCGGCTGTCTATTGGGGAGGTCCAGTTAGTATGCTTCCTGCAATCTTTTTGGTACAAAGAGCCTCTCCTAAACACATGTTTGCCTTCTGTTTAGCTGTGAAGGTGAGACATTGATAAAAATAACTTTCTACGGAAATCATATGCTCATTGTTTGTCTACGTAAGGAAGCACGCTTCTTATCTGTGAATATCAAAGTTTCTCTTTCTTATCACCCCTTTTCACACCAAGAGTATTAAACAAAACAAACTGGCGGAGCTCTACATATCAAAATTAACGATTAATTTTAGGCTTCTGTGAATCTTTTGATCCCCACTCTTGCGAAGAACTTTGGAGCGAGAGCTGTGTTCGCAGCTCGTTTCGCTATCGGACTAACAGAGGTAATCATACCATGAGTCAGAAAACGGTTTCCGTTTAGCCATTCATATATCCTTCCGTGAACACCATCGCTTCAAACTGGTACCCGGCGGTGGAGAGAAGTACTGCAGTTGCTTTATTCACTACCGGTATGGTGATTGTATTCTAAATCCTGAAAATATGTACCAAAACTTAAGGAAACCAATTGGCAATGTTTACCGGTAATCCCATCAACGCTTCCTTGTGTTCTTCACCATTTGGTTGGTCTGCAGTTTTCTATTTCTCAGGTACGGTTATGTTCACAGAACATGAAATACACGTAAGTACACGTTACGTGAAAAAGTAGTGATCTTCCGCAACACAATACGTTACGTGGAATTCACGTAACTGGGTACACGTTACGTGAGAAATAAGTAATTCTTCATAATAACCTAGGTTACGTGAAATTCCACGTGAGCCAACGTCACGTGTAATTCTCATTTTTAAATGTTGCTCTTAGTTAACCGGTTGCTCCAAAGGACTGGTAATATATTCTCTACTGATGAAAACCATTTACAGCTATCATGGGATATTCCTGGTGTATTCTTTGGCTCATCTTCTCGGCAAACCACCCGGATGATTGCAAAGTGATGTCAAACCTTGAAAGAAGTTATTTGTCAGACACAACTGTTGCGAAAATCACAGCCCTGTCCAAAGTAAGACTCATACACTGTGTCTATCGATAAAACTCGTGTCTTAAGAGGAATGTGCCGGTACCATGGAAAGCTATATTCACAAACCCAGCCTATCTTTCACACTTGTTTGCCACATACGTTATTTCTGTAATCGCCCCATTAATGATGACTTACTTACCAATGTACAACAAGGACGTATTACTATTGAGTGTTGTGATGGTAAAGCTTTCTCATTGCACCGGTTAACACCTGTCTGATTATAGAACGGATTATATGCTGCACTCCCAACCTTTTTCAACTTCTGCTTCAAACTATTTTGGGGATTCACAGTAGACAGACTGAAACAGACTGGTGTTCTAACACCCACTCAAGGTGTTAAGCTGTCTCAATGCTATCGTACGTGATATTGATAGATAAATAGATCATGATCTCTTTTCAGCAACTTTTGGTGTGGCCATACCTTTATTCACAGCTGTTTTGTTCGTTAACAGTGATCGTAAGATTCTTGCATTGATCCTCTTCTGCTTTGCTAATATGTTCCTTGGAGCACATACCAGGTAATAATCTTGATTAAAGTTCATTATCATGGTTGGGTTTAGCGGAGCATACACATCACTACTATCCTTAGCGCCTCGATTCACACCTACACTATCGTCAATCAGTTGCAGTTTATCTACTCTATCAGCTATAACTACACCTATTGTAGTAGGGGAGCTTCTCAAAACAGTTGGTTGATATTTAGTACATCGGTAAAGTAGAGTTTTAGGGAAGTCCTTCGGAATGGAATAGTGTCCTCTTAGTGTGCGCTGTACTTTGTACAATTTCTGGAATTCAATTCTTAATATATGGATCGGGTATTTAACTGCCCATATCACTAACCTTATATTACTCATTTAGGTGACATACAAGAATTTGCTAAGGAAACTCTACCTAAAGATCAAGAAGTAAATGAGCAGCTCGTTATGGATGAAATCCGAGCCTCAAGTATTGCTTTGCGAACGGAGTCCATGACACTAGCATAAGGTTTAAGCTACAAGCTAATTTGTAAAATTTGTAATTAAATAATCAATTCTTAGAAAAAGATTGAATAAAATTTATGAAAATCAACAATCAAGATCTGGGATAACCATTATTTTCTTTTTCCTTTTTTCTGTTTTTTGCCATTTGTCATTGGAGCAGAGTCTATCAATGTGGCATGACCGGTCTCTTTAAGGTGGGCGAATAACCTCGACCTATAACATTGAGATTAACTAGAAATTCAAAGGAATATTCACCGGCTCTCGAAAAATTCTTTGCATTTATCACAGCTTGCCGTTTTCGGTTGGGTATCTATTTCTGGCTCTAGGTCGTCAGGTGGAGGAACTTCTACAACAGCTCCTGCTGGTTTTTTGGCTGCTAAACGAAATTAATTTTTTTTTACTTCTTTCACGAATCTCATTCTCTTATCCTCCATCGAATGAACTATCTTTGAGAAGACAAGCTACACTTCGATAGCGAACAAAAAAGAAAGATGATAATAATCAGCAACTCACCCCTTCTCCGTTTTTTCGTTTTTTCCTTCGGATTTTCGTCTTCTACAACCTCCGTCTCTTCTGGTTTTGCTTCTCCCAAATCAAGATTTGCTAGTTCACTCTGTACTTCCTCGACTTTTTCGTCTTGTTTCACTTCTTCCCTGTTCGTAATAAAATAGATGGGTACACTAGCGATAATATACTTTTCTGATTCGTCAGAGTTGTCGTCCCAAGCTCTATTTTTCTTCTTGGCCCTACGTTTAGACTTCTTACTTTGCTCAGAAGCCTTTTCTGTTTTAGCTTCGGGTTCAGCAGAGGCAGTTTCTAAATAGTAGTTCAAATGAGAGCTTGGGAATGAACACTACCGAACAGAGCTGCATCTTCTTCCTTCATGTGCTTTTTCAATTCTTGTAGTTGCTTCTTGTGCTGCTTAGATGTCATGTGATTGGTAAGAGCATTCCTAGAAATGAACATTGCTTATACACACAAATAAGGTGAACTGTCTAACTCGGTTTTGAAGCTTTTGTTACAAACAACACAATGAGGTAGCAATTCTCCATCATTCTCAGAATCCTAGAAAACTTAAAACTTTAAAGCTGAACTAGGTGCATTACTTACGGAGTTGCAAGAAGACCCTTCCAGATCAGCCATAATTTCTTCCAACTGAGCACGGTGGGCAGCTTTCGCAGCTTCATCTTCTTCGAAAGCCTGCATCCGTCTGAAAATATTAGTTTCAAAACTGATCTGAAGCCGATCTCACTCTTTATTCTTCTGTATTTGTTTCAACCGATGCTCCTCCTGCTTTTTTTTCGCTTCAATTTGCCTAAGTTCAAGTAATTCTCTATACGCTTTAATCCTAGGATCACGTTTTCGAATGAACCGCACCAACTCCTAGAAAACACTTTTTATTCTCGCTTAGTGCTGGTACTTACTCTGATCTGATCATTTCTCTCAGCTTTACCAGCATCCCTGTACTTCTTATTCTCTGCTTCAATTGCTCTGACATGAGCTCGGTTCTCACCGTCGCGCACATCATACTTATCTAGCCAAACGAAAGAACGTGCCGTATTAAAAGAGGTCCAAAACCCGTAGAAAGGTCCCACAACCTGACATAGGCAAATAAAAAATATTCAATTTGGAATATCTACCGTGTCATAATCACTATCCGCTTGGCCGAACTGGGGATATCGCACGGCTGGGTCATCTACGAAATCATAATCTTCGTTCGATAAAACTTCAAACACATGTCCATATACAGAATAGAATCCCTGAAACAGTATGACTTATGAACTGATTAGGGAAGACTCCGACTGACTTTGTCACCCGTAAAACCTCTATAACATGAACTAGAAAAATATTGAAACAGATCTAAAGCTTCATCCTTATAATCCTCTTCGAAACCTAAACGAACAGAACTACGATTAGCTTGAAATAGTTTGAAATACCTCCTTTCAGGATATTCTCCCTATGTTTGTCGTAAAACGCTCTTTCATGAGGATCACTTAATACTTCATATGCATTTTGTAAAAGAGCAAAATATTTTGTAGTTTCTTCAATATTATCTGGATTTTTGTCAGGATGCCATTTCAATGCTAGCTTTCTAGGAGTGGATATAACTTAACGTCTATTAAAATCACTAACCTGTAGCTCTTCTTGATAACATCATCATCGGCATCACGAGCAACTTCCAATAATTCATAATGGCATTTCATTTTGCCCCAAACCTAACTTATCTAATAAAATAAAAAATTGACGTGTAACTGAAAATGTGCCCCACGGAGACCGTCACAGCCTTTCTTTTCAAGAATTCGAAAACCCAGCATACTCAGAGTATACTAGTAAAGATAAAGGAAAATTGATTTTCAATTTTTTTTCGAGAATCAGAAACTTAAGTACTTCATGAAGGGTTCAGAATAGAGTCTGATCCCATAGAGTTATTGAAATCACCTTAGGGGCCAATGGTTACGTACCCGGTAAATTAGCATAATGCCACGATTTCTCGGTAATAGTTTTCATTTTAGATCACAACTAGTGCGTGAGACGGTTGCATTCCTGGCTGGCCCTATTTTCAATTAAAAATAATTCGGAACGATTCTTCTTTTACCTTTCCATGCCCTGAGCCGCACTCACTTCTCTTCAGAATAAACAAGTTTCTCATACTTGATAGCCAAAACTATTAACTGTGGAATTTGTCGACCAGAACAACATTATTTGTTTCAATGTCATCTTCTTTTCCCAGTGATTTTATCACTAATTGGAGAGATTGTATATTGATTGTGTTTTCGAGTGGTTCTTTTATTGATATAGGTTTTACCCAATTCGGTCCGCCTGAGCTATGGCCTTGTACCTTCCTCCTTTACATCATCGATCTAGTGGTAGCAATTAAGGTTCCGGTGTAATGCTGAAACCTATACTAAGGCAATGTTCTCAATTGCTTATTCAAATTCTTTACCCCCTCCCTATAGGATTTATTATTCTATCGCTTACAATTCTACTCCAAAGTCCGATGTAATTCAAGTTGAGATTTTTTCAAATCCGCCATGTCTATTCTCATGAACACGAAAGTGTTGCACTTTCTTTTAACCAATTAAGACATAACGGATGGTTGCTTTCACAGACCTCTCTCTTTTTTCTTTTTGTTTTTGAAGATATTCAGTGAACTTAAATATTTCAGAACGAAAATGTCTGCTGGAAAAGTTATTGTCTACGGTGGTAAAGGAGCTCTTGGATCCACAATCCTAGAATTCTTCAAGAAACAAAATTTCGTGAGAGTAAACATCTGTGACTAACCCTCTTATTTAATTCCAGTGGACTCTCAGCATTGATATCAGTGCTAATGATCAAGCCGATGTTAACGTTCAAGTCAACAGTGAGGCAACCTGGGTAGAACAAGAGAAGGCTATTCTGGAAAAGTGCGTACATTGGATCATTTCAAAAAACCATCTTGTATTATAGAGTTGGGGCTGCAGTAAATGGACAAGTTGATGGAATATTCTGCGTAGCCGGTGGATGGGCTGGAGGAGATGCTGCTAATGAGGATTTTATTAAAGTTTGCCATCAAAGTTCTTGAACCAAAGTTATAAGAATCATACATTAGAACAGTGATTTAATGTGGAAGCAATCTGTTTGGAGCAGCTCAATTGCAGCTAGAATTGCTGCTAAGCATTTGAAGGAAGGTGGTGTACTCCAGTTGACGGGAGCCGCTCCAGTAAGAAGTTGAAACTAGAACACAGTTTAATTTTGTATTAGGCTGTCGCTGGCACACCAGGAATGATTGGGTACGGAATGGCTAAAGCAGCAGTACATCAGCTTGTAAAGTCATTGAGTGCTAATGGATCTGGGTTGCCAAAAGATACTACAGTATTCGCCCTTCTTCCAGTTACTCTCGACACACCCATGAATCGTAAATGGATGCCAAAGGCTGATTTCGCAACGTATGCTTTTGATATACTCTGATTCAAAGGCAAAAAATTCTTTAAGGTGGACCAGCATGACTTGGGTTGCCGAACAATTGTACAAATGGGTTGGCGGTTCATCTCGTCCTGAATCTGGCAGTCTCTTGAAACTAACCACAGTCAACAACGAAACAACCATTGAAAACCAATAGAAACATTCCTATCACATCCCGAGTTGAATTAATAATGCTTAATACAACTCAATGCTCTTCCCAAATTGATTTCACTTTCCCCTCGTTCTAGATGTGAATAAATAGTTTATGATTTCTCGAAACCTTTTCTAATTGATTCCTAACAACTAGTGATATTTCCTTATTGGGTAAAACACCAACAGCAATCCTGAAATGAAATAGTTAGATGGAGTCATATGCTAGGTGAATGCAACCGTTCCGTACGCTGCAACGGTCAAAAATGAAAACATGCGTGGACTCTAGCAGGACAAGAGCCAGCATCCAGTAAATGGAAAGGAGGATAAATTACGATTCATTCTTTACTTAATTGAACAACGTACAAAACCGTGAGGCTGAAGATCATTTTACCACATCATTCAAGTGGAACAGAACATAACAAATACTTTAATCCGCAGTTGAAAGAGGATTCTTGAGAACCAGAATAACAGAATCTCCTCGAAGGAACATTTTAGAAATGAATCTATCCTTAGCTACAGCCTTCGCCTAAAAGCACGAATTGAACATTTCAAACGACTTGAAAATGCTTACCTTCTTCTTTCCTTTTCCCGTTTTCGGTGCTTCAGTCCACATTTCCTTGACATTTTCGAGAACCATGTTGCAATGTCTGAACAGAGGCCATGTAACATTCGATTAGTGATACACATACCTATCGAAAGCTTTGACTCTTCCTAAAAGTTTCTTGTTGTTTCTGCAGTTGATGAGAACCTGAAAAATCAGTATGAACTGAAATAAAAAAATAAATTCTTACCTGAGCGTTATTTTTCACAGAGTTGGTCAAGATGGACAATGGTCCGACATTGAACTCCTCTTGCTCTTTAGCAGCAAGCTCTTCTTGTGTCATCTCAGAACGTGGTTTAACTGGGCTGAAAAAAAAATTATAATAGAATATATATGAAAAAGGAACTTACTTGGCCATTTTGAGCGATTTGAGTAAACTCGATCGACTTCACTGAAACAATTTCTAGATAAGGCAAAGTATTGCAAATTCGAAAACTACACTTTAAGATCATTGTTTAAGACACTATTACATGACAATAAAAAAACGTGAAATTATAATAAATTAACAGAATCTGAGCAGAAAATAAAAAGAAGCTCCAATGATTTTTTCGAAAACGCATAGCCGCGGCTTGCCTTATCGCGTCGGGACCAATAAGGCCATTTCTTGGACACAACGTATTTAGATCACAGAATTAGTAACTACTTCATCCATGATAATTAATTCTTGACGAACTAAAAATAAAGAGAGGAAAAAAACATTTTTCGAAAAACCAATATATTGTGGCTCCTGCCAAAGTTTATGAGCGAGTCTGATTTCTTCATTATGGTCCCGTCACGATGTTTTAGACCTTTGTGCTGCTGAGAGTCTAACGGCTCTTTCAACTGTTTCTTTTTCGTATTTTACATATTTAAAGAGTATTTAATCAAAGAGCAATTACTTCAAGTGTTATAATGGACGATGCACGAAAAAAGATCTCGAAGGGTGTGCTGGACATGAGAGTAAGTTGGCTGTGAGAAGTAGGAGAATAATGAGATATTTATAGTTCATGCAAAAAACAAAACAAAGACTACAAAGAAATGCAAATAAGAAAATAGAAGAATTAAAGAATGAAAATCTCTTAGAAGATTCAGAAATCAAACATGAACCGTATGTTCCCTCTCCGAAGACATGTATGCAACGAATATTTCAGAACAGTTGAGTTTAGTACTGATATAACTTCCTTAGAAGGTCTTAAGTTCGGTAGGATGTCATACAAAGGATTCAATGAAGAAGTTGAGGTAAGCGATCTTCAATATACTTCCATCCCAAGCTTCTACTTTCACAGAAATTAATGGTTTATCATGAAAGGATACGGAATGGCGAAGACTCGGAAGAGTCTGAAGATGATGAAGAAGTTGATGTCCAAGATAAGGAAATGGCTTCAGCGTACGTTTATTCTTCTCTTACCTTTTCATTTTCTTCTTGCAGACTTGGCGGCCAAGGATCTGAAGCTATACGTAAGAAGTTTGCTAGTAAGCACGATCGTTTGGTGGGTCCTTTCATGGCATACAGTAGTACCTTGAAATTTCAGATGTTAATGGATCAACAAGCTCGAGGAAAGCTTAACTTCGATCCAGCTTCGATTCGTAAGCGTGTTGTAGACAAATCATGGGCGGAAGCTAGTACATCAAGTAAATTTATGAAACCAAATGATGAATGAGTGATGGCAGGAAGACTGTGTTGTTATTGTTTTACAAAATTATAAATATACATATATGAAAGCAAGTTGTTCAAGTTTTTATTAACCTGATACAGATGGATACATAAAACGAAATCGACATCAACCACAATTGAGACGAGAACTTCTTCACGTGAATATAAAATGCAAAGAAGTATTGAGAATTATGTAACAACCGAAAGAACCTGATATGTAGCAAAAAATGTTTACAAGAGCACAATCAAATACCTCCCTCTCTTTTTTTTTCAAGATTTATGGAGATGAGCAAGTGGCAGTTTATATAAAACGGAGTGGGTTAGAAAATTATACCATGCATGCATATAATATGGAAAATGAAAAAAAAAGTCCTTTGAGTTAGAAAAACGGACAGTCAAAAATATACTCATGTAATTACGGGTAGTAAAAAAATTATATCTAAAACTGTTATCTAGGGAGGAAGCGGCTGGAGTTCAGAAAATGACGCAAAAAAGTGAAACGTACAATAAAGTTGAAGGAGTTAGGTCCTTCGTGCAGAAGCTTATGTTGGGAATGATCTATGGAGGAAGAGTTTTTCATTAGTTCGACTCTTTCCTAGATCAGAAGTGAGAAGGCTCACGCTATACATAATCCCATTGTTCATAAGATCTGAAAGCGACAAATGATCTGGCAAGGCTGAGAAGGACTTACTCTTTTCGATGCATAATCTTTTTATTATTAAACAGGAGGCTCAAAAAACTTTGTCTCTCTTGAACCATTGTAGACGTCCGACCATTGTACTCAGCAGTACCATTACTCTTCAATCGAAAAAAATTGAAGTAGAAAATGGAAGTAATAAGTGAAAAGTATCTTACCGACTCCTTCATTTCCCGATTCCTCGCGACAGACTGGGGTTCTTCAGCTGCTTTCATGATCAGTTCCATGACATTCATCCTTCAAACAGAAGGTGACGATTGGATCAGATAGTTAAGAAACCTTCTAGATTCACCAGATGGCGACATTGGAGGCTCGATCACTTGCTGACTGGTACACTCTGGGTTCATTTTAGTGATGTTATCATCTTCAGTAGGAATAGTTGTACGATAACGTAGCTGAACCTTCTCTTCATAATGATGCTCTCGACGAGGCTAAACCATATAAATGCATTCAACAGAAAACTACCAAGTACCTGCAAACGAGGAGGCTGGTTGATGTATCTGCCAGCGTTATCTTCATCCATACGATTTCTGAAGGATGATTGCTGTTGTCCCAGGTTTGGTTTGGGTGAAAGGAATCTCTTCATCTTGTCTCCATCAATACTTTGATTAGCTGCGCTGATTTCGCTATCTGGAAAAAGCAAAATTACAGCAAAAGCAAACAATATTACCATTCAGGGCGTAGTAAACTTCATCATCTTCTTTTACTTTGGGTTTGAGTGACAACTCACTCTTGTTTGGGGTAAAAGGGGAAAAACGACAAGTTCCTCTGGTCATCCCATAGGTAGTCTTAGAAAAACAGGATAAAATCTCAAGCTTGCTAGTCTCTTACTCGCTTGTCGTTAGGCCGTAATCTACCGTTACTGTAGGTTCGAAACGATTCTGAAGTTGGAGCTCTAAAACCGCTGGAATTCGTAGGAAACGTACTATTTCCATAGTAAGCAGACTGATTATAGTAACGGAATTCAGGCTGTTGAACTCGTTGTCTATAGTTAGGGTAGGGTGGATATACTGAGAATAAGATTAAATGGATATAACGCCAGAGTCTCGACTAACCAGGATCATCTACTTTTGGGATCAAACGAGGCCTTCCGATACTTCCTTCATAGGATGACTGTGACAGGCTACATGAATCTGGAAGCCTATGATAAAAAGCTCGTGAGTAGAACTAGCGAACCAGAATCTGTTGTAGGGATTCTTATATTGGGGTCTTTGGGTACGGGTGTTTCGTTTCTGCTTTCTTCCAACGGCGCAACTTCTCGTCGTATAGGAGGTATAAGAAAATTTTTTGGGTCAGCTCTACTCTGAAATAGAAAGCACAATCATCAAATTCAAAACCTAGAGGTTCCTACTTTGAAATTTAAAAAAAGAGAAGGATCGCTCAAAAGCGGAATTAATTGCTGGAACATGTTATTAGTCGGAGGGACTGGAATTTTGGAGGAGTCACTTCCTCGAACTGTCAAATCGACAACAGAGTATAGTCGATTTACATTATACTCTCTTGTAGATAAACAAAAATAGTGCTGTAACAGGATTAGCTGATGATTGTAGTTGGAGAGGAACTCACAATAAGAGGGTCATTAGAAAGACGAGCGATGGGTTGAAGTTCAGAAGGCTGAACGCGTAAGAAAACTTGTGAGTTGCGGTCAAAATGCTTGTAAGTGCTCTGAAGATATAGATGTATAGCATGTGGATTTGATGGAACTGACGTCAGTTTCTCGTTTGTATCGAAGGTCGCTGTCATAAATTGTGAAACTCAATTGGGCTGGTAGTAAACCCTGAAAGCAGAGACATGAGAAGGGGGATGGGGGATCACACCAGCCTGAAGATATACTCTCGTCTTTTGTAAAACATCTATCTCTCCAAGAATAAAGCAAGAGAACACTGGACTATCACCATATAATGTAGCAGGGAAAAGAATACTTGTGTTCGTTAATTTAGCGATGGCCAGCTGAAAACGATAGTGTTGAGTTCAAGTAGGAGACTCACCAGGTTATTATTAACAGCTTCTCCATGTCCGAATACAAGATACCGATGACATGAAGGAATATCTACTTGTGTTGCAAGTGGAATCTGAAAGAGTCAGAAGGATTACGTGGGGAGATGACTTTGGTGTACCTGAGCAGCTACATCAGGTGTATAGAAAATGTTTAAAAGTTTGGGAATAGTTTCATTGATGATCTTTTCGTCTGTTGTACGGCCAACTATCTTGACGATGAAAGTCTGGAAGTAACTCTGCTGATTATCAGAAGTCGTAAACCAACTTTGAACAAACAGTTCCTATCCATGATGTGGACCCGAAGATGAGAGGGAATAAACCTAAGAAGCTCTTTTTGTAGCAAGAAATGACAGATCTCTTCACGGGAACCCATGGGTACCTCTGGTCTGACATTGCTCAAAGGAAACATGACGTCGATCAAGCCACATTCCTAGAAAATACCTAAACTCAAGGAAATGGGTTCTATGACCAACTCTTATTCTTAATCTTGCTTTTTCCACATTGGCGAGTCTTCCGGTTATAGTTACTTGTGATGTTAAATAGGGATCATTCTCATCCTTGTCCGGTAGTCGCACAATAGTATTGGACTCGACAGAAATTTTGGCTAAGTTATCAAGTTTTGATCCTCCGTTGCTGTAAAAGGAATTACATCGAGATATGTGCTACTAGCTGTTACCCAATAGGATTTGTTAGTTCAAAATATTCCACTCGATTTACATGCATAGTTAATGTAACAAGAAATTGATCAACAATGACGGGAGTCTGAAACACTCGATCACATCATCTTGACTGGCTGCAGACCATTACCGGCACAATTCGCTCCAGACTTACACTTTTTCTCCGTAAACGTTCAATCTCTGATCGTCTTTGTAGTTCCCTCGATAAACGGGATCTTCTTCTGTTATCGAACAACATCTGTAAGTGGAGCATGGCATATGCGGATTAGCCAAGTCCAAATCCTCACCTTATCAGTTTGTTGAACTTCGTGGTAGAAATATTCCTTGGAATCCATAATTTTTTGTAATGTGGAAGATGGGCCATAACATGCTGCCGGATTATTACTTCGTTCATTTACATTACATCGTAGACTCCGATCGTCGTGGTTTCTGCGGTGCGCTACTTCCCCCATCAAATATTCCCTGAAACTCATAATGATCAGTGAGAATCATGAAAGAGAAAGAAACCTTAGCAACAATCAGAAGCTTAAGAAAGAACAACGGAAAGAAGAGAGAACAGAAAAAAATTGACAATCAAGAAGAAAAAAAAAAGATAATTGGCAATTTCGAACTCATTGACGCTCTGAGCAAACTAGAGTTTTGAAATTCGCGGCAATTCAAATCCCGAATTATGGCTTGAGTGATATAGGCGGTTGGCGCGGTGCCATTTTTCAAATTAATTGCGTGGACGCCGGTCGGTCAATTGATGAAACTACAATGTCGGGAAAAAAGGACATAAAGATAAAACGTGTATGTTTCATAGGATAGATATGTTTGTATTTTGGTTCCATTGCAGCAAATAGTCGACGATGACTTTGCTTTTGAATCTCAAAGGCTACCACTTAATAGAATCGAAGTAAAGAAGGAAAAACAACAAATCAAAGAATCAACAGAACTCAACGAAGCAGTTTCAACTGTCTCACGAATATTAGAAAGTGTTTTATCAAACTGTACATTCGTTGAGTCGGATATCTTAGAATGTGTAGCTGTATTCCTGAGGGTAGCTTACATTTGAATTACAGTAGTTGAGAATAGCTTTTGCAGTCAGACAAGCAAACATCTGATGAACTTGTGAGAGTACTGTCTGGTGGTCTAGGAAAACTCATTGCTCATGAAAACGCCAGATTCGAAAGTATCGAATCATTATTCTACTTCTTATCAAAAGTTTACTAACAAGAGGTTCATAAGACAACATGATAATTCAGATTGCAATCAAATGTCATCTTAACGGATGTGAACTGCCTTTGTGTGTTATTCGTCAAGAAGTAGATGGAGTGCGTGGTCTGTGTTGCTACCTCCTCTAATTCCTTTTCTTTCTAGTTCTCACGAAGTAATAATGCGTTCGCAAGGTGTAGAGCATGTATGCTGCTTTCTTTCGTTTTCCGTGCACGATCAGATGAAATCGATAACAATGAAAACGGTACATAACTCTTAACAGTGCTTCATTCATTCCTTCTTCTAGAGGACACGGATAACTTCCGCGATTCATGTTTACCTTCTTCATTGACAATACAATGGGCTGCCTTATTGTGTACGAGAAGACTGGATAAGGTACTGAGATATGACAACTAGAAATCAAATGTTTTAAGGATCCAAAAGTACGAAAAGCAGCCCTGATGGCCATATCAGACCTACCTTGTCGACAGTTCTATGATTCGAAGGGAAACTTAGTTAATTCTCGAACAAGTAAGTCAACACTACCATGAGATTGCGTTATTCCTGCGGTTACAGTCATTCTCGGCTCTTTACGGGATGAGTCTATAATAGTGAGAGAAACAGCCATCAAATTGGCTCCGCTTGCCACGTTCAGCGATATCGATGATTGCTTACAGTATCTACTTCAAGAAGACACCATATCAGTTCGAGTTAACGTTTTCTGATATCAAAGTTTTCGTTTTTAAGGGTCAATTACTGATGGCTGGCAAAATCGCTAAATCTGTCCATCTCCATTCCTATAAAAATAGTCAAATTGAAACTTTCTTGAAGTTTCTATTCCAGTCAGATGATTGTAAGTCTTAGCATATATCATTCTTCTAACTTATTTAAGCATCGATGAGAGGGTTGGCTGCTAGACAATTGGTACCATTTTGGCTCATCTCATTGAAAGAAGACTGGGATTTCGAAACCACTTTTGGTGCCACTCTATGCACGAATACGGATCTGGTTGCTTATCCAACTAGCTTGCTTGACTACTTGGACGTCCTGAAGAACGAAGACGTTTGTGTCAACTTGGTAACACTGTAATTAATAATCTCAAATACTTACATTCCTCTAGATGATGGTATCCTTCTCTCATTTCATGGATTCTGCTCTCGGAGATAAAGAAGACGGAGTAGGGTTCATAAATTTTTTGAGAGATATCGATGGTGAATATCGGGAAAACTATCGAATTCATGATAAAGACAGTTTGGCGGAAACCATCAAGTTAGGCACTATGTTCTTGAGTAATCAACCATGTTTATTGCAGGAACTGTGAGAAAGATCTCTACTACGATCTATTTACTCACCGCTGTTTGGTACAATTCATTTTCAACACTTACCGTTTTCCACATTTATCTGGGCCAAGAGATATTGCTCTATCCCGCCTACTGCCAACTTTAAAAAGTCTTTCAGATTTACTACTTGAGTAAGTCCATTCTTCAACATGTTTACTCAAAGCCTTAGAAAGGTTCCTGAAAACAGGAGAAATCTTGAAATGGTCGAATCGCAAGTTTTTCTGTATTCGTCAAATCTGTGCTATGATTAGATGCCTGGATCACACGTGCTCAGTTGGAAGGTATTTCGATCTGTCCTCTGAAAAACTTTTTATTAATTATAGGCAAGCGTGGAGAGAAGCTTTATATTACATGATATCAGAACCATCATTCACAAAGTGTCCTGAAATTGTGGAGTTCGGGGTTCATGAAGTTCTGGAGTATCTAGTAAGAGGTGGAGCTGAAATAGAGGTTTCAATATTATCATATCTACAATACTAGTTCAAACTTGTTTAGGAATTCAGCAGTTGGTTATGCTATTCCATATTTGAATTGATCCCCAGTGAAGGTACCATTGGAGAATTTGATTTGTTTCATCGATGTGGTGTCATGCTCAACAGCGTTCTTCATTACGCCGCTATAGAAAAAGTGGATCCTCTGATGAAAAATGCATTCATAAAGATAGTAAGTTTTCAACTCCCATATAAGTTAACGTGTTCAGTGTTCAGATAAAGAATATTTCTCTCTCGACCAATATCACCCATAGAACACTTGGGTGTAGTCTCATTGGACTTGTATGCACTATGGACGACTTCTTATTCCAAAGCTACGTACACCTGCTCCGTCATAGCATTGAGATTGATGAAGACGAAGTGAAGGTGTTTTTAATTTGTATTTTCATTACCTTTACTGGCAATTCAAGGCTGCTGCGGTTATTGCTATAACAGATGTGATAATAGTCAGGGGTTTTCCTTCTGTAGGGAGGTTCTCCTATCCTGAATGCTCACAGTTAGAGGAAGCGAATGTAACAGAAAAACTCGCGAGTTGTCTCGAAAAGTCTGTCCTGGTCTCGGTACGTAATAGAACGGTTGCATTTTCACTCTTCGTTACTTTTAGCACAAGAAGTACGAAGCCACTATAACCGAGAACCTGTTACGATTGATGTATTGTACATGTTATAGATGGCCTAAGCTCATAGGAACATTATTATATAAGTATGTTAAGACTTATCTTTATGAACCTAGCGATCAATAATAGGACCTATCTAAACTCAAAGACTCCCATGTCACAAGTCCATGTGATCTTCGAAGAGTTCCTGCGACATTTCATGCAACGAGGTCCTTCTGCAGGGTGAGTGAACGAGGTTTTCGATTCATAAAAATAGTTCAGAATGCAATTGATATCCGGATTCTTGGCGGCTCTTGACATTATCGATGACAAAGGAAATTTGAGATTCTGCTTTGGATTGATGACTACATTCGTACTTTCGCATTTAGAAGTATGCCCATCGAAAACTGCTGGATTTGATGGAGAAAGTGTAAGGTTAGGAATCAAAATAATCATTCTGTTTTCTATACTTCAGGAAATCAGTGTTAGTTTGATTCTTGTTCTACTCTTTGCAATACTTGAACGCTTATCAGAACATCCAGAGCAGATGTCATGCGCGTAAGTTGTGTCTTTAATATGCTTACAAATTATGTCCTCTGAAGATATCTTGCTCATACGGGACTCAGCATGATAAATCTCGCTTCTGTTCATATAAGGTACTTGGAGCCTCTTTACCGCCGAGTTTCAGCTGTGTATTCGGTTACTTAAACAAATTTTCTAACTTACTTCTTATCACTGTTTAAGATACTTGATGAATGCGGAGATTGTGAGGACAGAATACGTGCAGGTGTTCAAAAGTTCATGAATTATATCAAAAAAACAGCTGGTGATAAGTGTGTGCTGTTTACCAAAGTTTGTGTCTAACAACTCTATATCTGCTTGAGACATGCTGTTTCAGGCACCGAAAAAGGAAGTCTAAAACGTTCGGAAACACGAATCGCTATTACTGTAGTACACTATGCTGTCTGTTAACATTGATTAATGCCGTTGAAGTCCAGTTTGTTTTCACCCCTCTTAATTACTGCTCGATCACATTTTTTTTCATTCTGTGCATGGTAGTTTGCAATGTAATACTATTATTCAGGCAACTCAGTCTCATTTATTTCAAATGCTCGAAGAATGCTGCATGTTATGTTCTCGTAATAATGTTTGAATGGTTTATTAGTTTTTTCTTTTCGGAAAATATCTGTATACACATACTCTGTTTTAAAAAAAAATTATAGGACTATATGTTACACTGGGAAAACATCTACTGACTATTGAAGATAGGAGCGGGACAAATCACAAAAGGTATTCACCTGGCAGGGAAGGAGGCAGCAAGAGCAAGAATTTCAAGAGAAAGGGTACCCGCAGAATCATTAATTAAAATTTACATAAGAGGTAGTGCTTCGAAGACAAGGACAAGAAGTGAAAGAGAGCGCTCGGGTTTCGAGCACTCACGGAAAGAAACTTTCTTGAGCTATTAAATGTTCTCAATTGCTGAATTACGACTAGCTTGAAGACGAATCAATGTATCCAAAGGATTGAATGGTTGTTTGGCTCCCTAAAATGATTCAATAAGTCTTTACAGTATTGATTAGCTACCTGTCCTATATCCTTAATTGATAATCGTGTGAGGACTTCTTCCCCTCCCGGTCCTTCAATCCAGGGCCAATGTTCGCAGGCCACATCAGTTGGGTCTTCGAATGAACCACAACGGCCAAGGAATTTAACTCCTTCTCGAGCAACTCGTACCATGTACGGAACAATGTTATCATTCCATAATCGAACGAACCACAGGCGCGATTCTTCGATACCTAATGGGCATTGGAGGAATATTCGAGGGCCAACAGTAACATCCAAGGAATTAGCCTTTTCTATGAAAGTGTTCACGGCTTGGAGAACTATAGGAAGGAATTGTATAACTCTAATGAGCTCTTGAGGAGTTTGTCGGGATAGTCTAAACTCAGCCTCAATTATACGTCGGCGTAGGAATCTATAAGAAATCAAGTCTTCTGAGTCTACAAATAGCGAATATACCTGGCCATGAAGCCTTTTACTCCATCCATCCTATTAGTGAGCAAAAACAGTTTGAAGTTGTGATGGACTTGCATTTCAGGCAGTTGACATGCTCTATTCACTGTGCAAATAACGAATGGTCCATCATTTACTCCCAATTCAGCTGTTGAGAAAACTGATGATACGAAGGCGATTCGGTGACGAGGTATATTATCCATCAACACCACGACGTTTGCATCACCCCTCAGTAGCTTCTCTAGTTGTTGTTCAACTTCAACTATGTCTTTGCCATTGGTATCATCAGGCACTTTGATATCTTGAACTCCATCTTGTGGAAGTCCAATGCGAACAGACAAGTAAGAAGCCAACTGTCTGGCTAAATTGCTCTGAAACACGTTTTTAGTATTCGTACCATAATTTTAAAACTCACTTTGCCGATCCCTGTTGCACCCGAGAGCACAAGTCTTCTATGAGTGAGCAGGAACTGAAGCAGTTGTTCTAGCATGGACCTTGGGAAGAGACATTCTAGGACGAGTGAATCTAGAGATTGTTGAGCTGCACCACGCATGAACAGTCTGATTGTTGTGGTTGGAGAGATCACATCGGCAGGGTGAGAGTCCGGCAAGGAGCCTTCTTTTTCTCTGATGACATTGCCAATTTGATAACCGATGAGACTGTCAGAGCAGTGTAAGCCCAATAGTCGATCTGGATCGATGCGGCTTATGTATGCCTTAAGAGAAAATTATCACAGAAACAAACAAGTGAACTCACATCGAACAAGGTATATATTTGCTGATCAAGTTCCTGCCATGTAGAGTACTTAGCAGGGATCGCCAAGAAACCGATGATGATTTCGTTATCAGGGCAAATCGCAGAGCTTATAACTCCACGCATATCAACGTTCACAGTCACTTTTACAGAGTTGCATCCTGATGAACGTTTACTCGACTGGCTAGCAGAGCTTGAAGATGCTGGAGGAATTTCGTATAGAGGCTCTTCGTCATTCATCGCTAGTGAGACTTGCGATGAAGCTCTAGATCTTGTTGATAAGAGTCTGGACATGTCTTGTTTAAGCTGCTTGTTTTCATTCTAGAACAATGAAGGTAAATCAGTCATACTATGAAGATAATTACTTTTAGCCTATTCACTGTTTCTCTAAGCACGTCTACTTCCCTTGCCCTATCAAGAGCGTCGAGGCGGACATCGGTTAAAGCTTCATCTCTGTCTTCCAACTGTTTCTTGAGTTCCACAACTTCAATTTCATCCAATCTAAGTGCCAAAATATTTGAAAGGTTTTACACAGTTACTAACCTGGTGGATGACCCATTTATAGTGTTGAGATGATCGTTCTCTGAGGTCTTATTCTTCTTTTTGGAGAAGGCTTTGGTGAATGAAGAACGAATCTGAAAAAATAGTGATGAGGAATAGTTCTTCATAGGAAATAGATTTGACTAGCACGAAAAGACAATCACGGATGTGTAATTTACCTGTGCATCCATACTATTTGTCTAAAATTAGTTTATTCATAAATATATTCTAATTTCAGCTATATAAAAGTGAGAGGAAAACACTTACCCAGCTTTTCTTTGATTTTGCTCCGAAGCTATTCAAAGAGAGTTTGTCTGTTTTACTGCTTTTGCTGGATGAGCTCATAGAAGAACGATGACTAGCCATAGAGGCAACAGACTCTAAAGAAGGTTGACGTAGCAGCTCTCCTGCACCTTCCTGTAAGAAGAAGATTGATTCAGCGATGATGAAAACTGTTTTACCAGAGTTCTTTTAGCATCCGCGGTTTGGGCAACCCGGTTGCTCATATCACGTAAGTTCTCGATTTCTTGGCGAAGCTTAGCTAGTTCCTCAGGCTGAAAATATGAATAATGACTGCTTGGGAAACTTGGAAGTTGGGAATGTCAGTTTTGAAGAAGATATTTTACTCAAGATTTTGAGATTGATAAACGTTGTCCTTTGAATGCTATTGTTCGGGCTACTACGAAGGCAGACAACCACATTACAATTATCGAAAAGTGATGGTAGTATGCAGAACTCACAGAACGGTTGCTTATGGGTTTGTTTTTTTTGCAATTATCCCTCATATCCCACATCCTGCTCCCATTTTCATTAAATGAGAGGGTTCTTTAGATATATCGTGAATAAGTTTACTTTTGACCAAGGGAACAATTAAAGCTTTAGTGGTTTGCATGCCTAACTAACTATTCTGCCATCAAGCTATTTTACAGCTTGATAGATGAGCATTAGCTCGTAATTTATAGTGGCAAGAGGGATTTTCACAGTGCCTCAAGAGTGAGTGAGTTGACAGGACTCTTGATGAAAATGATTCATCTGCCAGCTGGCATTTCTCAATCAAGAGGAATTACTTGAAAACTATTTCAACCACATAATTATGAGTTTGCTTGACAAATTGATTGTATGATCTACTCACCTTTAACTGGGCTTTCTCAACATGTCGAGCCAAGTATGATAGACGTTGGTCAAATACTTCCATCAGATGATTATAATCATCATGTTTTCTTGTCAGCTTATGAACAGTTTGACGATATCCATCTAGCTCATTATTCATTTTACGAATTTCAGCTTCGTATCTTTCGTTCATCTGTAATTGTCACGTGAATTGTTTGATTTTCGATTAATTTAATTCTTACAGTAGAATAAGCTGTTGAGCTAGCCAAGGAGAGGTGTGATCCCATCGGATCTTTACTAGAATGAGAAGGGCTGCGGCTGACTTCATCGTTTAACCGATGAAGTTGGATAGGATCTCGATACGTTGAGTATATTCCTTCACGACCAGATCGAGAACTGATTGAACCTAAAGTTAAAATTAAAACCATTGTAGTTGAGATTTGTATTTTTCGTAAGTAAGTTAAGAAACTAAAGAGAGTAAGCGAATTGAAAGAACTGAAAAAAAATTCGAAAAAAGGAATGGCTGAAAGCTGCTCTATTGTAATCATGGAATGGGTTGTCAATAGGTCAGTGGATTATCATTGGGCTAGGGAATCATACCGTTATTCATAGGGCAAGCTGCAACTGAAAGTGGCATTCGTCCATTTCGAGATGCATGCGGTGATGTTCTTCTGCGAGGTGTGGCAGGTGATGAGGAACTGACATCAAGCATCACCATAGAGCGTGACATGGTGCTAGACGTATGGAGGGATGAAGCTAAAGAAGCATAAATGCTAATGATAGTTAAAAGAGAACTACAAGAAACAACATTGAACAACTTTTTTTGTAATGTGGAGGATAAGGATAGTTTTGCATGCGGGTAAGCGAACTAAAGGGAAGTCACAGGAAAATTACAACAACTTTGAAGACTAACGTATCTTACAATCAGTTAATGAGAGTAAATGATGAAAGTGAGATACGCTATACTTGACCATTTCACAACTTTGAAAGATTACCGTTTGTGGAGAGCCTATCATCATTCTGTTGTTGATGTTTCACATGTGGCGGCATTCGACGAGGTGATACTAGGGCAGCCATAGCGTTGCGATCGGTCCACATGCGACTATTCTCATATAACTCTGTCATATGCGTTTTCCGGTCTAATGAATGGAAGCCCGATGAAAGTGACGATGCTGAAATGAGACAAGCGTGAGGTGGATTAATAATATCCGTTTGGATATTTAGAAGTTTGATGATTTAGCAGTTATTTTTGTGTTCTTTGTTTGCTTAGTGTTCGTTCTAATGTAGAAAAATGAAATATGAACACGATTGTCCATGTTCAGCCATATACTTCATCCATCAAACTTTCAAACATCTTTTCTTAGTTTTTGTCTTCAAATGGATAAGTCATTGGAGGCTAAAGACAACCCGCGGAGTTTTTACAGACAACAGATGATGAGTCTGCTGCTATTTTGATAGATAAGCCTTATATGGAACGATTGATTATCCATTGTTGAAAAGAATATTCATGCTTTGACAACAAGTAGCATATTTTCTATTATTAATGCCAAAAATCACGATATTCTGTCATTAAAGCGGAAACTTTGCGCTTTATATGGTTACATATGGTGTATGTATGCAGTGGCAGATGGATAATCATATGAATACGTTACCTGTAGGATCACGTGCTGAAGATGACACAGATGCACGCGAATGCACGGACAAGGTGTCGCTGTCCACGTTGCGAGTGAAACCAATCGTATTATATCCAGGTGATCGTAATGGCTGAAAAAAAAATGTAAGCTTAGACGACATTGAATAAGGGGAATTAAAACTTAAAAAATGATATTGAAAAGTGTTATAACTGCGATATACTTCTAACGAATGGAGTAGGGCGATGAATTGAGATAATGGTTTTTAGAGGGAGTGTTTAAAGAGGGCAAAAAGAGATATGTGATGATCTCGTATAGCTATTTACTCATCTGGCGTTATACAGTTAGTGGCTGAAGAAATATAATGAATTTCTGCATAGCTATATAGGTGATAAACTATATTATTATTTTGAATAATGGAATGAGCAAAACAAAAACAGAATTACATATGTCCTCAGATGAACCTGAGTTCATCTATAACAGACAGAACCTGCGCAGGCATAGCAGCTGTCTACAGCGTCTATTATTACAAAACTTCTATTAGATTGACAGAAGATGAAAAAATAAGGCAGGAGGGTGGGGGGTGCAATGAAGAAAATATCTCTCTGGCACCATCATCATCATCCTCTTCATCTTCTTCTTCTTCGACGCTCTCTGAGTGCCAAAACAAAAAAGCTCAAAGCTTTCAGTCATCTTTATTTTATATAAATGTATTTCTCTTTTTATTTTGTTGCCTCCATTAATGAATTAGTTAAAGAGGCAAAAAAATGTTGATATGTACCATTCTCAAGCAAAACAATAGCTGATTGATGCAGCTGTCAGGCCAAACTATGAAGAAACAGAGCTCGATGTGGTCAATTGATGTGAAGAGTCTCGTTCAGCTCATTTAGAACCCATTACGACACATCACTAATTAGAGAGAGAACACAAAGAAACCGTTTAAGACAGAAAGCGTGCAGCTCCCTAATGTCACAACAGCTTCAACAAATGGACATTTCGAAAAACGACGGAACTTCTCTAAGAACATGAATGTCATGCAATCGGTATACAAAATAGATTTCAAAATAAAAAATAAATATAAATAACATATAATAATGAGAATGAAATAAGAAAATGGTTGAATAGAAGAATGGATTGGAGCTTATTGAGATTGTGACAAGACGAATGGAATGCAACCGTTCTGTGAGTCAGCATCATCTCTGACGATGAAAAGAGGATGAAAGATATAAAAGTTAGAAAACAACGTGAATTAGAGAGTAATGAAGAATAACTAAGAAACTATTGGCTGAATAGCAAAAGAATATCCAGATTGTTGGAATACTTTACATCAAGAGAGAGCACATAATAAGGTTATACCACCTGAATAGACAGCCGAACCAAAGCTTGTTATGTTGCGTGGATGAAGCGTAAATTCAATGAGAAAGGCTCAAAACCAACATCGGAAACGCAATTTTGAATCAAAGAAAGTGCTGAACATGGCGTCTGATGATGATGATGCCCAAATATACTTTTTTTTCTTGCTTTTCAAAATAGTTAATAGAAAATCAATAGTATATTTGAATATGTGGATGACGTATTCACAGTTGGTCGCCACTTATACTTCAACGGCTTACCGGCTTTTCTCAAGCGCCTAGTTGAATTTCATTCACATATTGTTATTGAGATATAGTGTGAATGAGATAAATCTTTTTTCTCTTCAAAGAGAATTATGAGGATCTTAACTTACATTAGTTATTCCAGCAGCAATGCCACGTTGGCTGGTTCGACATTGTTGAAGAAGCTGATGTAGATTTTCTTGTTCAGCTACACGTCGTGAACGATGTTCCATCGATGTTGATGAACTACGTGGTCCTATAACAATCAGTATAACTAACGATATAACTTGTATATATGTACCTCGTGAATGGACACTCCGTGAGAATGGTTGATAATCATTTGGCTTTCCATAAGTTGCTGTAGCCATTGAATGATCACTAAAAATAGAAAGTTTACATCCAGTTCATGGTGATGTTGAATGATCTTTCAAGATATAGAAACCATATGTGATCGTTACAGTATGGTAACAGGCATTCTTGTTTAGACAATTTACATATAATTCTCCACCTGTCTGCATTTTGGGTCATTAGAGCGATTAACTTTGTGTTGTTAGCCGCCCTTTATGACTTTGTTGCCAAAAACGAGATCTTCATGATCCACTTTAAGTTTCATTGAATCTTCTCTTTTTCTCATTTAGATGAGTGTAGTATAACCTCACAGTTATCGAAGACTATAGATGTGAAAACTTACGGTCCACTTAAATCATCCGTTGATATATCGTCAAAGTTGTCCGAAATTCCACTGGAGAGTGATGAACTATCTTCCAAACTATAAATATGATCATTAACTATATGTATAAACATATAAATAGATATATGATGATGTTTGAGAAAAGCAAAAAAGGATTTTAACTGAATGTTCACTAGGAGAATTAACATAAAGAGGCGGAGCCAGCTGTAAATGGAAGATGTATGATGAACGGGCTTTTGGGGTAAGAGGGGGGGGGGAGAGTAGAAGAAGAGAGAGAGAGAGAGAGGTTGTGGAGACAGAGAGGGCCGTCAGTTGCTATTCAATGGCAATGTTAATATTCATTTCTTCTTCAGTTTTTTGAGTTCACAAAGTGAGATTTGTGACATTGAAATGAATTACTCTATAAGAGGATTAATAAACAGCCTTCCCAATATGGTCATTTGAGAGAGAGAGTGGGAGAGCAAATGTCAAAGGCGACTTCTCACTCAAATCCAAAAATGGAATAAATTTTTATAAATAAAAAGCAATTTTACAATAATAGTTCAAACTTTTGGTCAGACAAAAACTTTCCCAAGAGCCGCGTAGATAGAAAATAAATGGCAAAAAAGTCGTAACAAAGCCTATTATAGGGCCAAGAAAATGCTGACTCAAGTCGGCTTGAAGAGAGGAAGAAAACTGAGGGAAGTAGTCATCCTAGACTTGCCAGAGATTGTATGCACAATCTTCATTACAAGCATTACAGGATATGATTAACTATTAGCTTCGTATTGTCTTCAACAACTCATGTGTAAAGCAAGTTCATTGAAGTTGCAAGAGTAATGGAGATGATGCCAAAAATAAAAAAAATAAGGTGAATAAGCATGTGTTCTTAGGTATATGTGAAAGTCATGATGAAGGAATACGAGAGGAGAGTAATAGAATCTCGGAAACACAGCTGACATCCAGATGAGCTTGCAAAACGAACGACAAAGATGGAAGAATGGATGGATGAAAGAGAGAAAGGACAAACGTGAAATACAATAACTGGCCGTGTGTTTGTGTGTGAGTGAGTGAGTGCAAAAATAAAAATTGTAAAAGAAAAAAAAGAAGGAAAGATGAAGGAAGGTAGGGTAAAGTGCAACAGATTCGGTAAGCGAGAGTATCAAAAGACATCTGATATTGACCGTCGTCCTATATTGAACAAACGGAACGGACACAAAGGCATAACAAGGTAATGTAGTGGAAAAAAAAGGACAAACAGCGTCCATATAAGGTAATTCTTATTATTTTCTTTGACAAATATGCAGATAGGCAGGTCAATATGGCTGTTGTTCAAAAACTTTTTTCTTTTTTCTCGTCTTCGCCTTCATCTGCCTTACACTCTCCTTCTTGCTGCCATCTAAAGAGATGGAAAAGCGCGAAAACGTAAAGCGCTATGCCTTTGATTTGGTTATTCGACAAAAAATCAAAGGTGACAGCGGCAAGTCATAAGAGGATGAAGTAGAAGAAGCTTATAGTGAGTGTATGAACATGTTCAGCTTTAATAGTTATAGCTTGTTAACTATAATTGAGTGAAGGGGTAAATGGATGGATGAATGACTTAAAGTGATATTCTCAAATTGTTCTCATACAACACAAGATTCATAATGAAGAGGTGAGAGAGAGAAGACAATGCATAAGAAGATGAAGAAGTGAGGCAAGAAGATAACAATGACATGACGTTGAATGAAGCTCGTAACAACTTGAGCTTAGAAGTTCACAAAATGCAAATATATTGACGATGAGTGGTTGTGAAGAAGGTTTCAAATGGTTCATAAGAACAGAATGAGTTCGAAGCAGCAGAAAGTTAATGTTTTCGAATTTTGAAGAAGAATTTCGTTTTCTTCTATAAATATAAATGAACGAAAACTGTTTCTACTGCGATGGCATCTGTTGCTTCGCTCATCTAACTCAGACAGATGGTTGAGACATGATCCGAAAATTGATTTTACAAAGCTGGTAACATTCGCAAGCGTAGTGAACTTTCGTGTTGGTGTGTGATATGAGGACGAAAACATAAAATGAAAGTAACTATGCAGATGAATATGAACAGTTGAATCACATGTTGGAACATGTATGAGATTGGAGAGAGAGAAGCCATTAAATATGAGTGGTCAATTGGCCGATTGTCTTTCCGACAAGCAGAAGCAATGGCTTTGCCGTTCAACTCCCTGGTCTCCCTTGAAATATTTTCATCTAGATAAGGTCAAAAGGCATAAAGAGTAGCATGGAAAGCCTCTAGAACAGATTCATGATAACATCTAAACCAACCAAATAGGCTGTTTGGCTTGCGGCAAAATCTGTATTCAAATAGCCTCGAACTAGCGGTTGAGATGAGAAGCCAGTAACCGACAAGAAAAGCCTTTAAATCAAATCCTATCTAATGTCATATAAATGAGCAGAAGGCTGTCGAATTGTAAATATTAAGTTGAAAATAAATATTTTCATGCTGAAGGAACAAAAAATTTCAATTTGACTGTAACGCATGGAGGTTCATACTGAATGCTATGACTTGTATTGACTAGCTCAATGACTGAGCTGCTTCTCACTCGTTCTGTTCTTCAGGATATAGAACTCGAACGTGTATTTCGGAAAGAAAACATGTAATTAGATGAATTATGATTCAGCAGGTGACTTGAGCTCAAAATAGAATTATGCTTGAGTTGTCCTTAGTCATCTGTTGATCAATTTTTAATGACACCATAAGAGAGAACAAGAGCATCGAATTAGTATAGAGGGAGCTGAAGACAGAGAGATGAGATGTAAATTGAGAGTAAAAGGCAAGTCAAGCATGTTCTTATGTGTTTTAGTCACCGATGCAATGACCATCAGGGGTTACGAGCGGAAGAGACGGGCGGCTAGAACTAATGAGCCGGCTTCCTGTTGTGATTGCTGCTTCAATGGGGAGGAGAGGGTTACAACAAAAAAGGAGATACCGCTAGTTCTTCATATTATAGAATATAGTTATATTCAATTATATGTTATTAATCATATAAATAATAATAAAAACATACCAATTGGCTAATTTCGTCAGTATCAATCGCTCAACGAATGACATGTCTGGGCTGGACGTCAAACTTAGATATCTCTATCAGAGGACGTGAGGACGTTCTTGCTCCGTCGGTGGAAGAGGAAAAATGGGAAAAGTGTGTCGAAAGGCTCAATCAAATAACCATAGAGAGAATGGAGTAAAGCGGCAAAAAGAATTTCGACCTTTTCAAGAAGCTTTTGTCCTTTTGTGGAAGCTAGAGCTTGTAAGGTGGCAGCAGTCTATTTGGAAACACCTTGACAACTATTAGGGCCTCAAAAGCATTTGTTTAACATTTGCAATTACATGAGAGCATCTTCGACACTAAGTTCACAATGCTAAATTCAAATGTTTCTTTTGAATATTAGCAGAGGATGGAAGGAGAGACGCAGCCAGATTTGAGAGAAAGTCAACTTCCGCACACAACGAGAAAGCTTTTCCTTTTATGTGAATATATTAGCATCTATTGGTAAGTCTTGAATGATTTCAATGGTTCAGGTGCATGAGAAGACTGATTTGACTTCATCAAACATCGAATTAGAGAAGCGGAAAGGAAAAAAAAACAGTGAATGAGCCAGCTTTGCTCGTTCGTTTCCGGAGATGATCAAATCTCTTTGTCTCTGACTGTCTGACACACTCTCTGTGCTCATTATGCACTATAGATGATCTCATCTCCCATAATTCGTCACATCAATCTTCTCGATGACATATCAAGCATTGAAGAAAGTTAATGAGCTTGAGTGATTTGTTCTCACCCCCATATGAGGGAAAATGCCATTTTTTGAAATATTTCAATCTTTCAATAAACGTCCTTCAATCAAGAGAATTAGAAAAAAAAAGAAAAATGATGGAGAGAGTGAATGGAAGCAAAAAAGGCCTGGGAATTACAGTCGTTGGCTGGAGGATATGACCTTATGGGTAGGGACATCATTGGACTCAACCACCAAATTATGTTGAAAATCCAGTAACTATGTGGATTATATCAGATGACAGCAACGTTCTAGGCTGGTTGAATTGAAAGCAAACAGCCTAGCTTTCGAAATATGTCAGAACGTCAAGAACGGCTGTACCTGTTTCGGATGGCAGAAGCAGTGACTCAGTTGAACGAATTTCAAAATGTTGATTCTTATCTAGGGAGGGAAAGTGAAGCTGGATGAAAAATGGATGCTTCAATAGCGCGCACTAGACCATCAATGCCAAATTTGACAATAATCCCAAAAAGGGTTATGAAATTCAGTTGAAAAGCTAAGTCATAATCATATTCAGAAGTTAGCTTTCCATCTTTTGTACATCAAAGACAAAGATATAGAACTAACAATATGAAATATGAATAATAAGCGAAGGATAACATTGTATTCTTCAATTTGCTCTCTCTCTCTCTCTCTCTCTCTCTCTCTTTCTATTTTCTAAACTTAGGAAGAGAGATTCTTCAGAAGAGCTATGTAGTGTAGATGCATAGAAGGAGAAGGAGGGGGTAGTGCAAGGGACTGAGGAGAAGCAAAAAATGTTGAAAAAGACAATGTTGTAGAGCAATCGACTGGAGATTAACAGCCATATGAGGGCAATAAAACGAATTAGTCTTTCTACTTTAAATTAAGAGCTTTCTTTTCATTTAAAGAAAAATGCTTTAAGAGAGAATTACGTACCTATCGCCATAGTCGTACAATCCTCCTTGTGCCATTGATTCTCGACATTCCCGTAAACGATCTTGCATCTTCTCATAGATGGCAATTCCACTTTCTGACGCATAACCCGTGGTTTCTGAAAACAATTTACGAATTAGGATGCATATTGAATAACTCTAACCTTTGGCTGCAGATCTGCGATGCATCGTATTTCCCTCTGAGCGATATCCGGTGGGAGGAACTTGTACACGTACAGTCGTTGTGATTGAATCCAACGAATCTTCGGAGGTTGACGAATCCAATCGACTATCTGAATATATGGTTGTTATTGGCTGTTTATTCCAAAATTTTTTCATTTTTTTTTTCGGTCTTCAAAGAATAATTTCAGCTCTTGAGAGAGGTCAACAGATTCTTCACCCTTCCGACAAGTTGTCAGAGGCTTTCCGCCGACAATTACATGTTGGCTGACAATTATGAAAAAGAAAATCAAAAGAGAAGGAAGACGAAATAGAAATTCAAAATAAAACTATCAATGACATACTTGATTTTTGGAATCTTCCTTCGTTCAAAAGTTGTGTGTAGCTTGGTGGCTGACGGACAGGAGCCATTGCTGGAACCTTGATGTGAGTTACGTCGCTGTCTTGGCCACTTTCCAACTTTGAGTTGCCTCTAATTGGTGGAGCTCTAAAACAAGTGTTTACATGTTTCAGTTGAGAAACTCATTCACTTACGGTTTCACTTTTTCAGACTTGACATCGCTAGAGCTTGGAGATGGAGATCTGGTTGTTGGGACAACTGAAAACATATATAATGAGGATGAAGAGAGATGAAAGAGATATACCAGTTAGGTTTTTACGATGTTGCATAGGACTAACGATTCCAACAGTTGGGCTCGGAGGTAATGTAGAAGCATTACTAGTCGAAGCAACTGGCTTCTCCTCTTCTGGAGAATTTTTCGGAACCGTCTATAATTAAAATGATGAGAAAGATAGAAGCCACAATGGGATATACAGAAATAGCTTTCTTGTCTCTATTTAAGGACAACATGCTTGTTGGTTTGGCCAAACGAGATGTGGGCAAGCTCGAAGTGGAAGCGTTTACATTTAAAGCTTTAACAGCTAACATAGGCTTATCCTAGAGATGTGACAATTGAATATGAAATATGAAATAACTAACCTGAGCATCAGAAGCTTTCGTTTTGATCAAATCATTCTGGGGAGGTGGAGTTGGAGATTTCTCACACACCATCTCACGCGAATCCTTAATAGGAATGTTAAGAACTGTACAATACACTTTCTCTTTTCAATTTTCAACTTCTCATCATATTAGCAGTAATGCTGTTAAATACAAATAAACCTGAGAACATACTAACCTTTGTGGATGCAGAACGTAGGCTGATGGAACTCTGAGTTGATGAAGCTGGACTGGTGCTACCGAAGCCGGCATATGCAGAATCTTCTTCACTACTTTTGGATGTCCTGAATACGTCAACAGTTGGATATGTATGAGTATACTAACCTCTTTAGATTCTCTATAGATGAGTTATTGGATGATAGTATAGATGAAGCTACTGGATTAGGACGTAATTGGACAGTCTATAAGATATGAATGTAATGACGGCAACATAGATCTCTCTCTTTCTCTCCTTCTCATTTCATTTTAAACACAAAACCTCTTACACAACATCTTTTCATAAAACAAAAAGAGATAAGTATGATTGGAACAAATAAAAAACAACACAAAGATGAACAAACGGCTCGTTGAAACTACGAAAGCACGAGGAGAAAGTGTGAAAAGCAAACGATCGTTTCGCAACAGAACGATGATGTTGGCAAGAACACAAACATCTGGCAGCTTTCTACCCGACCATTCTGACGTTTTTTTAAACCAAAAGTTTATTAGAAGCTATTGATCATTGTATAGCTTTTCTCTTTTTTTTATTTATTCTTACCATTACAAAGTAACTTCTCCCTCTCTCTCTATCTCTCCATCTCTTTGCACTCTCATCATCATCTGTTACTCCTGTGCTACTTTCATTGTTTCTCTCTCTCCCTATCTCTATTCCACTCCGGCAAGGCAAGGCAATCATTAGCAAAGTTTGTATTGGTCATGCATTCTATTGAAAGATGAGAACTCATAGGGAGGATCCGCATGAAACTATAGAAGCATCTGTTCTATGAAAATCTTATATCTTCGGAAGTAAAAACAGCCAAATATCTATTACCGATATAAGCTGTTCACTAATGAAGCTGAAGGAAGAAGCTGAAGCTTTTCTAAGTTTTTACGAAATAATACTTTAGCTTCTACAATCAGAATGTCAGATCTTTAATGATTCAAGTTGAAACTTGAAACAGATGAATTAGCCCCGAAGGGGATAGCAAAGAATGGCTAGACCCTCATATAGTCAGTAAGAAGAAGACTAACCTGTCTTTTCGATGGAATTGTTAATCTGGACGTCTTCATTTCTATAGAAGGCTTGTTAGGTGTTGCTATCTTCGATGGACTGATATTATTTGTAACAACTGTCTTTTTAATCTGAGATTAGTACAAGCATTGAATATGTCATTGGCATGGTTGACTTACGAGTGCTGGAGACGCTTGGGGCGTTTTTTCCTTCTTCTCCTTATTGCCGAACAGCTTGAGTTTCAACATTTTTGATTCTTTGGTAGACGAAATGACAGGAGCTTTTTTGACTTCTTGTGGCGGCTTAACATAAGAACGCGTCGGAATCGTCTCTATACTCGGCGGCCGGCGAACAACGGTTGAGGAGGGTTTTGGAATAGATTTTGCGGAATCTATGGATGATAGAGATCCACGTATCGTGCTACTGGTTGTACTTGTTACTGATCCATTATTATTACTACAAGTATGTTGATTAGATTGACATATAAGGTATATGACTTACCCAGAGCCTCGCGAAGGTGATCGAAGACTTGCTGATGAAGTAGGAGGCCTCAAACTTGATGTTTTAGTCTGTGGTGATGGCGATGGAGGAGCTTCACGTGTACTAGGTATACCTTAAACAAACATAACATAAATCCTTCACAACTTAACTATTCATATATAGTAAACGTTTAAAGGGAAGAGGAATACTTAATTGAGAAGAGCTTTGAGATGGCCATTTGGGAAATTCAGGAGATGGAAGGAACGCTTTGAAATCATTCATTCGCATCTTCCTTTTTATGGACATTCATTTAAATGAAACGGAAGTTCCGATGAATCTCAACAGCACATATCACTAGGGATGAAAGCTGAAGCACTACACAGCTAAACAAGGAGAAGAAGCTGGAGAAGGAGCAGGAGAAGAAGCTTCGTTTTTGTTTTACTCAGCAAGAAGAACTATTGAAAAGATAGTTATTTGAATTTGAAGGCACAAACAACACGAAATCTGACCAGTGCGTCAGACACTTCATGCAACTCACACAAATATAAATATGAAGCTTTGAAAATAGAATACAAACTATGACGGCTGTTAAGAAAGAGCGTCAGAGGCATCAGATGAGAACAACAAAAATGACCTGATGTTATTTAAGACGAGAGCTCATCGTTCAATATAAAACTGACTGACGGACACTGAATATGGAATAGAGAGAGAGAGAGAGTAGTAGTAGTAGTAAGAGGGATGGGGCGGCTGTCACATGTGTTAATTGCTTTTTAATTATAACGCCAAACAATCTATCGATTGAGCTCTTATGAAAAGATGGACAATGGCTGAAGCTTAAAGTCTTCAGGTTCATAGATGAGGAATAAGGGCATAAGTGGACGAGATGGAGCTTTATGTCATTTCGTCTTCCTACTCCTTCTATCTCTCTTCTTCTCTCTTAGTTCCTCTCACACTGTTCTCACATCATCTTCTTATTGGATTTTGTCATTCAAAGCTTCATATGAAATGAAAATGTAATTATAAAGCTCATCTGACCATAAACAAAACGATTAAGTTAATTTAATTTCTTTACATAAGTTAAAAGTTACTGACAAAGACATATGAGAGAGAGGAGATATAAGCTTAAATATTAATTTCATAAATTATGGAAAAGCCATCTCGCATACACTCACATACATGCGGACAGTAGAGGCTTGTGTCATGAGGAGGTTGAGCATTCAAATGTAAGGCCATGTGTGAGATACGTAAGATGAGCATGTGTTATACTAGCTAATCTTATTATATTCATATGAACGAGGTCAATCTTAATTCTTAACTATACGCATAGTTTATATTGTTATAATTAAATAACAGTACTTCAATAAACTATGCTGTCATGACGTTTCAGTTGTCAGTATTCCATAGAGTATATATCTCATTGCGTTCATGTCTCATAGCTCTCGCCCTCTGGATCGTTTCTCACTTTTTTCGCTTTCACAACCCCTCCCCCCTGACCACATCTCCATCTAACATTCTCATCCTTCTTACATCAATTTCAAGAAAAGAATTTAAATTGAAAAAATAATTTTTAAACTTACTTTTGGGTAAAGCTATTCGTGAAGGAGCCATCAATTTGGATCCAGTAACCGAGCTACTGGTGACAGCCGGTAAAGACCGTGGCTGATGAAGAGATGGCAGTCTGTAAAACAATTCTGAATTACATTGAACATAGATAGGAAAGGGAAAGCTACAACAAATGCAAATATGATGGTGTTGAGCAGCTTTTTTTTTTAAAAAAGAAAATTTGAATAGCTTAAAGCCTGAAAAAGGATATATAGAGAGATAGAGAGAGTACGAGAGAAAGAGAGAGGGAAAATGAAATGAGTAAGCTTAATGGACACTATAAGATAGACAATAAGGATATAGTGTTGTGAACTATTGATTAGAGAAGAGCAAAATGACAAAATTACAGGAGAATCTTCGTAAGGCAATTGCCAGAAGATGCAATTTCATCATCTTTTCGCATATTTTTCACATAACAGCTATTGCAAACCATCCAATTGTCGCATAGTTAAGATTTTTGCAAAAAAAAAACATCTGAGAGAGAGATAGAGAGGTATGTAAAGAGAGAGAGAGAGAAAGATACGATTTGAACACAAATGTCTCAATGAGGTTTTCATAAGGAACATCGTTTTTATTGTTCATAGAAACTTATTTTCTATTGTTGAGAAGAAAAAAAAAGCGGAAAAGGAATGCAAACAACTAGTAGAGGCAACACGAATGAAGACGAAAGACAGCCCTTTTATGGCTTCTTCTTCTTCTTTCGATTGAAATTGAAAAATTTCATGACCGTCGTCGACCTCAGATGACCACAAGATAGGTCGTACACACAGGAATCACTTGGACTTCTCTATTTTGATCATTAAATGAATTGGAATGACTGTTAAACAGCCATTTCATGTGACAATTGAAGGCATACTCTCTCAGAGCAAAAAAAAATGAAAAAAATGTTTTTTTTTTGGTTCTAAACAACTGCATTGGCATTTCATGCCCTTAGGGCTATTAATCGTTGCCTATCGGACATGCTCAACAAATTCTTCCATATACGAAGTATGTGGATATGGAAGAGATCGACCTGTCTGCAGATGTAAGAAGTCAAAAGAAAAATTGCCGCCAGAAAATGGCTCAAATGGGTTCGAATTGATGGAAGATGAATGAAATGGATATCTCATTGGCGAAAAAGAAAAAAAAGAAAGTTATAATAACATAACTATGGCTTCGATACTGATAACATATACATCAACGCATACAATCAATTCCATGGCAGATTCATTTCCGTTTTCATGAAAGCCAGAGGGGAGAATGAGTTCATTAAACAGAGAGAGAGAGAGAGATAGAGGGAGGAATGAGGAGGAGAAAAAAATATTTCAAAAATATAAATTTGAATATGTCGCAGGAAAAGCTGAGAATAGCCAAAGCTAATGTAGAGCTTAAATGGCCAATTGAATGAGATGAATCTGAAAAGCCAATAAACGGATGAGTAAAGAATCCGCAAGCTTTATCGTTTTCTCGCGCATCGCTTGTGTGAATGGGGTAGAGGCGCTATTAAAATAGAAATGATGTATAATGAAGTATTCATTACAGACACTCATTTTTTCACACACACACACACACGCATACTTACAGCTTACTCATACACACATACAGATAGAGAGAGATAGAGAGGGAAAGAGAGAGAGAGAAAGAGAAAGAGAGAAAGATTTCTATATAAGGAACTTACTTGGAGACAGCAACACTTGGTGGCATCTTGTGGTAATTGACTAAGGATGAATCACAATATGTGTGATGGTCGCTTTCGCGACTTTCAATATCTTTACGTCGCTCCTTTATCTGTTGCTTATATGTGGATAAAGCAAATATAAGCTGTAAAACAGCTCCAAGACTTCCGGAGTCAAGATCTGTAAATGTATAAATATATATATATTATATTATATTATATATGTATAAGAAGATAGGAGAGAGAGGGGGGGGGGGGGGGGGAGAAGAAAATGAAAAAACTTCTTGTTGAAACGGAACAAATTAAAAAGCTTTTGCGGAGATTGCACCTAACGATAAGGCATATTTAGGTAAGACGGACAACGATTTGAGGGAAACTTGCGAAAAAGAAGAACAAAAAAAGAAAATTGTCATTCAAACACAGAAAGCGAAGGAGAAGAGGAAGAGAAGAAGGAAAAACAAGAAGAGGAGGTGGGGGGGGGGGGGGAATGTCTATTGCACATACAGCCGTCTTGTTTTAGCTAAGCGAAACAGAAAGTTCTGCACAGTCAAATGGCTCAACGCTCGTCATCATCATCTTCACCACATTATCTTTCATTAACATCTTCCAGAAAAAGATTGAAAAAGACCGTTTTTCTGGTCAAGACTAGCAGTAGTAAGGATGATGAAGAGGAGGAGGATGAGTTAGAAACAGCAAAAAGTGAACGACGAAGGAAGAATGAATCTCGGATTGAAAACTGAATCTGAAGAAGTGAGGGGGGGATAGTGGTTGCAACCATAATTGGAATCATAACGTTTTCACCGCAAAGTGCGATAAAAACAGAGAGAGAGAGGAATACAAAAAAAGTATTATTTAATTATAACGATGGTCAAATGAATCGGACTAACTTACGAAGACTAAGATGACAGACAAAGATTTCAGTTGATTTTATAAAAGAGACATAGATAACTGTTTAGAAAGAGAGAGATGCAGAGAAATGAGAGGAGAAAAACTACAGAAGGAGGAAGATGAGTAACGGCCAAGGACGATGTTCAACTCTGTCGTAGTCTCATCGGCATGCCTCCGCAACAAGTACATAATTAAATTGATGTCTCTTATGATTATAATTAATTAACATAAGTTAATTGTTACGAAAGCATTTGTAGTATATGACAGGCATGCAGATAGATAGAGAGAGAGAGAGAGAATCATAACTCTCTTATAGCTTTCATCACTTCTACTTCCTCTCCTACATTTACAAAATCATTTATTTTAGTTTCAAAAAATGAATGACCAACAGACTCCCCTTCGTGACACAGAGGGTCAGTCAGCCAAAAGTTATCTGATGGAAATTCCTTTTTTTTATTTTTATTTCCTACAAACTGGTATAAAAAATGGAATGCAAGAGATTCCCAGCCAATGTTGTAGTTTCATTGATTTCAAACAAACATTTCAAAATCATTTTTTACATCTTTTCTCTCTCTCTCTCTCCCTCTATACAGCTTCCTCTCTCTTTACAACCTCTCTCTCTCTTTATAACTATACAATGTGCAAAATGTGCTAAAAAGGAAGTCAATGAGGACAGCTGATGATTACATGAAAAACCTTGATTGACAACAGCCGGCTGTCATCTGAAGATGACACAAAAAAGGAGTAAAGCCGCAAGAAGGCGAAAAGATTTAAAACAATTCCATAGATGGTAAAGTTCAAAAAGCTGTTTGAAACGAATGATCTATAGTACATCATTCTTGACAGATTAAAGGAGAGCGAGGTGACGATGAAAGATAAATGAGAAACAGAAGAGAGTGATTAGTAATGGAAATAGAGGATTGAAGGTAAAAACACAAATGAACTAAGCAGGTACAACGTCAAAAACAAAAAAACAAATATTGACGAATGTAGATGCTCATCCTTAACTATATACATATATAGTTAAGAAAAAAATGAATATAGAGATAGAGGAAGGCTATTAAGTACAGTCGTTCAAGAAAATAATGCTAGAGGGCCGAGAGAGAGAGAGGGAAAAGGGGGGGGGTAGGAAAGATACGCAAAGGTCTAAAAGAAGCAAAAGATGTGAAAGATTTGTCTCCGGGGAGACAAAAGCAAAGGAAAAGCAAAAGTTTCAACATGATTATACGCTTTGTCTTTGGCTTTTTACCAACGTTTTTGTTATTGAAACCATATGGACATCAGCTCAACAGATTGTCTTTGGCCATCAAGGAAAGCTGACCCATCGTCTTGAGGAGGAGACAGTATCAACAAAAGAAAAACAAACTGTCACTGTAAAGCTTTTTTTCTTCTTCTTGAAGCTTTAACAACAACAAGAAGCAGGAAAAATGGAAAATTACAAAAATAAACGAATCTTTCAGAGAATATGAGGGAAAGCTCATGATAGAGAGATGACAGGGAGAGAGACGGAGCGAGAAAGGAGGGGGGTACAAAGGCAAACTGAACGTACCAGTAGATGTGACCTTGGAACAATTGACACCTAATGATCGTAGATATTGAAGACATAGATTCAATCCTTCGATCTGAAATAAACAAAAAACTGTTAAAATGAAATATAAAAAAGTACTTTTGAGGTTATTGAAATCAAAAAAAAAGAGAGAAAGAGAGAAAGAGAGTGTGTTAGACAGTTAGAGATAGAGTACGATAATTGTAGTTGGAGCGTGTATTAGGTGGAGAAGGAGGAGGAGGAAGAGGAGACATAGAACCTATCAGTAGTAGAATGAGAAGAAGTGATAAATAGAATCTAATGAGTCATAGTACTAACAATGATATTCAAAAAGTAAAATAAGGAATGATGATGATGGTGAACATGCAGTAGAAGTAATGGAGATGAAGCCTGTCATCTACAGCTTCTAACAACATATACACAAATAAATAATTAATAATAGTTAGTGTTACATATAGTTAACAGATAAACAAATAAATAATAACTTACATTTGATTTAACTCCAAGTATATTCTGTTGAAAACCAGTTGAGTAAGCGTTTGGTTGAACTGCAAATTAGCATATAAATTAGAATATTAAAAAACAAACAAACATCAAAGCGGATAAAGAGAGAGAGAGAATCATATAAAGAGAGAGAGGATTGAAATGATATTAGTGGGAGAGTTATTGGACACAACCGTGTCCAATGAGACCATCACTAGAAATGACGCTGACGTAACGCGTTGCACGGTAAAGATGACGTATTACGTGGAATACGTGGGCTACGTGGAAGAGTAAAAAGCGTTTGAAATTGCGAATATGAAGAGTGATTAGAATAAACTAATGAAATGGATAGCTTGGCTATGAGATATATGAACAACTGACATACAAAACAACGAATTGAAGAAGATCAAAAGAGAAATTACACAGCTTTGAAGATATTTGTTGAAAATGAGTAGGAAATCAAAAAATGATATACATATCCGCTATAGATGATTTTATAGATATAATAGAGGATTATCCAATTATATGATGTATGTCTATGTTAAGAGAGAAACAGAGGCAATGACGATTAGAGAGAGAAGGGGAGAGAGGGTTGAGATTGTAAAATTAAGTTTTAAGCTTCAATACATATATGTGAGATGTGAACGTGTCTTCGAGAGATTCATGAATGGAATCCCTTGAGTATTCATAGAAACTATGGCTTATCGTTTAGTTTCAACAAGAACATGTCAAGTGTCCAGATTCCGTTGCTTCTGACGAATTCGACGTGGATGATTTGGATGAGCTTTCAATTGGCAGTTATTGACATTCAGAATGAATGACTCTATTGCTATTGCTTATTTAAAAGATAATTTGAGTCAGATTTTTAAGGAATAACATGAAGCATGCATTCTCAACCCATCCCTCTCACTCTCATTCTCTCTTGTGTTCACTATGAACGCTTTACCTGCGGTCAAAGGTGTGAAAGGATATGCACATACACACACGATCAGAACACATGTTCTATAAGGTCAACATTGAGAAGATGGAGACATAGAAGAAGAAGAAGAAGATGAAGAAGCATAAGATGATGATGAAGCCTTAAATTGAATCAGATGTATTTGTAGAAGGCAATGAGGAGTGAAATTGACACGAAACTGCTTTCCACTTCATAAAGCTTTTTAGTCATTTTATTCATTTATCTCTAACTGAACGTGTTTGAGAAGTTTTGATGTTCAAAGAAATTGAATAAAATTAGAATTTCAAACAAGTTGTAAGCTTAGATGAGTCGGCGGGTAGGTGGAAGGAGAGTGAACGCATTCAAAGAGGCACAGAATGAAAAAACTTGTTAGAAGCTGGAAATAGGTGAGTTGGATAGCATAAGCTTCTTAAGGCTACAAGTAAATCATTGAGGAAAATGATCTTATGTAACCATGCTGAAAGCATTAGATTACAACCTATCTGTCTCTCTCAAGCCATTCTCTCACCATCTCCTATTCGATTTACAAAAGAAAAACGATTGTTAAGCATATGCAAATAAATATTTTTTTTTATGCTTCATATGAATGAGGAACGAGAATTGAATGAGAATAGTAACGATGAGGACTGTTCGAATTCCCTTAGGCTATAGGTCATGACCAATAAGGAGATGTGAACGAGTAGCCAAAGCTTTTCCTCCCTCACTTTCTCTCTTCATCTGCTAATCGAATTATCTCTTCCATGCTTCAACTCATAAGACGAAATTGGCATAATGACTTCTCTCGCGTGAAAGCTTTATGCCTCTTCCGGCTTTCTTCTCTTGACTCTCTCTGTCCGTTCTTCTGTCGTGGTCCATTTTCCATTTTGCGCATCGAATCATTCCTATTGTGAGCATGAGCAATCAGCCCTCAGGGCAATTAAGGTCATCTTTATTACGATGAGCAAGAGATGATTATTCAATGGCTTACGTTAACTACTTGAGAACAAAAAGAGATAAACGAACAGCGTTCCTATGCGGCACTTTAACGGCCAACCGTTAATAGATAGATGCATTTAATTACTTTAAACATTGTTTCATTCACGAATTCAGAACAAACACAACAGAAGCTGCCAATTACGACCGTTCTTCAATGCTTTGAAATAGAAAAATGAATTTCATGCATTCACTTTCAGCTGAACAACCGCTCACTAGAATTGTACAACGGAAATGGTTTTTTCATCACATTAGTGTGAGGTTGACCGCTCCTTAGAGAAATAAAAAAATGAAAATGAAATCTTGAAGAAAGAGAATGGAAGCGCAAGCCTGCTTCTTCTATTGAGGTATTTGGAATGATCGGGACGTCTCAAAAGCGATAGCAAGCAATCGGTCCGATACTCATCCAAAAAAGAGAGAACGAACGTTGATATTGAACAAGCTGCCGAATGAATAGAGATAACGAGAACGAACACACGGGAGGAGTAGAAAGGGGGGAGGTGTTTGCGATGGAGATGGACAGAGTAATGATCGTAAGCTCATTATGTTTTTTGTGAACTACAAGAGTTATAGCAATTATGACAACTGTTGTTCATCATCAGATTTCGGAAAAATGAAAGAATGGAAGTCAATGATGATGTTCATCAGTTGGTTGAATGTGAAAGAACAAATAGGATTTTGTTACAATATGATGTAATTTGATGAAAAAAGATAAGAAAATTAGAGCAACTGCTGAATGACCGGGAGGTATGAAAACGGCTGTGAAAGTGATTCAGAAGATTCAGATGTGAAAGGAGAGGTCAATGAGGAAGAAGCTGAAATGTAGTAAAAGTAGTCATTGAGTTGTATAATAAGGTGAATCATCAGTTGTTATCTCTCTAATAACAACAACAGTATGTAATATTACAAGAAGAGAGAGATAACATAGAGAGAGAGAGAGAGGGAGTGAGGGGAGAGGGATGTGGGTGAGAGAAGAATCTTAAGCTTAATGCAACTGGTATGTATAGAATTAACACAAAGGCTTCTTCTTATTCATCTTTAATAGAAGATGAACGTGCCACCTGAGATTGGAGTATCGCTGAGAGATTTATGTTTTAGAGATTGCCGTTTGCATTGACCGATTTATTGCTTTTTTTGAAAAGCAAAAAGAAGATATTGAAGATAAGCTTCGAATACAAGTGGCCAACTCAATGAGATAGAGGATGAGAAGCCAAAAGGTTTTTTTTGCGATTTAAACGAAGAATTTGAATATGAATGGGCGAGCAACACACATGATATCATCATTCCGGATTTCAGAAGAGTTTTGAATGTAAAAAGAAAGAAGATGAAGATGAGCGAACGAAGATGATATTGAAACAAACAAATCGCCTTAAGGCTGGCACAATGTAAAATAAAATCAAAAAATTGAAAATGTAACTGACCAACAGCGTTTACAATGGAGACGACGATGTGATAGTCTTGAAACTCTTGGGCTATATCACTTATGGGCTTGTGATTGGTTTTGGCCAAATGCTTGTTTGCCCATTGGGTGTAAATCTGAAATATGAAAAAAGTTTGTTTTGAAACGTATTTGACAGCTGATGGATATGCCGTTCTTGACAGCAATATGGAAAGTTGAGTAATGGAGGCTATGAAGTCTGAGAAAGGTCAAAATGATTAGAAAATTATAGGACAAGCTGGTAATTCTTAGGAGCATGTGCTCATCTTCAGACTGTCTCAGAGTATTGCAATGAGAGAGCATATGATATTAAGAGAGTATATACAAAAAATGAGAAAAAGAAAAAATAACAAAGGGCCTTCTAATTGTCATTGACCTTCTCACACAACGTCATCTTCATCTGGAGAATGAGAAGATAAACAGACGGAATGACTAAAAAATGGAGTCTAATTGATAGAAGACGACAAATGAGGTAATGAGCACAAGTGAATTCATTCAACTGTCAGCAATGAGTAAGGAGGAGAGAGAGAGAGAGAGAGCAGGAGAGGGAGATAGAAGATGAAATGATGAAGAGAGGAGAGGAAGGGCAAAGAGCAAGCTATGGTATAGAAATTGAGAGATTGAATAGATGGCATCTGTAGAGAAACTGTCAGCTTGATATGGTATTGAGTAAGAATTCAATACCCATTGCTTCTCCCGCGTCCTTGTATGTTCTCTAGATGGAAAAGCTCAAACAAACAAACAAACTTCAGAAAACATGAGATACAGCTCATCTGTTTCTACTGGCACCATCATGATTAATCTCTTCTAGACGAATGTTGTAATTGAAGTCAATGCAAGTGAACACTCGAAAAGAATATTTTTTGATTTCAACTTCTTCTTATGCTTCATCTTCATATTCTCTTTTTACAGGATCGTATTGATGTAATCTATATTTCTCTGAACAACTTTTTCATTTTGAGCAAACAAATGGAAGAAGGCGTAGAAGATGTGTAATGGATGGTCTGGGAAACGTCTTCCCTCTCTCTCTCTTTCTCTTTCTCTCTCTCTCTCTCTCTAACAAAAAAATCTTTTTTTGTACTTCCTTTCCCTGCTTCATCTAACAAAGCTTGAAATATAATTAAAATGCTTCACAAAACAAGTTTAACACATCATATGAAACCATCACAACTGTCAGGCGTTCATATTGAGTTCTACTCGGTGAAGCCTTTTGAAATTCGATCAGATTTGTTCAGAGTTATCTGCTTTCATCCGAAGGCTGTACAGTCGTTCGTTTGTAAACAATATAACTCTCTCTCTCTCCCTCTTTCTCTCTATCTCTATCTCTTTCTCTCTGAACAACTTGTTCAATCGACATAATTAACTATCAAAATGATTTTTTGAATGCTTGCATGCAAGTACAGGTAAGATATAGGATAGAGAGTAGATTGAACGTGTATGAGGGATTGAGGAAAAAGGAGAAGTAAGACGATCTGATACAACATATGCCGTCTTTACAAGTGTTTGCAGCATTCAACTGCCTTATTGTTCATCTGAACAGATTCTCAAAATGGAAATATGGATGAGGAAAAGAAGAAAATGAAAGAAAAATGAGAAAAATGTTCAAAAAAAGGTTGGCAAACGATGAACACATAAGGAGGTGATGAAGATGTTGTGGACAACAGCAGGCAGAGAGAGAGAGAGAGAGGGAGATGACGCTCAAAACCATAAAAGCGGAAACTTGCGGAACATTCAACATGCGAACTGTGGGAAGAAATTTAGTGCAAACGATGTTTTGAATTAAGCCGAAATGGCCGTTTTATAAAGCCTTTTGTGGATGAAATTGGCGTGAGGACAATCGGATGCAGTGGAAGAATCAAAGTGAACATAAGCTTCGAAAGGATTTTTTTTTCATTTTTTTTTCTGTTTGGCGCTGACAATGAAACCAGTTTGGATGGCAAGTTAGAGAATGGAGAGAAGAATGGATAGTTTATGAGATAACTATATGGTATAGTTAAATATAGTAAAGTGAGTTGAGAATGTTTTCAAAAAATAATAGTGAAAGATGAATGATGATGATGAGGAGATGGAAGAAGAGGCTCAGAAGAATGAAATGTGCTGAAGGATGTTCATGAAGAGATATGGACATCTGGAGATTGGATGAGAAGCTGACTACATCACACCCTGAGGGGATTAGTGACTGAAATCAACGACGACTTAAATCCTAATTTAAATATTGTATTTTAATAAGAAAAATAATATAAAAATATAATATTTGACAGATGAGGCTTATGTCTTCTTGTTCATCTTCATATTCATCCATCGTTGACGATCAACAACATGAATTGAATGAAGATGAGAAGCACATGCAGGTCCGGAAGGAAACGGAAAGATTCAAGCTTCGTCCAGCTTCTTACCCTGCCCTTCGGCAATGTTTGACCAAGGACAACATACACACACACGTATTACAATTAGAATAATTACATATTCTCTCTTCATATCTAAGAAGATAGAGAGAAAATAAGAGGGGGAGAGATAATTAGGTGAGCATTGGTACGAAATGGCCTTGTTTCTCTCACTCACTCCATATATGGTCTTGGTCAGCTGTCGGTTGATTAAGCATTCGCGCACATCGATATAAGCTTTTACCGACAGACTATCTTTTTTCTCTTCTCTCTCATATTCTCATGCAAATCATAATTAACGCCTTGCCTCCCTCTCCCACAACCCTGAGGGGCTTAAGATGTTATTATTCGTAAACAGTCAAGGAGGTAAACAATCTGTTAATAACATATCTTACCTCGACAGCATTCCGCTTTGGACTAAACATCCATACCTTACATAGACAATACAATCAATGACAAGATGAAAATCTGTTTCTTCTCTCAGATTTGACACTTTCACAGTGAGTTTAACTTCTCTGTGAAACTGGAGCTGACAAAAAGGGAAACAGAAACAGAAGATGTAGAAGAAGAGGAACAGATAGCTTGAAGGGTGAGAGGTTGGAGAGGAGGATGTCTGCAGAGATCCAATTAGACTCCGCCTCTCCTCTCAAACTCTTCTGTCCTCTTAATTTTTGTGAAAAAATCAGGAAAATTTATGTTGAAGGCAATAATTCTTAAGAAGGGATGAGAAACATTCAATTGCAGAACAAGAAGTAGGAGAAGATGAAGTAGGAGAAGGAGAAGAAGGAGAAGAAGGAGAAACAAGGGAAATGCAACAAATGAAAGAAGTTTGTTTATAAAACAAATCTCTTCAATGCCATTTCATGATGTTGCGAATGAAAGAAAAAGGGGAAAAGAGTAATCTGATGATTGGTTGGATCATCTGTAATCCTTTAAAGGTTCACACGTTGCACCGTTAACTCATTCTTGAATTTGACGTGTACACGTCACGTCACGTAAACGTTTTTCACGTGAAATGTTTTAGGTGTAGTTTGGTTGACGTTCAGTCATATATGATTGATGATGTAGTGAACGGTTGTGCATTGGAAGTTTTCCATAAAATGCTACAATCGTATCATAATTCGTAGGATGTCGTCGTCGCTTGTAATTAGCGAAGAACGACGATGAGATTAGTCAGACGAACGATGTCCGTCAGTTCATTTCATTTTCTAATCCAATCGAGATGGTTGGTAGTTTTGAATTGAACAACCGATTTTCAATTGGTTTTTTCGTCTTTCTTTTTTGTGCTCTCTCTCTCTCACAGTGTTTCATAACAGATGGCCTTCACATGAATATTTATAAAGTTAAGATCTGTTTTGAGGAGAGACACACGAAAAGCTTCAATGAAATTTCCGTTTTGGAATGAGCACACTACATGAGAATGTGTCCATGTAAGGGAGGCTTGTCTTGACAGTCTCTTTCTATCTCTCTTATGACTCTCTCATTGTTCGATGCTACAGCTAACACAATCTCACATATGCATTTGGGAAAAGCTTTTCCTTCGCTCAGACCATCTGCTTTCTATTAATTATTAATTTTTATCAAATTCTTTTACTTAATATGAATGTGATGAGCTTCTGCCAGAAGCAACAACAACAAAACATCATAAAAGCTCCCTCAGGGCATGTTATGATTCACTCAGAAATGTCCTTTTTGTGTTCAAATAGCCAAAATTCAATTTCCTTCCAAAAATGGTATTTCGAAATTCAAAAATTACTTTTTAGCCGTTTGCTCATCGTTTTAATCACAACAAAAAGCTTTTTTCGTCTCATTTGCCTTCTCCCCCACCCACTCACTCTCAGTCAGTCTTGGCACTTCCCTCTCGACGATGGTCAGCAGACGGAGTGGAGACAAAAAAAAAGTTTTTTATTCTCCTTGCTTTTCCACCCCAATCGTTGCTTTCCTCATTCAATGGAAAAGTTTTTGGTCGAAATGTAACTTGTCCAAGTTTCAACTCAACAAATGAGCTGTCGGAAGAACAAGCCTTTTACCCATTTTTCGTTAAGAATGTTCTTGTGAGCATTTTATATGACAAAGTACTGTTTCCCTTGAGACTAGGGCATGAAGTCGTTTTTAAAGAATCAAATCTTTTCTTTAGACTCTCTCTCTCTCTTTATACTTTAATGGTATTTATGCAAATGAGGAATGACTTACGGGTATAAGCTCAGTATTGGATGTGATGTTCTTAGTGGCCATGGCTCATCCATATATGACAACAAACCATACTTGACTCTTTGACTGAAAATAGATTGAACGATGAGAAATGGAAAATGGTTTTGAAAAACTGTATGAAGTTCGATATGGACAGAAGAGAATATGCAAATTAGGTTGATGATTATGCAAATTATATACATATAATTAGTGATTTAAGCGAAACTTTCAGACCATTTAAATGAGAGACAAGGTTAGAGAGAGAGAGAGGAGACATGATAAAACAAAGAAAAAAAGAAAGAAATTTCGTAAATCTTTGAAAAGTATACAGAAAGGAATAGCCATTGCAATCTCCAAACAAGCCAAATGGACATACTCTTTCCATCTTTTTTTCTCTGAGACTCTCTATCACACATGTTATCTCTTTTACTTCTATCGGCTTCATGGGATCTGAGCAATGGATGCTAGAAGAGAGGCAGTATGGGTGGGAGGAAAGACTTGGCTGAAGACGATGATGACGACCCCGAACTCACTCTCTCTCTGTTTCTCTCGAACCGATGAAAAAAATGATGCCAAAGAGAGAGAGTCTAGGAGAGATACTGCATCTATGGCAGAGTCTACAACAGAGAGAGAAAGATAGAAGAGACGAGAAAGAGAGAGAAAAGGAAATCGAGTTAGTTTTAAAACAAGAACTTACATGTTCAAAGGAAGTTTTATTTAAAAGAATGTCTTTCAAACAACTTTCTGTGAATATCATGCTCTGTGTAGGGCAGAGAGATGAGAGAAGAAGAGTCAATTATAGAAAGAACTTCATTAACTATACGATATAGTAAAAAAGAAAAATAAGCAAATATTATACATCTTCTATTGGCATCATTTCCTTATATTAGAGATTGTCCTCAGTGATTTGACTTCGTTGTTTTGCTAAAATATCTTTATACTATATGATATAGTTAGTAATATATACCATTCATCATCATTCCTTGTACGATGTCATGTATCTCACGATCCTTCGTCTCAGGTAAATAATAATATAAATAGACTAAGCATAGTATACTTGGCACAATGAATAATGGAATGAAACAGTATGCCTATAAGAAGCATAATTAGCATATTCAAGACATCATGTTGACATACTCCCATCACATTGTAAAGTGGTAAGGTAGCAGTTGATACAATCAATCCTAAAATTGCATTGAAAGCATACACAATCGATTGGATTAAGGAACGATATTGTTGTTGAACAAGCTCTGATGTTAAGAAGTAGGCGATAGGTCCAAGCCCAACGCTGAATAAGGAGTTATCCTCTCAATCTATCAGCAACTATCTTACCCATATGATAAACCGTAAATGATTAAAGCTACTATAGTACCATACTTGAATCCATCATGAGAGACTGACATACGGTCACAGATCATATATAGAATGAGAGAGAATGTGTTGATTGATCCGAATATAAGGAGCAATGGCTTTCTTCCGAATCTGGATGTAAACACTGTTATAGAGAACAATCTCCGCTCATCTTACCTTTCAACTACAAGAAGACCTAATAATGAACCTACGAAGTTTGATACTATGAAAGTTAGAGACACGTATTGAGCTACTGATGAGGAGAACAGATCTCCAAGGAATATCGTTGAAAGGTATGTAATTGGCCAAAAGCTTGAAATGAGCTGAAACTAGAGACATGTCCAATTGTAATTGTGACTCTTAATAACCTCAAGTGTGACCATTCCAAGTATTAGAGCTGCTCTTAGATGTGGCACTTTGAATGTTTCAATACATCCTCTTAACAACGAACTCTTAGCCTCATTAGATTCTTCCTTCTCCTCTTTCTGTATTTCATTCAATACTTCTTGAACGTCTGTCTTTCCATGATAATACAAAATGGAATCGGTTGCTTTCTCAATATTCTTTTCGACTATCAACAAGTATTTGGGTGTCTCCTTTAAAGGAATCAAAATGATGATGGCTATTATAGATGGTATGATGGATAGACCTGCAATAGATTGCTAGGAAGTTCATGATCACTTTAAAGTACCTGTTAGGTACGGTAGCTTCTCGCCTAAGGCTATGTCCATTCCACAGAATATACCCAAAACGGTATTCAGAAGGAACGCTGTCTCACATGTGAACGATGATATTCCTCGATAATGAGTAGGTGAAACTTCCTATAAAATATTGTTTTATAGAAATAAATCCATCAGATTCCAATGTGTTATATGAGATTCTGCAAACACAGCCGCTCTCTGTCATCATGACATTTAAAATGAAATTTGCACTTTTTCGTTTTTTGTTCATTCTTATCTCACAGTATCGTTTTTCTCTATCCAATTCTAACCTGCAGGAAAAGGATGAGCGTTGTGAACGATATTCCACTTCCAACTGATCCAACGAGTCGGCCAATCGTGAAGAGCTCTGGAATTTTGACCAAGATAGAAACCAAATTGAGAATAGCTCCGACTAAGGAGATGGCAGAGGATATGATGAGGGACCCTGTAAATATCTTTCAAACAAACTTTACCATTCACACATTGTTATCGTTCGTTGAAATTGAAGGATCACAATGAGAGAGAGAGAGAGAGAGATAGAGAGAGATAATAAGAAATAGAAAAATGATAAGAAGAGAAAAATTCGAATTATAAAATGCTCTCACACTTTCGTCCAGATCTCTCCACACAGATTGGAGTGAGAAAGGTGCCAATGAGATATCCTAGAAACCAGGAATTCAATGTTACAGACCATAGGATGGTATAAGTTGATTCCTTTAAGTATACCTAGAAAAGGATAATGTGATAACAGATGTGCTTAACATACCCCTCGTTTGATATAGCTGTCATTGATGAATGTGCGGAAAGAATCTTCAGATGTGTTAGGATATGAATTGGTATAACCATCCTGTATACACATATAGTAATGATTAAGAGATGATGATAACTTACTGGCCAATTGATAGTTACTCCAATGACTGTGAATAAGAATAAACATGAAGCTAATCTTCCTCGTGGAGCAAACATTTGATGTTTCGAATATAATGAACGGCTTTCTTTAGATAAATGAATAGTTTCAGTAAATGTTTCATAACTTATATGTTTTTCATTATTTAGTAACGACGACGTCATATTGATGAGTTGAAATGATTTCCAATTAGATGTCAGAGGCAGATGGTGATGTACAGGGGGGTATGAGAGGATGTATGGATTGATAACGAATCACATTTTATGCAAATAGGACTAGGGGAAAAGAGAATGAAGAAAAAAAAAGGAGCGATAAGAAGCATCTCCTTATCATGCACTTATAATAACATATCTTAATTATATGACCCCCAATCTGATGTTGCAGATGTAGGACACGGACGATGTGATGGTATACGTGTTGAACTTGAAATATGATAATGGCACGTATCTACCTCAATTGCAATAGATCACAAGTCAAGCACGATAGTGAGGTGCAGATAAAAGAAAAATGATTACTTGTTCTTAAAAATCTCGTAAACACTCGCTGTGGTCAGATGAAGCACTGAAAATGATGATAATGAATTGCAAACTTTCTGTAAAACTGTGAATGAACCAATCTTTGGAATGGCTTAAGACCCACGCCATACTCTCCTCCTTCTATTGTTGCAACCGGCAATTGCCCATCTCTTCATTCTCTTTCTCTCTCTCTCTTTCAGATAAACTGCATCTATATACTCTCCACACAAGATATGATCTATCATCATCATTCTATTATCTCTAAATCTGATTCAGATGATAGTTTAATAGTTTATATTTACATAACTATTTAATAGAAGACGTCTTCAAACGACTTTTTTATAAAATAAATAATCCCATTAACTAGTTTCTGTGTTCATTTAACAGATTATGGAGTGATAACTCTCTCTCTCTCTATAACTCTCTACATCTTTCTCTATGATTCTCTCTCTCTCTCTCTCTCTACACTTCTTCCCTCCTTCTCTCTCTCTCTCTTCTTTTTCTCTTTTTAATTGGTTTATTCAATGAAAGTTTTTATCACTTCTTCATCTTCTTATCATTCCATTTAACAGATTATTCAATTTCAGTAGACCTTTTCCTCACAGCTTCATATCTCATTCAGCTATCTCTATCATCACACTTAACCAACTGCAATCAACAGACACATAAACGAAAATAATCAAAAGTCAACTTTCCATCAACAGTTATCGTATGAGTTCATTTGATGAAAAGGACAATCATCTGGTTCATTCTATAACATTCACACATCAAGACATACACACAAAGGTCATCATCATCCAACTATCCAACTTTGAACTTTCAATATGAAATTGATATTTCTTTCAGTATTTCAGTATCCGAATATCATATGTTCCCAAATACTTTACATATAATCATTACGTCATTATACAAACAACAACCGCTCAACAAATGAATTTATTTCAAAAAATGAAACTTAGGAATTGATCTCAGAAGTTTTCCATCTGGATCTTCTACGCTCCATCTTAGAACCTGAAAATAAAAAATTTGAAAA